>CAWUFW010013065.1:0-499145 GCA_963921515.1 Calotriton arnoldi | reverse complement strand
TGTACTTCGTTCAGTTACGTATTGCTTAACGTGTCTGAAACCTATGGTTTTTTCAGTGAATTTCAAAGGTTTTTTTAAATGCTAGTTTCTAACTATGCCTACAGAGGTAGAACATGTGAAGAAAGAAGAAAAAACGCACAGAAAGAAGCAAAAGATGTGCAGAAAGAACCAACAGAGGAGCAGAAAGAGGCCTTGTTGCAAAATCATCCTGTGCCCACAACTTTTTCAGACGGGTACTGGTGGTAACTGACTCTGACTAACCAGAGCCAGTGCTATGCTAAAAGACACTTAGAATACAGTGAAAACACCTACATACACTAGGGAACACTATGCGTTGGGGTACCCCTGTGATTAGCATGACCTCCTCTGCAAGTCCCTAGTACATAATAGGGCAGGGGATTAAAACTACCTCTTAAACACGCTACAGGGCGCGTTTGCACAGTGGTGAAGGGAGGGGGGCCTGAGGTGACATGTGTGCAAACGCACCCCGTGGCGCGTTTTAAGCTGCGAGATTAAGTCCCCTTGAATTCTGAGGGTCCCTGGGGCCCAACTAGCCCCCAGGTACCTACAGTTAGGACCACAGAGCTGAGTTGCAGAGAGGCGTTCCGAGGCCACGCACCTTTTTTCACCTCTTTGCAACGCAACTCTGTTGTGCTTACTGAAGGTACCTGGTGGGCTAGTTGGCCCCCAGGGTCCCTCAGCATTCAAAGGGAATTAATTCCCCAACTTAAAACGCACCACAGGGCGTGTTTGCGCACATGTCACCTGAGGCCCGCCCCTCCCTTCACCACTGTGCAAACGCGCCCCGTGGTGCGTTTTAAGTTGGGGATTAGGTCACTTTGAATCCTGAGGGTCCCTGGGGCCCAACTAGCCCACTAGGTACTTCCAGTAAGCACCACAGGCCTGCGTTGCAACGCCTGTAACAAATTGTGCAGTTGTGTTTAGGTAGTGAAGAGGGTCGTGCTGGGGGTAGTGTTTTAGGGTTTAGGGTAGTGCAGTGGTGTTTGTGTAGTGTAGGGGGTCATGCTGGGGGTAGATTTAGGGTCTAGGGTAGTGCAGTGGTGTTTGGGTAGTGTAGGGAGTCGTGCTGGGGGAGTGTTTTAGGGTTTAGGGTAGTGCAGTGGTGTTTGGGTAGTGTAGGGGGTCGTGCTGGGGGTAGTGATTTAGGGTAGTGCAGTGGTGTTTGGGTAGTGTAGGGGTACTGCTGGGGGTAGTGTTTTAGGGTTTAGGTTAGTGCAGTGGTGTTTGGGTAGTGTAGGGGTACTGCTGGGGTAGTGTTTTAGGGTTTAGGGTAGTGCAGTGGTGTTTGTGTAGTGTAGGGGGTAGTGTTTTAGGGTTTAGGGTAGTGCAGTGGTGTTTGTGTAGTGTAGGAGGTCGTGTTTTAGGGTTTAGGGTAGTGCAGTGGTCTTTGGGTAGTGTAGGGAGTCATGCGGGGTAGTGTTTTAGGGTTTAGGGTAGTGTAGGGGTCATGCGGGGGTAGTGTTTTAGGGATTAGGGTAGTGCATTGGTGTTTGGGTAGTGTAGGGGGTCATGCGGGGGTAGTGTTTTAGGGTTTAGGGCAGTGCAGTGGTGCTTGGGTAGTGTAGGGGTCGTGCTGGGAGGAGTGTTTTAGGGTTTAGGGCAGTGCAGTGGTGTTCGGGTAGTGTAGGGGTCGTGCTGGGGGAGTGTTTGAGGGTTTAGGGCAGTGCAGTCGTGTTCGGGTAGTTTAGGGGTTGTGCTGGGGGTAGTATTTTAGGGTTTAGGGTAGTGCAGTGGTGTTCGGGTAGTGTAGGGGGTCGTGCTGGGGGTAGTGTTCTAGGGTTTAGGGCAGTACAGTGGTGTTTGGGCAGTGTAGGGGGTAATGCTGGGGGTGGTGTTTTAGGGTTTAGGGCAATGCAGTGGTGTTCGGGCAGTGTAGGGGGTCGTGCTGGGGGTGGTGTTTCAGGGTTTAGGGCAGTGCAGTGGTGTTCGGGCAGTGTAGGGGTGGTGTTTCAGGGTTTAGGGCAGTGCAGTGGTGTTCGGGCAGTGTAGGGGTCGTGCAGGGAGTGGTGTTTCAGGGTTTAGGGCAGTGGTGTTCGGGCAGTGTAGGGGGTCGTGCTGGGGGTGGTGTTTCAGGGTTTGGGGCAGTGCAGTGGTGTTTGAGCAGTAGAGGGGGTCGTACTGGGGGTGGTGTTTCAGGGTTTAGGGCAGTGCAGTGGTGTTCGGGCAGGGTAGGGGACGGTGCAGGGGGTGGTGTTTCAGGGTTTAGGGCAGTGCAGTGGTGTTCGGGCAGTGTAGGGGGTGCTGCAGGGGTGGTGTTTCAGGGTTTAGGGCAGTGCAGTGGTGTTCGGGCAGTGTAGGGGGTCATGCAGGGGGTGGTGTTTCAGGGTTTAGGGCAGTGCAGTGGTGTTCGGGCAGTGTAGGGGTCGTGCTGGGGCTGGTGTTTCAGGGTTTAGGGCAGTACAGTGGTGTTCGGGCAGTGTAGGGGGTCGTGCTGGGGCTGGTGTTTCAGGGTTTAGGGCAGTGCAGTGGTGTTCGGGCAGTGTAGGGGGTTGTGCTGTGGCTGGTGTTTCAGGGTTTAGGGCAGTGCAGTGGTGTTCGGGCAGTGTAGGTGGTCGTGCTGGGGCTGGTGTTTCAGGGTTTAGGGCAGTGCAGTGGTGTTCGGGCAGTGTAGGGGGTCATGCTGGGGCTGGTGTTTCAGGGTTTAGGGCAGTGCAGTGGTGTTCGGGCAGTGTAGGGGGTGCTGCAGGGGGTGGTGTTTCAGAGTCTAGGGCAGTGCAGTGGTGTTCGGGCAGTGTAGGGGGTCTTGCTGGGGCTGGTGTTTCAGGGTTTAGGGCAGTGCAGTGGTGTTCGGGCAGTGTAGGGGGTGGTGTTTCAGGATTTAGGGTAGTGGTGTTCGGGCAGTGTAGGGGGTCTTGCTGGGGGTAGTGTTTCGGGGTTTAGGGCAGTGCAGTGGTGTTCGGGAAGTGTATGGGGTGGTGTTTCAGGATTTAGGGTAGTTGTGTTCGGGCAGTGTAGGGGTCTTGCTGGGGGTAGTGTTTCGGGGTTTAGGGCAGTGCAGTGGTGTTCGTGCAGTGTAGGGGGTCGTGCTGGGGGTGGTGTTTCAGGGTTTAGGGCAGTGCAGTAGTGTTCGGGCAGTGTAGGGGATCGTGCAGGGGGTGGTGTTTCAGGGTTTAGGGCAGTGCAGTGGTGTTTGGGCAGTGTAGGGGGTCGTGCTGGGGGTGGTGTTTCAGGGTTTAGGGCAGTGCAGTGGTGTTCGGGCAGTGTAGGGTGTCGTGCTGAGGGGTGGTGTTTCAGGGTTTAGGGCAGTGCAGTGGTGTTTGGGCAGTGTAGGGGGTCGTGCAGGGGCTGGTGTTTCAGGGTTTAGGGCAGTGCAGTGGTGTTTGGGCAGTGTAGGGGTCGTGCAGGGGGTGGTGTTTCAGGGTTTAGGGCAGTGCAGTGGTGTTCGGGCAGTGTAGGGGTCTTCCTGGGGGTGGTGTTTCAGGGTTTAGGGCAGTGCAGTGGTGTTTGGGCAGTGTAGGGGGTCTTGCTAGGGCTGGTATTTCAGGGTTTAGGGCAGTGCAGTGGTTTTTGGGCAGTGTAGGCGGTCGTGCTGGGGCTGGTGTTTCAGGGTTTAGGGCAGTGCAGTGGTGTTCGGGCAGTGTACGGGGTTGTGCTGGGGCTGGTGTTTCAGGGTTTAGGGCAGTGCAGTGGTGTTCGGGCAGTGTAGGGGTCGTGCTGGGGCTGGTGTTTCAGGGTTTAGGGCAGTGCAGTGGTGTTCGGGCAGTGTAGGGGTCATGCTGGGGGTGGTGTTTCAGGGTTTAGGGCAGTGCAGTGGTGTACGGGCAGTGTAGGGGGTCTTGCTGGGGGTGGTGTTTCAGGGTTTAGGGCAGTGGTGTTCGGGCAGTGTAGGGGTCTTGCTGGGGGTAGTGTTTCGGGGTTTAGGGCAGTGCAGTGGTGTTCGTGCAGTGTAGGGAGTCGTGCTGGGGGTGGTGTTTCAGGGTTTAGGGCAGTGCAGTGGTGTTCGGGCAGTGTAGGGGTCTTGCTGGGGCTGGTGTTTCAGGGTTTAGGGCAGTGCAGTGGTTTTCGGGCAGTGTAGGCGGTCGTGCTGGGGCTGGTGTTTCAGGGTTTAGGGCAGTGCAGTGGTGTTCGGGCAGTGTACGGGGTTGTGCTGGGGCTGGCGTTTCAGGGTTTAGGGCAGTGCAGTGGTGTTCGGGCAGTGTAGGGGGTCGTGCTGGGGGTGGTGTTTCAGGGTTTAGGGCAGTGCAGTGGTGTTCGGGCAGTGTAGGGGGTCGTGCTGGGGCCGGTGTTTTATGGTTTAGGGCAGTGCAGTGGTGTTCGGGCAGTGTAGGGGGTCTTGCTGGGGGTGGTGTTTCAGGGTTTAGGGCAGTGCAGTGGTGTTCGGGCAGTGTAGGGGGTCTTGCTGGGGCTGGTGTTTCAGGGTTTAGGGCAGTGCAGTGGTTTTCGGGCAGTGTAGGCGGTCGTGCTGGGGCTGGTGTTTCAGGGTTTAGGGCAGTGCAGTGGTGTTCGGGCAGTGTACGGGGTTGTGCTGGGGCCGGTGTTTCAGGGTTTAGGGCAGTGCAGTGGTGTACGGGCAGTGTAGGGGGTCTTGCTGGGGGTGGTGTTTCAGGGTTTAGGGCAGTGGTGTTCGGGCAGTGTAGGGGGTTGTGCTGGGGGTAGTGTTTCGGGGTTTAGGGCAGTGCAGTGGTGTTCGTGCAGTGTAGGGGGTCGTGCTGGGGTGGTGTTTCAGGGTTTAGGGCAGTGCAGTAGTGTTCGGGCAGTGTAGGGGATCGTGCAGGGGTGGTGTTTCAGGGTTTAGGGCAGTGCAGTGGTGTTCGGGCAGTGTAGGGGGTCGTGCTGGGGGTGGTGTTTCAGGGTTTAGGGCAGTGCAGTGGTGTTCGGGCAGTGTAGGGGTCGTGCTGGGGCTGGTGTTTCAGGGTTTAGGGCAGTGCAGTGGTGTTCGGGCAGTGTAGGGGGTCTTGCTGGGGGTGGTGTTTCAGGGTTTAGGGCAGTGGTGTTCGGGCAGTGTAGGGGGTCTTGCTGGGGGTGGTGTTTCAGGGTTTAGGGCAGTGGTGTTCGGGCAGTGTAGGGGTCTTGCTGGGGGTGGTGTTTCAGGGTTTAGGGCAGTGCAGTGGTGTTCGGGCAGTGTAGGGGTCTTGCTGGGGGTAGTGTTTCAGGGTTTAGGGCAGTGCAGTGGTGTTCGTGCAGTGTAGGGGTTGTGCTGGGGATGGTGTTTCAGGGTTTAGGGCAGTGCAGTAGTGTTCGGGCAGAGTAGGGGGTCGTGCAGGGGTGGTGTTTCAGGGTTTAGGGCAGTGCAGTGGTGTTCGGGCAGTGTAGGGGGTCGTGCTGGGGGTGGTGTTTCAGGGTTTAGGGCAGTGCAGTGATGTTCGGGCAGTGTAGGGGTCGTGCTGGGGGTGGTGTTTCAGGGTTTAGGGCAGTGGTGTTCGGGCAGTGTAGGGGGTCTTGCTGGGGGTGATGTTTCAGGGTTTAGGGCAGTGCAGTGGTGTTCGGGCAGTGTAGGAGGTCTTGCTGGGGGTAGTGTTTCAGGGTTTAGGGCAGTGCAGTGGTGTTCGGGCAGTGTAGGGGTCATGCTGGGGGTGGTGTTTCAGGGTTTAGGGCAGTGCAGTGGTGTTCGGGCAGTGTAGGGGGTCGTGCTAGGGTATGTGTTTCAGGGTTTAGGGCAGTGCAGTGGTGTTCGGGCAGTGTAGGGGGTCGTGCTGGGGGTAGTGTTTTAGGGTTTAGGGCAGTGCAGTGGTGTTCGGGCAGTGTAGGGGGTCTTGCTGGGGGTAGTGTTTCAGGGTTTAGGGCAGTGCAGTGGTGTTCGTGCAGTGTAGGGGGTCGTGCTGGGGATGGTGTTTCAGGGTTTAGGGCAGTGCAGTGGTGTTCGGGCAGTGTAGGGGGTCGTGCTGGGGGTGGTGTTTCAGGGTTTAGGGCAGTGCTGTGTGTTCGGGCAGTGTAGGGGGTCGTGCTGGGGGTGGTGTTTCAGGGTTTAGGGCAGTGGTGTTCGGGCAGTGTAGGGGGTCTTGCTGGGGGTAGTGTTTCAGGGTTTAGGGCAGTGCAGTGGTGTTCGGGCAGTGTAGGGGGTCGTGCTAGGGTATGTGTTTCAGGGTTTAGGGCAGTGCAGTGGTGTTCGGGCAGTGTAGGGGGTCGTGCTGGGGGTAGTGTTTTAGGGTTTAAGGTAGTGCAGTGGTGTTTGTGTAGTGTAGGGGGTCGTGCTGGGGGCAGTGTTTTAGGGTTTAGGGTAGTGCAGTGGTGCTTGTGTAGTGTAGGGGGTCGTGCTGGGGTAGTGTTTTAGGGTTTAGGGTAGTGCAGTGGTGTTTGTGTAGTGTAGGGGTCATGTTTTAGGGTAGTGCAGTGGTGTTTGGGTAGTGTAGGGGGTCGTGCTGGGGGTAGTGTTTTAGGAATTAGGTTAGTGCAGTGGTGTTGGGGTAGTGTTTTAGGGTTTAGGGTAGTGCAGTGGTGTTTGTGTAGTGTAGGGGGTCATGCTGGGGGTAGTGTTTTAGGGTTTAGGATAGTGCAGTGGTGCTTGTGTAGTGTAGGGGGTCGTGCTGGGGTAGTGTTTTAGGGTTTAGGGTAGTGCAGTGGTGTTTTTGTAGTGTAGGGGGTCATGTTTTAAGATGCAACGCTCCAATACCTGACCAGTCTGCACTACATAAAACTGCAAAAAAACTAAAAATAAAAAGTGTTTTGCACACTTTTGTCATTGGGCTATATGTGGGCTACATCTGGGTAATATTTGTGCTACATTTGGGCTCTTTTTTCACTGGTGGCCATCTTGGAAGACTTCTTTGTTATGAAGTTTCCTAATTTCCTCATTTACTGCAGTCTCCTCAGTAGGAAATACTTTCAGTTTTTTACTTTGATTCCATCAAGAAGGCATTCAGATGTGTCACACATTTGCCATAAATTCAGAATGTTATTACTCTAGTTGTTCATTAGATCACTGTAGTAAAGCTACTGCTCACCAAGGAGTTAACTGGAAGTCTACTGCTGGTATTGAAAGTGATTGTTTCAGTCTGCATGTCAGAATTTTCTAATGAAATAGAAGAGGATTTGAGATCTCACTTAAAACATGCACTAAATTTTCTTTTTGCAGCACTAACCATAATTTCTATGGCAAAAGGAACCCCTCATTTTGTTCCTTTTAAATTAAATGTTTTAAGTGTTACCAGTTTATTCCAATCAAGATGGCTTCAGGTGTGCCATACTTTTGTCATAAGTAAGGCTGTTAGCACTCTAGTTGTTCTTTAGAACACTCTGGGAAGCTGCAGTAGAACACAAAGGCATCAACTGACAGGCTGCTCCTGTTGAAATATAACAGGAAGATATTTGAGATCTCACTTAAAACATGTCCTAATTTTTCTTTCTACAGCACTAACCATAATTTCTATGGCAAAATGAACCCCCTCATTTTGTTCCTTTTTAAATTAAATGTTTTAAGTGTTACCAGTTTATTCCAATCAAGATGGCTTCAGGTGTGCCATACTTTTGTCATAAGTAAGACTGTTAGCGCTCTAGTTGTTCTTTAGAACACTCTGGGAAGCTGCAGTAGAACACAAAGGACTCAACTGACAGTCTCTGCCCTTGTTGGATGTACATGTTTTACTGAGAATGTCAGACTTCATTCTCACATGACTGAGAAAGATAATGTGAATTTACAGAAAATATGCTCTCATTTTAGCTTCTGGGGCACCTTCCAAAACTGTATGGGACAAGCATGTGAAAATAGTTCTCTCAAACATGATTCATGATATCCCAGCAGAAGGTTTTTCACAGGGTAAAATCACCTTAGAACACACCACTATTCCTGAAATTAGTATGGTACCATCAACAAATGAATTCTAATGTAACTAAAGTATGTTATCACCCTTTATAGTTCTCCTTTTGGTAACCCTCAAAATCTTCGATTCACTACAATGCATTTCAATGGTACTATCATTTATATTGGTCCCAAGATGGCTGCCAGCAATTCCAGGATGAAGTGCTGACAGCCAATCAGATCTCACGATGACATGTGTGGTTAGGCTCCGCCCAGATATATATGTGTTTTTACTTTTGATTTTCTCAGCAACTACTGAACGGATTTACACCATTTAACAAAAAGGGTTCTTTTTGAACCAAGAACTACCTCTTTGCCAAATTTGGTGTAATTCCGTTCAGCAGTTCGGGCTGTAGCCGTGTCTAAAGTTTCCTATGGGAAAATGAATGGGGAAAACACGTTTTGGGACCCCCTTTTTCTCGGCCCTCGCTTGACGAATCACCCTGAGACTTTCAGGGTAGGAGCGGACCGGAGCGGGCCATAATGTTTGAAAATTTCGCGAAGATTCGTCAACCGACGCAAGAGTTATTTCAAATAGAATGTCGCGGATTTCCTATGGAAAATAGGTCCTAACTAACTATCTACTGGCGACCGCCAGTAGATAATATATTACGTACGCAACCTAGGGGTCATCCTCGACCCCACCCTCTCCATGACTAAGCAGGTCAACGCCGTTTCCTCATCCTGCTTCAACATCCTCCGAATGCTCCGCAGGATCTTCAAGTGGATCCCCACCGAAACAAGAAAAACAGTCACCCAGGCCCTCGTCACCAGCAGGCTGGACTACGGAAACGCCCTCTACGCAGGAACGACGGCTAAGCTCCTGAGACGGCTGCAACGCATCCAGAACGCCTCTGCACGTCTTATCCTCGACATCCCCCGACGCAGCCACATCACACCCCACCTGAGAGACCTGCACTGGCTCCCTGTCAACAAGAGGATAACCTTCAAGCTCCTCACCCACGCACACAAAGCACTCCACAACTCCGGACCAGCCTACCTCAACAGACGACTCAGCTTCTACACCCCCACCCGCCAGCTCCGCTCGACCAGCCTCGCCCTCGCCACAGTCCCCCGCATCCGGAAAACGACAGCCGGCGGCAGATCCTTCTCCCACCTCGCCGCCAAGACCTGGAACACCCTCCCCACCAACCTCCGACAGACCCAAGACCTACTGGCCTTCAGAAGACTCCTCAAGACCTGGCTCTTCGATCAGTAGCAGCACCACCCCCCTCTTCCCCCAGCGCCTTGAGACCCTCGCGGGAATGTAGTGCGCTTTATAAGTGACATGATTGATTGATTGATACAACATCTGAGAAAAACCGTACATGATCCTTATTTGTGTTCAACCTCCATAACCAGTGTATATAAAAAAAAAGGGAATTTGCGGAAACTATTAGTAACCTTAATGTTCTGACATTTAATTTGCGACGGATCTAATTATATCATCATAAATATAAATAATAATATTGTTATTCCGACTCCCCATGTTTCAAGAATGTGTGATCTTTCCCATATTAAAGACAAGTGTGCAATTCATCAGTGGCGTTAAGCCCTGTTGGATGCTTAGTATCCAGATTTAAAATATATCGCATCTCAAGTTGTCTAAGGGCTTTCTCTCTGTCCCCTCCTCTCTTGTTGGGGGGAATGGAATCAATTAAAAAATATTTCAGATCTTTCGGGTCACCCTCATGTATTTCATTAAAATGGCGAGCCACCGTATATGTCAGATCTTTGTTTTTGATGGCCCGTAGGTGCTGAAGCACCCTCTTATGTCCCTGTAGGATTGTGCTGCCTACATATCTTAGATTGCAGGAGCACTCCAGCACGTATACCACATGATCTGATTTGCAAGTCAGGGATTTTTCAATAGTTTTTTCCTGTGCACTAAATGGTGTTATGTAAGTGGTTGTATTTACTCCGTGCTGACAGGCCTTGCAAACCTTACATTTAAAAAAACCCTTTGCACCTCGAGGATGGCCTCTTGGATCATTCTGTACCAGGGCATCCTTCATGGAAGGAGCTCTGCTGTAAGTTATTGCCGGTCTATTTGGCACTAGATGGCCTATGATGGGATCCCCCAGCACTAAAGGCCAATTTCTCCTTATTATTTTTCTTATGGATTTCTCTTGTCTATTGTATTGGAGAATGAATCGGAAAGACTCGCCTTCCTGACTCTTAAAGCTGTCATCCTTGTTGTCTTTCTGAAGAAGCATTTCCCTCGGGACCCTGTTGCTTTTTGCAATAGCTGCATCCACACATTTGATAGTGTAGCCTCTTTCTAAAAACCTTCTTTTGCTGTTAGATTGGGCAGTTTTTAAATCGTTATCACAGCTGCAAATCCGCTTTAAACTGGAGCATTTCCCCATAGGGGATGTCTCTGGATCAGATGCTGGGGGTGTGAACTGCTGGCGTGAAGCACAGCATTCCCAGCAGTGGGCTTTCGGTGGAGCCTAGTTTCTAATTGACCATTGGAAATGAAGACCTCCACATCAAGAAAATGTATACTGCTGTTACTTATTGCTGCTGTGAACTGTAGATTTAACTGGTTAATATTTAACTTTTCAATGAAACCCTCAGCTTCTGTCTTGGTTCCCTCCCAAACAATGAAAAGGTCTATATACCTCCACCATGTCTTGATGTTATTGTTGCCATATTCAGAATAATCATTAAGTAGGACCAGCTCCTCCCACCATCCCATATGGAGACAGGCATAACTGGGGGAGAAGCTGGCCCCCATCACTACGCTCCTGAGTTGTTGAAACAGGGCGTTCTGAAACATGAATATATTGTTGTTTAGGCAAATCTCAACCATGTCAATAAGCATAGCATTGTGTTTGGTATAGTCCATTCCTCTTCTTGTGAGGTAGTATCGCAGGGCTTTGAGACCATCCATGTGTTTGATGGATGTGTAGAGAGATGTTACATCCATTGAGATGAGCAAATAGTTATCCTGCCAAACAAAGTTACTCATCTTAGCAACAAAGTCACCTGTGTCTCTGATGTAAGTTGTTAATCGTTGGACATGCTCCTGTAAATAAAAATCCACATATTTTGAAGTGTTTTCTAATAGGCTTTTTCGCACCGATATAATGGGCCTTCCTGGGGGATGTATAGGATTTTTATGTATTTTAGGGATGAAATACATGATAGGTGTGACTGGATTTTCATTTTTTTAAAATTTGAATTCATCTGATGAAAGCAATCCCGCATTTTTCCAGGCTACGAGTTTACTTTTGTATTCATTACTGATTTTTCTCAATTTGGTAATGTCACTTCGACAATAACAGTTAGTATCAGTTAGTTGGTTCATGGCCTCCTGAGTATAGTCTTTGATATTCCATAGGACTAAATTGCCTCCTTTGTCCGCGTTGCGGACCACTATCTCTGGGTTCTGTTTTATTTTAGCCATGAGTTGGTGATATTGTAATTCCTGCTTATTTTTCTTGTGTTTTTGGGTGTTTTGAATGTGGTAGTTGAGGCGTTTTATACCTGTGACCACCTGGTCATGGAAAATATCGATGGGGTCTTTCAACATGGTAGGATTGAACGTTGAACGAGGCTTAAATGGTGTCTTAGTGGTAATTGATCTTGTGGTATTACTGATGACTTCCGTGTCCTCTATGGTAGGACTCAAGGTGCTGTTTTCATCCATCAAATCCTGCATGACACGCAGTGTTGCCAAATCTGGTGTGTCAAAATTGAATTGACAGGGGGGATCGTGTGGGTGTTCATCTTGGGCATCCCCTGTGTGGGTTTTAGCTTGTTTCTGGGTTTGAAAGTATTTTTTAAGTTTTAATTCACTTACACCCCTGTACACGTCCATTCTTGTGGCCGCGTAATCAAAAGAGCTTTCCGGACAGAAAGATAATCCGAGTGTAAGCAGTTGTTCTTCTGCTTTATTTAAAACTACCTCCGTTAAATTTATGACTGTGGGAGCATCATTGTGGGAGTCTGCAGTTACCGTCTCCAGTTTCTCCTCGTTTGCCGCTTCTGTTGCCCTTTGATGTTTGGTTCTTCTTTTGGCTGCCCTCCTTCTTTCCCTGCGTTTGATGGTCCTGGTCTTTGTTGCTTATTTGCCTGGTTCCTGGGGCCTTTCGCGGCATAAAAAATCCACTTCATCTGTAAGTGAAATTTGGGCTGGTACCTGCATCATTGCCTCTCTGCGAGATTCCACTTCTGTCTCGCTTTCGACGGCAGAGCTTAAATCGGGGTTGGATGTTCCTCCATATCCTGCTCTTTCCTCCAATCGATTTTGCTTGGCAGTTTGTTTGTTTCCAAATTTTGATATTTTCATTGCATCATATTTTTTTGCGAAGGTAAAAATGCGTCCGTTCTCGTAGTCAGACCGGTCCCGGTGAAACTTGTACGCTTTCCTTTCCCTGATTTTATCTTCTTTCCTCTTTAATCGCTTATTCATTGCCTCCCTTAATCTGGTAACTTCATCTGTTTGTGTTAATGCGCTAATTCACCATTTATTTTCTCTATTTGTTCCTGCAGTTTCAATCGATCCTTCTCAGCATATTTGACTAAAATAATAAGCAATCTGCGTGAGGATTCAAGATTGGTTTCTGCCCATTCCTTCATCATGTCTCGGTCAGGTGTCTCGTAACTTGGGGCGATTAATATCCTCAGCCCTATAGGTATTCGCCCCACCTCGAGGTAACGTTGTAAAGATTTGGCCTCCCACCATTTGTTTTGTTCATTTCGCATAGCCTTTTCCAACTGTTTAAAATGTTCTCTTAGACTTGGGTTGCAAGCCCCTTTAGATGCACTATGGGAGATGGAGTCCGTTACGGGAGCTTTGTTGTCGTCAAACATGGTTGCTGCCGCCTCCTCCCGTTCTCCGAGCGCGTCGGCTGACATTGTATTTCTGCAAGAGCCAATTCTTATCTGAATTACTGAATACCTCGGTGAAGCAACCCAAGCACGTGCAGGCTTCACCTCTCGTATTCCTGCTTGACCTCTTAACCCAGCTCTCTAATTACAGTCGCCTCCCCCTTGCACTCCACTTGCAGGACAGGCGTCATCCGCGCCCTCCGGCCCGTGTTCGCCTACCTGCTCGTGGCTGTGGGGTATTGCTGTCAAAAATCACTCAGCTGGGGGGCTTGCCGCCAAAAGTCCTCCCGGATTGTAGATGATGCCTGATCCCAAGCAGTGGCTCCTTTGTCGGCAGCAAGCACCAAGTATTTCAGAGGGGGTCCGTGTTCAACCGGAGGAGTCAGAACCGGCTGATAGTATGCGTCACACTCCACCTATGTCTCGCCGATTGTGCCAAGAAAGTGAAGCATGGACCCAGCTGTAGCAGTTTCAAAATTTTATTCCGCTCCTGCAGGGACCTCAGCAGCCATTACGCGTTTCGACACTCACGGTGTCTTGATCACATGACGCGCACAACATGGGAGAGGTACTTTTTAAACCATTTTTTACACGTTTTTCAATTACTTAAAGTGACAAGTGCATTAAATGTGCAAGGTTTGCAATGAACATGGATAACAGACTTTAAAGGCTGGTTACCAATAAAGTTGGAAGCGACTGCTATCTAACAGTTTAACAATTAATCATGGTATAAATACACAGTCAAATTTAGTTAAAATAACTCCTTTGAAATAACAAGTAAAAATAACCTCCTTATCGTCTATATGGTCCTAGGTATACATGCTCAATAAAAATTTCCAAAAAGACAATTGCAAAACAACATCTCAATTAATAAGCAAATACAATACCTATTGCCAAGTACAATTTGATCAAAAATTTGTATCACTGTCCTGAGAAACATCTATATATATCTGACATTGTTCGAAATATGAAGGCGGCACAGCATGGTAATTAATTTGTAACAGGACTTCAAATCGGAGGCCCACTGAAGGGTTTGGATTATCGGTCCTTTGGAATTGTTAGAATGCACACAACCCACTGGAGGGGAAAATGAGGCGGAAAACGAACCACAGGTACCAGCATGCATTGTAATATGTTCCATCTGGAAGGCACACCGGAGGCCTATAAATTTGAAGCAAAATGCAGGGAACTGTGGGTAGCCAATTAACTGTGTGCACTCTAAATGCCTTTGAAGAAGCAGCGTGAAGCTCTGAAACGCGTCGGCAAGAGGATTAAAATGTTCTGAGGAGAATGCCTGTTTCCTAAAATAAATGATTTTGTGAATCACCGGCTCACAGTGCCCACACCACTCATTTAACCTTGTTATGAACTGCCGGGGGCCGCTTTTAATAGAAAGAACAGGGAGCCCACTTTCTTTTTAAACTTTACAGCAGATCTTCTGCAATATTCGTGGCAAAATTAAAAAACAAAAAAACATTTTTTGCCACTGGACCTGGAGGGTCAGTGTAGCCCTACATGCCCCCTTCTGTTTTATTTTATTTTGGTAACTTTTTTTTTAGGACTCGGGACTAAGTCCTGAGCCTAAAATGGCTGTCACCACTTCTTGGTTGAGGTTGTTGCAGCCAATCAGATCTCAGCTTAAGATCTGTCAGGATCTGCGCCCCTTGATATACAAAGTTTTTGAGTATTAATTGCTCAAAACAATTAGACAGGTTTACACCAAAATGCAAAAAGGACTCTTCTGGACCAAGCTCTAGTTGTCTTCCAAATTTGGTGCAACTCCATTCAGCGGTTTAGGCTGTAGCTATGTCTAAAGTTCCTATGGGAAAATATGTTTTGGATCCCTTTTTGTTTTTTCCTCGGTCCTCGATTGACGGATCACCACAAAACTTTCTATACGCAAACAAGGCAAAAAAAGAACACTTTTTTTTTTTTAGAAAGTTTAGTGGAGATTTGTTAAAGTTGTTTGCAACACAAAAACTGCATTTCATATGGAGACACGATCCAAACTATAATTATGCAGTGGCGACAATAGATAGATAGATATCCCCCCAGAGGTGGTAGGAAATCCTTTTCTTCATTTGCTAATAACTTTGGTGGCTTGAATCTTCACAACATTTTCCCCCCAAAAGTTCTCTTTTTTGCCTAGTTTCTCATGGAATGTTTTGGGGTATTCCGTCAAGCGGGGCGGAGAAAAAAAAAAGGGGGGGGCGGAAAGAGTCCCAAAACGCAAAATCTCCATGCATTTCCATCAACTTTTTCAACAGTGCTACCGCAAAAACTGCTGAACGGAATTACACCAAATGTAGCAGGAAGTTAGCTAGATCGTGGTCCACAAAGCATGCTTTTTGTGATTTGGTGTAAATCTGTTCAGCAGTTTTTGAGATATTAAAGATCAAAAATATTTGTATATCTAGACAATTGGGTTTGAGGAAGTCTCACGAGTCCCTTGAACCATATTTAAAAGATAGAGCGGTATGATTGACCTAGAAGGTTTTTGTCCCAAGTCACAAGCCTACATCTTCCCTGCCTTGAGGGCTCTACAAGGTTGCCAGAAGATCCACCTTCAAGCTGCTTTGCATCACCCACTGAGCGATATATGGAACAGGACCACTTTTCATCAGGAATAAAATCACCGAGTACACAATCAACAAAGGATTGGCACCTCGCCTCAGAACCCCAGGGTACAAGAAAAAAAACATGTGTAGTGCATCTTGCTCTCTTCAAGTAGCTAAACTTTGGAATTGACCACCTCCAAACATAAGAGCCACAGATACCCAACCTTATCTTCAGAATATTACTCAAGAGTTGGCTCTATCCTAAATGACCACCAAACTCAAAACGCAAATGTACAGCATATGCCTGTGCATGTAAACATGTACAAATTGATTATATGTATGTATTTAGATATGTGCATTCCTTTGTACAAATATATATTAATTACAACTTCTGGTTTAAAAATATATAGATATTCTTATAAGTCTACTTAACAAATGTATATATTACTTAAATTTAAAATATATATATCTATATATATTTTATGCATATCATTCGTGTAGGTCACTGCATAGTTTACATGCAAGTTATTAGGTTATATGCTTATGGGTCTCAGCTTTACTTTATTTTTATCCCTCACAATGTGTAAATATCCTAACAATTGTATCTATAAGTGATTAATCACTGAAATATTGGGTAAAATATAAAATAAATATAAATAAGTAAACAAATTAAAAATAAAATAGCTTTATGTACAGCAACACTTGAAAGGCGGAGTTTTTAACTATTTATCGATACATGTACATATGGGACTTTATAAAATACAACTCTATATCTTTTATTTTCCATATACATGTATACCTTTCTATGTAGTTATGTATCTATATATTTATCACTTTACGTACTCCTAATGTAGAAGAAATTATTTTTTTAAAACTACAATTCTCTCCAATTCACTACTCTCTCATGCTATACCACTTTCAATATACCCGCTACCTCCACTCTGACTTATCCCAAACCTCACTGCACTACTATGATCTCCCTAATAACCCTTTCTAGAGTCTTCACTCCTCTATACCTCCTTTGACTCATCTCAAACCTCATTTGACTACTATGATCTACCAAATAATACTTTCTAGACTCTTCCTTCCTCTATCCCTTCTTTATCTTATTCAATCCAACTAACAGACTCACATGTCCACCTCTCGAATGAACAACTCATATTTCCTTATACAAACCTACCACTAATCCACTCTGGGTTCCGGCGTAGCATGCTACTAGCCAAAAAGCCTTCAACGCCTTGTCAGTGGTAGCAAGCGCTCTATAAATACAATTACAATGTATACAATCACAAATGGCAAAGAAGTATGTGGCGCTCAACTTGTGGATTACTTAATGAAATATATTTCCTTTGCACAGAGGGCAGTATCACACGCAACTTCTTACCGGGTAGACAGCATGCTGTGCTTTTCCTCTTGAGTGAGGTCATCATCCTTCCCCTCCTCAGTTGAGGACCACTCTGCCTCCTCACTCCGCATGCTCTCCATCTTGAGTTTCTTGCGTCTCCGTCTCCGCTTGCGCAGGGGTGTCGCCCTGTTCGCCAGCTCTGGATCTGGGCTGGGACTTATTTGAGGGGTAACAAATACAGAAGTGGGATCTCCTGGAGGTGTGGGCTCCTCATCATCCTTAATCTCCAACGGTAGAGGGGATGTGCAAAGGTGGGAGGGAACACTTTCCTGACAGAGAGGAGAATCAGAAGATGAGCACATGTCCAACAGCACAGATTCAAGAGACAAACAAGCCACTGACCACAGATTCGTAATCACTCCCACTATTAAAAAATGCTCGCCTCATTTTTTAGGTGCACATCAGTGTTGGTGTGCTCGTTCAAAATGACAATGGTGACATTGCATTTTTTCACATGATTTTCAGCCATGATGCACAGCAGCCACACTGCTGTATAGAATGGGTAAAACTCCTTGCCAAATTCAATAGGTCTAACAGGCAAGACCTACTGGCTTTGCCAATGCTGTTGCTGTGGCTAACCATTCTTTGCTTAAGAGGTTGGTTACAAAAGGTAGTAGCGCTCTCACAATACATGTCACAAATACTGAAACACACTAACTCTCTCTTGAACAGTCACCTCCAACGAATAATCTTTTAGAAAACATCTGAAAACTTGTTTTGTTTCTACTCAACTCTGAGTGAAACAGTAATGGTCTGTGCACCTAATTTGACTTTACTTAACCAGTGGTGAACAAATCTATGCAGGTGCTCACAACTGCATTATTTTCCATTTACAGGGCAAACAATGAACCAACAGACATTCCCGATTTTCTTCCAAAAATTAAAATGACAAAATTGACTGTCTATCATATGACTCATCTGGATAGTAACTGTTAGCTGCAAATAAGTAACCACACCCATATTGATCACGGTCACAGTTTGAGGAGACAGACCTAATGTAAGTAGCAAAATGCTTATTAAGAGCCAATGGCCTTGAATCCTCAAAGATTATCAGCCCAGTTTACCACGGGTTTAAGTTTCATAAGTTTTTGCCTCATTCGATGTTGAGCAGTCTGCAGCCAGCAACAGAAATTAAGGGCAGTTGGGTGAGAAATTCTATTTTTGTTCAAGTCTAAACAAAATTTAGATTTTTAGGCATATGCGAAATGGAGAAAGAGAATTAGATCAGGCTGGCTTATGGGTTGATGAGAATCAACAAAATCTTATTTATTTTTGGCATGACTCTACAGGTAGGTGGTTCGAACTCGAGATGCCGAATCATCAAGATGGCAACGTCAACTATGTTTACGGCAACTGAAATATCCAAGAGAACCAGGGCTCCCTGACACAAGCACCATCTATCGAACATAGACAGAGTAGAATATTGACAAATGTTGATTTTAGGTAGGTGAGCTAACTAGGCCTGGGTGGTGAACTTCGCTCCGTTCACGGAGTTTTCCACACTCCGTGGAGCACGCAGAGTTCTGAAAAACTCCACTCCGCGAAGTGGAGTTTTTTCCCAACTCGTGTACGCCAACGTTAGCGCGAGAAAGGAAAATCCAACACTAGACCACCTCCCAGCGAGATTTCTCAACGTGGGCGGTCGCGACCGCTCGCGTTGAGAAACTATCCATTCGCATTGAAGAAGCTGCCGCTCCAGTATAAAATCTACTCGAGTGGCAGAAAGAAGCAGCGCCCTCTTGCGCTGTGCATGGTGCAGCTCGTGCTGATTTTCCAGCATGGGACAAACACCCAGCGCTAACAATCAGCCAGAACGGCGCGACCTAACGCACTCCGCCGCTTGCGGAACTCCACGTAGCGCGGAGGAGTTTTTACTCCACCCACGCCCAGGCCTAGAGCAAACCTAGTGGGCTCCTAAGAGCTTCTCTGTTTGTTAACCTTGGTCCTCTATGAGCTATTGAATAACGCCACCATTTGAGTGCAGTAGAGAATATAGGACTGTCCTTTTAACAGCTCATCCAAAATGTAATGGATATTAAAAAAATTATAGATATGAAGTGGAGTCTCTCAAAATGTATAATGGTGCAACCAGAGAGACGACGAAAAAATACGGTGCTCATATTTTCTTTTTATTAAAAGAAAACCTTTGGTTACAAGCGGATTTCAATTTTCAACTGCTTTCATCGTAACATATTTAAGTGATGAGTTCATATTGCATGTCGCAAAGATGAGCACTTCTGAAACATAGTCACCACATCACGGTATTGCAGTTCATATGAATGTGCATTCTGTTTTCAACTCACCTATGTTTTCTAAGGCTAATACGAATCTTCGACGATCTCTGTTTTGAGGTATCGCCAGAATTAGTGTAAAAACGTTACATTTATATCTCTTGACTTTCAAAATAATGCAGCAGTGATTTCTTGCTATGGTGACACGTCACTTTACTGCTATTGTTCACATTGGATATACCTCTTTCGTTAATAAATAAGAGACCTTTTATCGGTCAGTCCTGTCATCCCAAAAGTACATTGATAATAAATTCGAGTGAAAGGTCATGAATGCACCAAAAGAACAAGTTACTTACCTTCGGTAACGTATTATCTGGTAGAAACACAGTCTAGCTGCAGATTCCTTAACTTTTGAATTCTCCCCAGGCGTCAGACTAATCCGGAAATTTTTCAGCAGTCCCTCTGCGTTGTAGGGGACGGCGCCTTACGACTCTTGTGATGACGCGGACTCTGGTTGTGACTTCAGTGGAGACATACAAGTCCCCTCTGGTGCGCAGACGTCAGTTTCTTCTGTGAATCCTTCTGCGCCAAAACACAGCAGAGCCACTATAGAATCTGGCTGTGAAAACAGTGTGCCAAAAAAGGAAAATCTACTCTTAAAAACATAATTAGAAAATGAAAATAAATAGTATGATAATACCCAGAGAAGGCCCATAAAGAAAGACCATATTGTGAGACGAAGCAACTGGAAATGAAGGGTATGTCAATACCAAGTCAAAATTTAAAGACGTAAGACCAAATGGTCTGTTAAATCACACCAATACGAGAAACAGTGATCACTGGTATATAAAACCAGTACTGAAGAGGGTATAACCATTACACTACAGAACGTTCGCAGGGAGGATGGGCAGGCCGTTAAGGAATCTGCTGCTATTGTGTCTCTACACGATAATATGTTACTTAAGGTAAATAACTTGTTCATCTGATAGAGACATCTAGCAACAGATTCCTTAACTTTTTAATTAAATACCATAGCTATACCCACCAGGAGGAGGGTCTGCAAACTAATCCTACAAAAGCTCTCAAAGAGAACCAGCTGGTCGAAATTCACAACTGACCAGACATATGCAGGAATTAAATGAAAAAGAGCATGGCTCTCTAAAACCATGGTACCAACCACAGTGAATATAAATAAGCAATAACCCTGCAAGCGCAGAAAAACAAAAGCCTCAAGGGCAACAAGAAAATACCCTGTCTGAAGACATCTGACAACAGACAGACAAAAGTATTTAAACCCTATAGGGTAAGTGAACCCTTGGACTAGAAGGGCTAAAGGCAATATAAATGCCAAGCAACCAGCATTTTCTATATCAGTAAAGAAATATCTGAAGGAAATCTGTCCTAATAACTCCAGAAACGAAGAGCTTCCAAATCTCATTACCATTAAAACCACGATGAATAAACCCATTTATTGCAAGGTTGGGAAGATCAGACTAAATGTCTATATGGATGAACGTCACAGTCAATTCCTAAAACAAAGAAAACATTTTTTTTTGTTTTTTAGACAAAATGACCACCCGAAGGATCACATAATCCAGAGTGTCCATAGAGACAGAAAAATAACAATTAAACAGATATGAATCTACTATAAATATTGGTCAATTACACCCACATCTATATATCCGCATGCTGTGCATAAATATAGATCCGAACCTTAAAAAAGAATGACATATCCTTCTTATTACATATAGCCGAACTATATCTCAGCATATGTATACACATATGCAACACACTTATGTAAACTCTGTATACATACATCGATAAACGGAACTGAAAAACCAGTCCCAAAATACCATATGATATAACTTCAAGAAAGATATCACACCCTTAATGAAACACCTTGGGTGACTTAGCACTAAGATTATGCTGTCTATGAAAAGTATCCTAACAGGTTGGTACTACCTAAAGTAAACCCACATGTAAATGAACCTTTGCTAACAGCAAGCATACTACTACACTTGGCCCAGAAGGGCAAGACGAATAAGTTAAACCACACCCATAGAAAACACCCCCAAAAAAGGGAAACCAGTTGTAGTAACTGTCCATGAGGTATATGAACCAAAATCCAATCTGACTGTAAGGCAGACAAGGACTTGAATATATATATATTCAGTTCTAGAAGAACACACGAAGCACCAGATCATACGCCACTCTATGATCCCTTAAAGGGCTGTAAGGTACTGAAAATCACAAATTCTTAATAGAGAAAGACAGGCACAGAACATCCAATCTCCTGACAGGAAATGTAAGGCTATCAATAATGCCCAAGACAATGAATATGAAAATATCCAGGATGTTCTTAATGTCAAGAAGGAACAAAAACAATGAACCTTCTCTTCCTAAAAATCAGAAATCTTCTAACCATGTAAGACATGGCCGTCAACAGCCCTAAGGTAAATGTTCAGCCACTGCATCTCATATAACCTCAGAAGCAGAGTTCAAGGGACAACCATGTTCCAACATTGAACATAAGAATAAATAACACCTCCAAAAACAGAGGAAACCAAGACTTTAAGTATTCAAAAGAATACAAATCAGACACCTCGAATTGCCAAACGTAATGTCTCCAGTAAAAAGGAGTACACTTCCATAGAACAAATTCCTATGTGGATGTTTGGAACACATCACATAATAAAGCTGGTCCGACGCCCTCACAGGGAAGCATAACCCAAAGAATTATCCAACGCAAAAGCTATCCGCGCACCACTTGAATTCAATGAAAAGTGCACTCCGCTCGAGTGATAAAAAGGACTGCGTGGACAAACCAGAGATCAAAATCATCCTGAAGTGGAAATTCAGAGTATATACAAAATACAAATATACACTCTGCATACACTGTCTCATAATTGGACTAAGTACATGCTCTACATAAATTGCTGTATGTCAACAGCAATACACACCAGCATACCGAACTGCTTTGTATAAGCACGTTACATGGTAAACTCCTTACTGGAAGACACTCCTGCAAATGACCTCTTGAGAATGAACCCCATTTCAGAGGAAAAAGTTAAAGTAAAAACAAACCTCAGGCATCCTTTACCACATAAACTGTTAAAGTACAGTGTTGAAACAACAACATCTGCTACTCGTAGGAACACCAATCTAGTGAAACCAAAAGGCGGACATGCCAATGCCCTAAAAAGGCTAGCTCGAAGAAATAAAAATCCTGTATCACCTATACAACCAAATTATAGGGACAACTAAAGAACACATAAACAGAGAGTGATCAAGACACTGTATCACTTAGCCTATCCCAGAAGTGCCTTAATGCTGAGTCAGCATGAGCCCCAAAAAGATGGGCACCGTCAAAGGGCATATCGACCAAAGCCGCCTGGACCGCCTCCGAAAAACCTGAAGTTCTTAACCATGCACGACGCCATAGCACCACTGAAGATGCCATGGCCCGACCTACTGAATCAGTAGTATCCATGCCACATCTAATTATTAGCTTAGCTTCCTGATGGCCATCTCTAATCAGCTGCCCAATATCAGAACGGAGGTTATCCAGAAGTGATGACAACATAGTCTGCAATGAATCCCACAAATCGTGGGAAACAAGTGCTTGCCACATGCATCTAGACTCCTTGACTCCTAAACTACCTATTCAATGGAGTCTTAGGCCAAGAATTCATATCCTGTGAAGTTGTAACAGTCTGAAATACCAGACTACGAGTGGTAGGACGCCTAAGGAGACAAACTGGGTCTACAGGAGCAGGCAGGTGCCTGCAAGATATAGCACAGTCCACCAAGACCCCTGTATCAGGTTTGGCCCAAGTTCCCTACAATTTGTCGAGCAGGGCCTCACTGTATGGAAGAACAAGTTCTCCTCCACCCCCCGTCTGACCTTGATAAAGGACATCAATCAGTGGGTCAGTGGACTTCTCCACAGTAGGCAGTGACAACTCCAAAACTGCAGCCACTTTCCTCAACATATCAGCAAAGATGGAACTTGCCTCAGTAGCAAGACTAGGAGGGGAAAGTAGCCCCGAGGCTGGAGTAGACTCCAGCCCACTAGCCTCTCCAAGTGCAGATATCCAACTCTCCTTCACTTGATGTGGAATAATCTCATAAATGGTCTGAAATGGCCCAGACTCCCTTGTATCACCCTCCACAATGTGACTCCCAGAAGTCTCACCATGAGAAGGAAGGAAAAATGCCACATTCTGCTCAGTTTGCTCTGTTGACTCCGCACCCAATGTCGAGAAGGCGAGACGTCGATAAGAAGAGGAGTGACTTCGATCGGTGCCATCGACGTCAATGCCGAAGATGGCTGACCAAGAATGGACGCCGAAGGTGGAGTCCCCAAAGGGCTGTGCACTGGCTCCGACCCAATGACTCAGATGGCACCACTAAGGGCGTAACTCCACTCACCTCCTTGGGACCCGAGGGCGCTCCAGAGGAAGGCAGGGGCCCAAAGATGAGATGTAGAGAGTTATAGTATTCCCTCATCTGGGCCATCGTTGCCCGGCTTCCAGAAAGACTGGGAGATGCGGGGTAGAGTCGTGTACAGTCTCCTCAACCGGAGAGCGGGAGGAGCCGCGGGTTGCCGCAACTTCAAACACCTGTGTTTACCTTTAGACGTCTCTGGAAAGCGACATCCCCGAGATCGGCTTCAGCTCCTGGAAAGGCCCCGTAAACGGACCTCGATTTTGGAAGATGAAGACCAAGGCCATGAACTCTCTGAAGACCGCGACAGACATTCTGCCAGTAACTTCATACGGCATTCCTTGGGCGCCTTCAGCTTCAGCCTTTGGCAGAAGCCACAATCCTCAGAGTCGTGGTGTTCTCCCAAACACCACATACAAATGGAATGTGGCTCTGTAGCTGATATTTGCCGAGTATAAGACCCACAAGGCTTAAAGCCAGAGGACATGGGGAAAAAAAGGCACACTGCTCCCAACAGACAAAAACTGTGGAAATACACTAGAAAAAACAGCCTGAGGAACCGCTTCTCCGGATCCGCGTAGCAGGGCGGAAAAGAAGAAACTGACGTCCGGGCACCGGAGGGAACTTATATAACTCAACTGATGTCACAACCGAAGTCGATGTCATCACGGAGCCATAAGTTTCGCTGTCCCCCGGCGCACAGAGGGACAGCTGAAAAATTTCCAGATCCAGTCTGACGCCTGGGGAGAATTCAAAAGTTAAGGAATCTGCGGCTAGATTTCTCTATCAGATCACTTTGTTAATGTATTTAAGAGAAGTCTCACAAGGTCCCCACACGGCTTCCAATTTTTTTTTTTTATATACTCTGTGCCCCACAAGGTTGTCTCTTCTTGCTTCCTCAATGACATGATGAAGAGGAATTACTAGGGTAGATGGCCCATTCGTTTACGTTACTGAATGCTCCTTATCTTCCTAAGATCCACTCACCTCATATGTTTCAGTTTCCTGGACAAAAAAGGCTTCCCCATTGTCCCCTAGTTTCATGTGCAAATCGACTGGCTCTCCATTAATCTCAATATCAACCTAAAGAGAAGATGGGAAGTAACAGTAAGAGAAGGAAGAACATCACCGCAAGAAATTATGATCTTAAGATGGTAGTAGGAGAGTGAGACAAATCAACTGACTATGGGTGTGTGAGAAACTGTTAAAACATGGATGGGTAAGAGGAGTGCAAGACAGAAAGAAATACATTGAACAGAATGATTCGAGAGTCATCCATTCAGAGAGAAAATATGTCAGGGACAGGAAAGATGACAAAGGACGAGAAAGGTACGAAATGGAAAGACTAGATGAGAGTAACAGAAAAGGGGCAAAGGAAAGGCAACAGATGTGGGAAAACTCATGGCGAACTTGAGAAGGGCATCAAGACAATGAGCGAAAGAAAGAGATAAGGAGGCAACATTTTGTCCTTTCGAATTAGTGAAATGAATGCACTGAAAGATGAAAACCCCAGAAATCACTGGCCACAGAAGAATAAAACATGCTCACCACTTTCTCTTTGGAGCGTAGGACACCCAGCTTCCCAAAGCGCACATGGAACGGTGAACATTGAAAAGTACCATCGGCCTGTCTCACCACAAGCACATCAATGCACCCAGATAGAGTTGCTGGGTTCAGGCCACGATACAGCTCTTTCACGGTCACAAACACAGTTTCTGCCAGCTGTCCAACGTAGTTCATGGTCTGTGACTGCAAAGAGAATGACAGTGATGAAAAAGGGATGAATCTGAAGCATGGAGACTAAAGGAAAGGAGGGGAACACACTAAACTGAGAAGAGGGTGCGAAAGCAGAGCAACACGCCTACACACACAGGCTGATGATAGAAACACATGGCGACTGCATGCATTATGTATTTACCTACGATTCACACTGTGTGGAGAAAATGATCTTCAGCAAATCAGTTTCACTAATGGTTCCAGTCACTTAACAGAGGCAAATTATTTCTATAGTGACAGAACTTTCCAAAACTTTAGGTCTAATGGTGGGAGTGTGACTGTGTAGAGAGATGGTTGTACTAAAAAAGGATTCCCAATACCAATGCACAAGGCATTGTGTCCAAGCTTTAGCAGGGATTCTTTTTTACTACGTAACTATACCCACCAGAAGCTAATGTGGTGCCACTTCGCCCTAAGCTCGGGGTGAAAATTCACAACACATATTTTGCCTTGCATGCGTATTGATCACAGCAAATAAAAACAAAAAGAAAAACACATCCACGCCCTATTGAGACTGGCATTTTTATGTGTATTGCTAATGCAAAATACTGGTGTAGTTGTTCATTTGTACTCATAGATGCTGATTCATGGGTGCAGCCACCATATTTCTGTACATATCACTAGGTTGCTAGGAGAAGCCCAGATATGCGCTCACCGTAGGTGTGTCTTCACTTATGTACAGTATGACGAGTAGCCAGACAGGCAGCAGAAGGTGGCCTCATCTCACCTTTGCCTTTATTGCACAGCCCAGTGTAGGTATGCTCATGGAATGCATTAGAACATCAATACAGTTTTCAATTTTTACCCCTTTACTATGTATGGAAATGTGAACAACCTTTTTATAGGAAACTCATTTAAGGGCAGTCATTTTAAATGAGCTTTAGATAACTTGGATATGTGCAGAACAAGGGCCTGGTACGCCATTTGGACCCTCTCCCTCCCTCCAACCACAAGAGGATACTGAACCTTTGCTTGAAGTATCAGGACAAGGCCAATGCTCCGCTATGTGTGCTGGTGTGGGTCTGTGCAGCTCTACCTCTGCACCCCGGCCTACCTACAACAGGCAGGTCCCGTACGGGTCATGCCTGTTGTGCCTGCTTGTCAGACGCCTGCACACCAAAAAAGGAGGGAGGGAAGTTCCTTTTACAAACATTTGATAGATAGCATGGGTCCCTCTGAATTGTGTCTGCGTAGTGGGGCTTTTGCGATTTGCGTATTTGAACAAAAAATGAGTAATAGGCAAAACATTCTGAAATGAAAACAGGAGTTATATAAAGCAGAGGTTGCGTGGTTTAGATAGTGAAGTAATACTGAAGAATCCATTCGAAAAACAGATAAGATTAGAACTACATACACATTTATTGAAAAACTAAGTTTGACGGATATGGTACAGTGAAAAGTAAAAAAGACAGAAATAATAAAAGTTTAAATAAGATGCAATTATCAAGATGGCAGAATTTTACTGTGAAAATGGTTCTAGTTAGCAGCACAAGGCCACCCTCATCAATAATAACTTGATCATAATCAGCGTAGCAAAAAGTTAAAATAGTGTCAAGCCTAACGAGTAGACATTTGTCTTTCAATTCCAAATATTGTACGTTATTGAACAATGAAATAATTTGCAGTAATAATAACTGTCCAAAAGTAAAAACAAATAAAATATAATGCTGTACCAATATTGTCCTCCTGACCAGCTGCTCCTGCTCTCTGCAGAGTGCCACCTGGCTTCTATGATATAATGTATCGACTTGGCACTCCGAGGGCTTGGCTCGGTCCGAGGAGATAAATAAAGGGCAGAAGTTCGCTCGGGCCATTGCCAACACTATAATCGACGTGCTGTGTCATTTGTGCCTGTCGCTGCGCTTGCGGTCTATGTGCGCTCCTGCCAACCAGTCTGCCTGACACACTGCCGACGAGGTCGGCACGACCCTGCCTGCATCACTTACAAGCTGTGGAAGACTGTGTGTGGGAGAGTACCTTGCTGCTACTGCGCACGCTCTGCATTGCCGGACGACCCCTGCGAATGGGTGCAGGCACGACGAGCGAGTGTTTGCCCTGGTGTCTGTGGCGTGCTCTAGTCGGCTCCCGCTACCAGTCCTGCCAAGTACCACGCATCAGGCGTTAGACTAACGCATTTCAATGTGGTGCTCCGCATCACTGCACTGAAATGCACTGTCACGCATTATAGGCATAGCGCCTTAGCTGTCAAGCCCTTCGCGCTGCCTACTATGCCAAAGTAAAGCTGAAGTGTCTAGCAGCGCTCTGTGGCGAGGGTGCGCTGCTCGAACAGTCTTGGAGGCTCAGCTGCCTGAGCTAGTAGCAGCTGGCTGCTACAATGTAGCAATATAGAAGGAGATTCCTGCCGCCGCGCCGCTCTGACTGACCTCACGTCGTGTGATAGAGTGCGAGACTTCTTTAGGCGCCAAAACTAAGAGGACGTCACCTCCTGCTAGTGCTGCCGCCGGCTGCTGCAGTTGTTTGTGGGAGACTGACTAGGTGATTGGAGCACATCATGGCAGCGCTGCGTGCACCACTGTGGTTGCAGCACATTTTAAATGATGACCATCACCCCATCGAGATTTGCCGAGGGAGTGACGTTGCTGTGGCCAGGAGTGGACTGAGGAGGCGACCGGCCCACCGCCGCTGTAAACCCATTGCCGTGGCTCGCGGCCTCGTGAGTAAGACAGTGAGTGCTGCAGGCAGCCGAGTGTGTACAGTGTGTTAATTTGGTAATGTGAAGATGACTGCCGCTAAATAGGTTTCTGATTGCAATTTCTTCACTGCACGTTGGGCAAGATAATCCGCCACTACATTGGTTATTAACTTACTGCCAATTTGTTCGTTTGGTGGCAGTGATTTCATATTAGGCTCCGAGTGTGAATGAACAGTATTTCTAAAGATCGCCTTTGCTTTTCTAAATGATTTTCATGACTGCAGAGCCCCGTGTGTCCCAGAGAAATACCTATTGCATGCAGATTGGCCTGTACGGAAACCCGCAGATAGAGTGGCAGACCTGTGCTTTTGAAAGACCAGTAGAGGCCTTTTATTTACTCCCTGCCACGGGACTCCTCTGGCCACACTGGCACGGGCTGCCGGTGCCCCAGTCCCTTTCGGACAGTCTTGCTCTGGAAGCACTTCGTGTGCTCAGTGCTCTGCCACATGGCCCCGTGGCTCTCTGTCCATCAGGAGAACTGCCCGTGAAAGGCTTGGTGGCAGCCGATGGATGAGCGGTGACCCTGGCTCGGCCTGGTCAGGTCAGGCTCCATCTCTTATCCTGCTGCCCCTCTCTAACCCCCTCTTCTATCACTGCTCCTACCCCAGCCCTCAGGACACTGACCAAGCCATTGACGAAGATGCCCAGTTAGCCCACTCGTTTCTCCTGACCTTGACCCGCCCTTGCGCGATACTCTCAGCCCCCCTCAGAATGTAAATACAATCCAGTGGAGAATAATTCCTTCTTCAATTGCATAATGTGCTAGACATGTAACAACGTGCCTACAATGGATCGTACAACTATAAATATGTAAATGCGTTTCTAGGCCAGTTTATGAGCTACTGTTCATCTTGCCTCTTAGATTCTTCTTGAGGTATACTTCCATCTTCTCTGTTGCTGCTAGCTTTCCAGTTTCATGTTTCTCCTCAGCTGTGGAGAAGTAACTGCAGCAAACATACTATTAAGTGTAGTAGCCTCGGTTTATGGTGCTTTGAAGCAGTTTTAAGATCTTATTAGAGTTTCTCGTTCCTCAAATGGGTGTAATTTCAGAAATTCATGTTTCCCTTGTCTTCACTACTTGGTTTTTGCCTGCGAGAAAGTGTCACTCATAGTCACTGAATGTCACTCATAATTACAGTGAAATTATGAAAACATAAGCATTCTGAAACCTTGGCAGCTATGCGCTACCCTACCTGCAGCGACTAGTGCTGAGGCTCCTGGGCCGACGACACGCTCCGTGTTCAAGATTGGGGCTGAAGAGGCCCACCTCCTTGCCTGGCCATGGTAGTCCATGCGGCCGGCCGACTCCTTTTTGCGGCATCCTAGACATGCGCACATGGTGCTCAGACTCCATTCTGAAGCGCTGCCGCTTGAGGCATTCCCAGCCCCACCCGCCTTCTCTCCGGCATCGGCCTATTCCAGCCTGCACTGCTCACAGCCTGCGGGGAGGCCATCTCACTCCCGAGGGGGGACCTGAATTTCGCGGCCCGGTCACAGCACGACACGCTGTCTGAATCAACCGTGGCACGCATCTCCCCAGCGAGGGAAGGAGAGGTGGAGACAGCCTGCGGCCCTGTACTCAATGGTGTGGCAGATATACAAGCCAGCACTCCCAGAAGGCAACACGAGCTGAGCAGGAGTATTCAAGGCAGCTGCAACTTGCAGCCACCAGGAAATAGACAAGAAAAACAAGCATTGGCATAGCCAATAGGTCTCGCCTTTGGTACCTTATAAGTGTTTAGCCATGCAACAGTTGATGTTGTTGCACCAAGGATATTGTGCTGTATAACTAAATACTTATAAGGTCCCAAAAGCGAGACCTATTGGCTATGCCAATGCTTGTTATATTGCGCGAACGTGACCAAATGAGAGCTCTTTACACGAGCACCAAATTACATTACATAAGTCAGATTCCTGTTTTTAAGTCACGGGGAGAATAATTGATTGCCCAGAATCACAGGACGTGGAGCCGACGCCAGGACACGAAGCTGGCTCCATCTGTTTCAAAATCGACGCCTCTGCAGAGTAAATACCCCGGCTCGAATCTAAACAAGCGCGTTTAGTTCGATCTTAAGTCATATCTTCTTCGTGGGTAATCTCTCTAAATTTATAAATGGTAGTATATCTCTGCATATGTGCTTAATCCCGCAGCACATTTTAAGTGTATGTTCTCAAACTTTAAAGCAAATTAACGGAGACAACATGCCAGTCGGGGGCACAATTTTCAGCTATTTATGTTAAATCTTAAGCCAGTTAGTGAAATCTGCCATAATATAGTACATTTGACTGAAAACACTGCCCTAACAGTGTTTAGGTCAAGTCAGATTCCTGTTTTTAAGTCACGGGGAGAGCAATTGATTGCCCAGAATCACAGGACGTGGAGCCGACGCTGGGACTCGAAGCTGGTTCCATCTGTTTCAAAATCGACGCCTCTGCAGAGTAAATACCCCGGCTCGAATCTAAAAAACACAGCGAGGGTCTAATTAGCAAAAGCAAATCTTTGAGAGCCACAGAAGGGACGTTGTACACGTAGCACAGCTACTACTTAACAAGCGCGGCCGCGAAAGTGAAAGCGACCGCGCTGTTAATTAGTAACATGATCCACAACAAGGGAGGAATGCAGCTGGGCGCCGCTGCTCGCTCCCGAGACCCAAACGCCATGGGAGTGAACGTTTAGAGACAAGGCGGGACATGCACCCGTCTTTGGCCATTTGCGTGCTTTCAATATTGAAAGCCACACGCAAAGGCCAATGGAATGTGTGGGAGTTGCCAGACCCACACGGAGAAGTCTCGGGGAAGTTTGGAGTGCTCACAAGAAGCCTCCCATAGAGCAGCGCATGCGCGCTGCGCTAGGCTCAACCTAAAAAGGAAAGACATAATAATAAATAACAAGAAAGTCAAAGGTGGAAAGTGATAGGTGAAAGGTGAAAAACACAGACAAAAGGGGAAATGAAAGTAAATGACTGGTCAGAAATCAAAGCACAACAGCAAAATAAGAAACAATAAAAGAACATGCACACACTGCGTAAGACAAAGAAAAGGGGGTAACAGCACACTGCCAGGCCTCAACCTACCTGCTCACTGTATCTACGAGCACCTGTGCCCCCCTCTCATGTTATCAAGGTGGCAGACAGCGCAAAGAACAATAGGAACAGCTACCTCCCAGCATTAGTGAGCCACAGCAACAACAAAACCAGGTTCGCCCCGAGCCAGCCCCATATGCACATGCCTCAGTGACGCCGCTGCCACCCTCAGGTGAACTGTCGGATCCAGCCACAGCGGCGACCAGGTGGAATTAATGTATTTGGTGACTACAGCATTACTTCCGAGCCACGCGAGATACAGAAGGCGTTGTAAAGACGTCGCTACTCATGCGTTTCCGAGTTGCAGAACTCTCTGAACTATTTGAAACACTACTGAACACTGGAGAGGACGCTGAATATGATGCAGCCGTTAGGGCGTTACACAGGCATTTAGACCCCCAGCTCAACCCAGACTACGAACGTTTCAAGCTACACCAAGAGAAACAAACGGACACGGAGTCGGTCGACATGTTCTATGCACGGCTAAGAAAACTAGCAAGCACCTGCATATAGATCATTCAGCAGGAGGAAATTCGAGACCAGATAAGACAGGGCTGCAAATCAGCAGTGCTACGAAGGATCACCCTGAAACAACCTGGTATCTTGCTGGATGACATACTAGTCTTAGCCTGGTCTCACGAACTGTCGAATAGCCGGGCGGAAGATACAGAAGCAGCCCTGGGTATGTCCCTGACTGCACCTGGAGTCCAGAAGACTCCCAGCATCAAGGAAGAATGGGTTGACGCCATATAGAGACGTTAAGGCTCAGCGTGACAAGTTTCAAACCTCAACCCAAGTGAGAGCTGAGGAAACTGTGACCTAGAGCACAAGACCTCTGGAATGTGCCCAACCACTTAGCAATTGCATGCCAGAGCGGGAGACCAAGGCCCAATGCTGAATATCCAAGGAGAGCGACCGCGGCTCTGTGTCAGTTATCACTTGAAGACCAAGGGAAGATGGCATGACCAGTAGCTGAGGGACCGACATCCATCCAGATGAGAAGGAAGACAACGTTTTTGTGGCATCCTTCGCTGGAAGAGGGTGCTACCCCCAATGTGCATGGTGGAAATAAGAGGCACTCCTGTAAAGGCACTCATTGACACAGGAGCGTCTGTAAATGAAACGGACTCTGAGCAGTTCGAGGAGCTAACGCCACGCCCACCACGCTCACCCAGCTGGGTGAGCATCTACACTTATGGTGAGACAGAGCCGCTGCCCCTCAGAGGAACTATAGAGGTAGATCTCACAAGCGATAGGCACTCAACACAAGCAAAGTTTCATGTCACGGAAGGCGAAAAGGGCACACTACTTGGCTGCCACACAGCTGAAGATCTCAAGCTGGTGTTTTTCATAAGACAAGCGCATCAGTCACACGCAGGCTCCCTACTCGCAGAGGTGTCGCAATTTTTCAAAGGTCTGGAGAAGCTAAAGGGAAAGCAGGTCAAACTGCACATTGATGACTCCGTCAAATCCACTGCTCTAAGACATACGGAGAGTCCCTTTCCACCTGAGGCCACAGGTGGAGGGTAAGCTGCAAGCACTGGAGGTTCAAGGAGTCATTAAAAAAGTGACCGGCCCCACACCCTGTGTATCCCTGCTCGTTATGGCACCGAAGCAGCCGGGAGCCATATGGCTGTGCGTAGACATGAGACTCCCAAATCAAGCCATCCGGTGAGAACGCCACATAGCACCATCGATGGATGACAATGTAGCAGATCTCAATGGGGCAAAATGGTTTTCGAAGCTGGATCTCAACTCACGTTATCACCAGTTAGAACTCGACCCAGAAAGTCACTACATCACGACCTTTTCCATGCACATAGGCCTCTGGCAATTCAAGAGACTGAGCTTCAGCGTTTCATCCGTGGTGGAGGTGTTTTAGAATGTCATCAGGGAAACGGTCTCCGGACTCATGGGTGTGATGAACCTGAGCGATGACATCCTCATCTTCTCGGAAAACCTCGAAGAACACCATGTCCGACTGAGAGCAACCTGACGCTGCATAAAAACAAGTGCTCCTTCTACAGGGACTCCATAGAGTTCTTTGGGTACATCTTTTCGCGAGAGGGACTAAAAGTTGACCCAAAGAAAGCAGCAGCCATCCAGAGAGCACCCATGCCCCAGAATTCAAAAGAAGTCTACAGCTTACTGGGAATGGCGGCATACTGCAGGAGATTTATCCTCAACCTTGCCTCAGTCTCTGAGCCACCACGACCCCCAGCCTGTACTGTAGTCCCGAAGCAGCCCAAGCATTCCCTGCCATGAAACAGGCCCTCCAGGCCTATTTTCATCCTCAAAGGAGGACAGAATCAGTGGTTGACGCAAGCCCAGTGGGACTGGAGGATGTACTCATGCAAGAAGGAGCAGACAGAGAGCGGGTACCGGGAGCATACGCCGGCCGTGCACATTCTGACACAGAGACTCGCTATGTTCAGATCGAGCGGGAGGCATTGGCCATTAGGTGGACATGTCACCACTTCCACCTGTACATCTGGGACCACCAATTCAAAGTAGTAACCGACCACAAGCCTCTTTTCTTTCTCTCTTCACATGCACCACTTGTCTTGTCCCTCCAAGAATCGAGATGGGCCGTACAATTGCAACCCTATGGATTCAAAGTCATCTATCGTCCAGAGGCCAACAACCCTGCAGACTATTGGTCATGGCATCTATCACTACTAGAGACGAAACGTCTAACAGAAGATGACAAAGGGACAGAAGAGTTCATCTGGATGATCGTGCAAGAAGACTGTCCCAAAGCGATGACACTCAAAAAAATCTGAGAGGTGACCTGGAACGATGGAAGCCTGACCCGAGCAAAGGAGGCCTTGATGGATCACGGTTGCTGATGACAGAAGAACAGATGTCGAAGCAGCAATTATGGAGGGTGCAGAGCGGGTTGAATGAGACACAAAATGGTCTGCTGCTAAGAGGGCAGCTAATCATGAGGCCCAGGAGTCTATGTGCCAGAGTGATCGACCTAGCCCACCAGGGACACCAAGGGACTGCCAAGACAAAGGAATGGCTATGTAGCAAAGTATGGTTTTGAGAAATGCATGCAATGGTGGACGAGAAGGTGCGCAACTTTCACTCCTGCGCCATAACCAGCGGAGACCCGTTGCCAGCCCCAGTGCTGACCGAGTAATGATGAACTCCTACATGAAACAACCAGTGGTAGAGATAGTATGTTCTCCCATGTCAAGCCCATACTACAGAAGAGGTTTGCAATGCTGTGCCTTCCAGAAGAGGTAAGGTCGGATAATGGGCCACTCTTCATGGGACAAGAGTTTCAAGAATACTTGGCGTCACTTGCTATCCATCGCAGGAAGATCACTCCCCAATGGCCCCAGGCCAACAGAGAGGTGGAGAGGTTTATGAGGACTCTGAACCGGGCCCTGAGGATAGGTGTGGATCAATCGGAGGATGCTGAATGCTGTCTGCACAAATTCTTGCGGGTCTACAGGCAGACCTGGCACAGCACAACCAACTGTGCTCCAGATAATCTGCTATTCAGGAAGCCCACTAGGGGCAGCATCTCGGCAGATCCGGATTGGCAACTGGCTGACATGGACATCGAAGCCACACAGAGGAGGAGAAAGATCACCAATGACAAAGCTAGCCAGTGGTGCAGCGCGGTGAACCTCCCCTTTACAAATCGGGGCCCAGTCATCATGAAAGACCGGCATCCCGGGTGAAAGTTTCAGACGCCCTACGAGCCAGAAGTCTGGAAAGTGGTCAGGATTGATGGCACCATGGGCACCATTCGGAAAAAAAGTTCATTGCACAGAAGAAATTCCAGTTACATCTTCTGAAAGGTCTCTCAGATAACTGCCTTTCACAGTCCCAGCATCAACAATCAACCTTCCACTTAGAATTCACTACAGCAGATCAGTTTGTTATGGAAACAACAGAGTCCATGAAAACACATAACAGACCATACAAAACCTAAATAAATAAAAAAATAAAAAATAAAAACATATATATATATATATATATAAAACCGCTAAGCAGTGCACTGCCATTGCCTTCTTCCTTCCACTCTCAACGGCGGTCCTCAGCGAGGGGGCAAACCTTGGATATATATATATATATATATATATATACACATATGCAAAGAATTCGTCACAATGAATTGTAGAACAGACGAAGGCGAACCCAAATGATGGTGCAATTGTGATTTTATTTTCTGCCCAACACCACCGCTGCCATAAAACACATATATACACACACACACACACATATATATATATATATATATATACACACACACACATATATATACACACACATTACCTGTTACTTTCCCCCTTTAATAAAGCACAACTGTGAGAGTTAGTTGTTACTCACCACAACTATACAATTGAAATTGAAGATGCAACCATCGTGCATTTTGGCCACTCCCCAGAAAACCTTGGTTACAACGTAAGCTCTGCTGAACTGTGAGATACCTCAAATTCTTTCAGGCAACTTTACTTTGACTACCCCACCCACCTTTATAAGCAAAGGTTTAGCCGCTTTACGACAATCATACCTCTCTTTTTTCTCACTCTGTAGATTTACTTCCCTCGCCTAAGATTTCTTTATCATCACTCACTTCACACTTGCTGTAGCTTCTCATCGGAGGATTCATCATAGTATATAGCCTATGTTTCTTGAGCAAAAGAAATGGACTCGCACCCGCGGTAGAATGGGGGGGGGGGGGGTGAAACTGTATTCTTCCACCCGTCTCTTGCCAGCTTGAACCCAATCCTCCCCACTACTTCTAGCAATTTTAATGGCTTCCTTTAGTGTTCTATTAAAACTTTCCACTATTCCGTTTGTTTCTTGGTGATATAGAGCACACTTTTATGAGTGATACCCCCCTCACCCAGAAACTTCTCCATTTCCTTAGAGGTCAATTGCAAACCATTGTCAGTCAGAATGATTCTAGGATTGCCTTCTCTTGCGAATACTTCAGTCAAAGATCTGATGAAGGCAGCAGTGTTCATTTAATTAATTACTCCAACTTCTGGCCACCGTGATCATGTGTCCATGACAACAAGCAAATACTAGGAAGCATTGCCCACATTGATGGGCCCAACTATATCCAATATCTTCCCAAAACTCAGTGGGAATTTCCTTACAGACCATGGGTGGCTCCTCACCTATCACCTTGCGTCGTTTTTTCAAAAAGTTTTGTTGATTGCTTGTGACAGCCGTACTATGTTATTTCTACATCACAAACAAAATGTAAATTAAAAAAAATTAAAAATTGATTAAGCTGTCAATACATTATTCTTTTGATTTATTCATAATTGGGGTGTTTACCTCTCTTCTTTACTGAATTCTTCATTGATAAAGTTCTTGAGTAATTGAATTTCTTTCCCTAAATGTTTATTATTTATTAAGTGCTAAAGCAATTCTGTACCTGACAGAACCAACATTACTTTACATTCTAGATACCCAGGTTCTGAGGGTCACTGAGTTACCCCATTATACTTGATGCAGACATTATGCAGGCACACAAGAAACTTTTAAAAGTAATTTTCCAATTGTTTCTAGACCTATGCACGGCCCCATAACAATCACCTTGGGCCAAGAGTCTTCAACAGAGCAGAGTGAAAATGGACTTTAACCCTCTTTACTCGGATAGAGTTAGTGTAAAAGACGCTATGAAATCCAAAAGACAAAAAAATTAATTTAGAAACTTCTGTAAAGATAGAGTTACGCAGGGCTCTCCAGTGGCAGGTGCAGTCACTCAGGGATATTAATCAGGAAATAGTCTGGCAACTGAAAGCAAAGTACAGGGCCTCGCAGAAAATATGATCGGCAACATGAAGGTAGTCCAGTAAGAACTTTTAAAGTATGTAGGAAGAGTGCTGGAGGCGCAAAAGGGTTTGATCCAATAGCAAAGAGTTGAAACAAGAGAAGTACTCACAGCAGAGGGAGTAGAAGTGTTAAAGTTTCTTCTGAGGCACATAGATTGCAGAGTCAATCGTCGCCAATGTGAAGTTGGAACTTTCAGGAAAATCCACACAGGTGAAAAGTGGCAAAGTAAGGTTTACTGCACAGAAGAAACTGCAGCCACAGCTTCTCAAAGGTCTCCCAGAGAACTGCCTTTCACAGTCCCAGCTTCAACAATCAACATTCCACTTAGAATTCTCTACAGCAGATTGTCATGGAAACAACAGAGTCCATGAAAAAACATAACACAGATATTACAAAACCTAAATATATATATATATATTCACTGAAAAAACCATATGTTTCAAGCACGTTATAGTTAGAAATTAGCATTTAAAAAACCTTAGAAATTCACTGAAAAAACCATAGGTTTTAGGGAAAGTTATAGTTAGTTGGACATTGCACTCGTACAAAACCCGTGAAATTCCCCCGTTATAGTTAGTTCAGCTAACTATAACTCGCGCCCCCGCAATGCACTGCTGATGACGTCACATATTACATCACTCAGGGGGTGCGTTTGCAGAGTGCTGCAGGGAGGGGGCGGGGCCTCCGGCGCGATGCCGGTCTTTTTTTTTTTTTTTTTTGAAGGGGGGCTGTGTGGCCCCCCTTTCTTTCCTATTTTATTGGCCCTGGGGACCCCATTCCCCAGGGCCTGACACCTATTATTTATTTTTTTTAATTGGAAGGGGGCTGCGTTGCCCCCCTCCCGAGGCCACTTCTGGATGGGGTCCCCGGGGCCTGGCCTCTCGTTGGGTACCGTGGGGGGAGCCCCAATGCCCCCACGGTCCCAGCCGGCTCCCCGCCTCCTGCGGGAGCCGGCATTGCTTTTCCACATGGGGAGCTGCTGACATGCAGCTCCCCGTGTGGAAAAGCAATCTGCTTTGCTTCATTGAAGCGAGAGCAGGTTTCCCTGCTCTCGCTTCAATGAAGCAAAGCAGTTTGCAATGACAGGGTGGGAGCCGCGAACAGCAGGGGTGATTTGGCAAGCGGGGGCCGAGAAAAAGGGGGTCCCAAAGCGTGTTTTCTCCATGTTAATTCCCATAGGAAACTTTAGACACGGCTACAGCCCGAACTGCTGAACGGAATTACACCAAATTTGGCAAAGAGGTAGTTCTTGGTTCAGAAAGAACCCTTTTTGTTAAATGGTGTAAATCCGTTCAGTAGTTGCTGAGAAAATCAAAAGTAAAAACACATATCTGGGCGGAGCCTAACCACACGTCATCGTGAGATCTGATTGGCTGTCAGCACTTCATCCTGGAATTGCTGGCAGCCATCTTGGGACCAATATAAATGATAGTACCCCATTGAAATGCATTGTAGTGAATCGAAGATTTTGAGGGTTACCAAAAGGAGAACTATAAAGGGTGATAACAGACTTTAGTTACATTAGAATTCATTTGTTGATGGTACCATACTAATTTCAGGAATTGTGGTGTGTTCTAAGGTGATTTTACCCTGTGAAAAACCTTCTGCTGGGATATCATGAATCATGTTTGAGAGAAACTATTTTCACATGCTTGTCCCATACAGTTTTGGAAGGTGCTCCAGAAGCTAAAATGAGAGCATATTTTCTGGAAATTCACATTATCTTTCTCAGTCATGTGAGAATGAAGTCTGACATTCTCAGTAAAACATGTACATCAAACAAGGGCAGAGACTGTCAGTTGATTCCTTTGTGTTCTACTGCAGCTTCCCAGAGAGTTCTAAAGAACAACTAGAGTGCTAACAGCCTTACTTATGACAAAAGTATGGCACACCTGAAGCCATCTTGATTGGAATAAACCGTTAATACTTAAAACATTTAATTTAAAAAGGAACAAAATGAGGGGTTCTTTTTGAAATAGAAATTATGGTTAGTGCTGCAGAAAGAAAAATGAGGGCATGTTTTAAGTGAGATCTCAAATCCTCTTCTACTTCATTAGAAAATTCTGACATGCAGACTGAAACAATCACTTTCAATACCAGCAGCAGACTTCCAGTTAACTCCCTAGTGAGCAGTAGCTTTACTACAGTGATCTAATGAGCAACTAGAGTGCTAACATTCTGAATTTATGGCAAATGTGAGACACATCTGAATGCCTTCTTGATGGAATCAAAGTAAAAAACTGAAAGCATTTCCTACTGAGGAGACTGCAGTAAATGAGGAAATTAGGAAACTTCATAACAAAGGTCTTCCAAGATGGCCACCAGAGAAAAAAGAGCCCAAATGTAGCACAAATATTACCCAGATGTAGCCCACATATAGCCCAATGACAAAAGTGTGCAAAACACTTTTTATTTTTAGTTTTTTGCAGTTTTATGTAGTGCAGACTGGTCAGGTATTGGAGTGTTGCATCTTAAAACATGACCTCCTACACTACAAAAACACCACTGCACTACCCTAAACGCTAAAACACTACCCCCAGCATGACCCCCTACACTACACAAGCACCACTGCACTACCCTAAACACTAAAACACTACCCCCAGCATGACCCCCTACACTACACAAACACCACTGCACTACCCTAAACCCTAAAACACTACCCCCAGCACGACCCCCTACACTACCCAAACACCACTGCACTAACCTAAATCCTAAAACACTACCCCCAGCACGACCCCTACATTACCCAAACATCACTGCACTACCCTAAAACATGACCCACTACACTACACAAACACCACTGCACTACCCTAAACCCTAAAACACTACCCCCAACACGACCCCCTACACTACACAAGCACCACTGCACTACCCTAAACCCTAAAACACTACCCCCAGCACGACCCCTACACTACACAAACACCACTGCACTACCCTAAACCCTAAAACACTACCCCCAGCACGATCCCCTACACTAACCAAACACCACTGCACTAACCTAAATCCTAAAACAATACCCCCAGCACGACCCCCTACACTACCCAAACACCACTGCACTAACCTAAAACATGACCCCCTACACTGCACAAACACCACTGCACTACCCTAAACCCTAAAACACTACCCCCAGCACGACCCCCTACACTACACAAGCACCAATGCACTACCCTAAACCCTAAAACACTACCCCCAGCACAACCCCCTACACTGCCCGAACACCACTGCACTGCCCTAAACCTTGAAACACCAGCCCCTGCACGACCCCTACACTGTTCGAACACCACTGCAGTGCCCTAAACCCTGAAACACCACCCCCAGCACGACCCCCTACACTGCCCGAACACCACTGCACTGCCCTAAACCCTGAAACATCACCCCCAGCAAGACCCCTACACTGCCCGAGCACCACTGCACTGCCCTAAACCCTGAAACACCAGCCCCAGCATGACCCCCTACACTGCCCGAACACCACTGCACTACCCTAAACCCAGAAACACCACCCCAGCACGACCCCCTACACTGCCCGAGCACCACTGCACTGCCCTAAACCCTGAAACACCAGCCCCAGCACGACCCCCTACAATGCCCGAACACCACTGTACTGCCCTAAACCCTGAAACACCAGCCCCAGCACGACCACCTACACTGCCCGAACACCACTGCACTGCCCTAAACCCTGAAACACCAGCCCCAGCACGACCCCCTACACTGCCCGAACACCACTGCACTGCCCTAAACCATGAAACACCAGCCCCAGCACGACCCCCTACACTGCCCGAACACAACTGCACTGCCCTAAACCCTGAAACACCAGCCCCAGCACGACCCCCTACACTGCCCGAACACCACCGCACTGCCCTAAACCCTGAAACACCAGCCCCAGCACGACCCACTACACTGCCTGAACACCACTGCACTGCCCTAAACCCTGAAACACCACAACCCCCTACACTGCCCGAACACCCCTGCACTGCCCTAAACCCTGAAACACCACCCCCAGCACAACACCCTACACTGCCCGAACACCACTGCACTGCCCTAAACCCTGAAACACCACCCCTGCACGACCCCCAACACTGCCCCAAACTACTGCACTGCCCTAAACCCTGAAACACCATCCCCAGCACGACCCCCTACATTGCACGAACACCACTGCACTGCCCTAAACCCTGAAACACTACCCCCAGCAAGACCCCTACACTGCCCAAACACCACTGCACTGCCCTAAACCCTGAAACTTCACCCCCAGCAAGACCCCTACACTGCCTGAAAACCACTGCACTGCCCTAAACCCTGAAACCCCAGCATGACCCCCTACACTGCCCGAACACCACTGCACTGCCCTAAACCCTGAAACACCACCCCCAGCACGACACCCTACACTGCCCGAACACCACTGCACTGCCCTAAACCCTGAAACACCACCCCCTGCACGACCCCCTACACTGCCCGAAACTACTACACTGCCCTAAACCCTGAAACACCATCCCCAGCACGACCCCCTACATTGCACGAACACCACTGCACTGCCATAAACCCTGAAACACTACCCCCAGCAAGACCCCCTACACTGCCCAAACACCACTGCACTGCCCTAAACCCTGAAACACCACCCCCAGCACGACGGCCTACACTGCCTGAAAACCACTGCACTGCCCTAAACCTTGAAACACCAGCCCCAGCATGACCCCCTACACTGCCCAAATACCACTGCACTGCCCTAAACCCTGAAACTCAACCCCCAGCACAACCCCCTACACTACCCGAACACCACTGCACTACCCTAAACCCTAAAATACTCCCCCAGCACGACCCCCTACACTACCCGAACACAACTGCACTGCCCTAAACCCTCAAACACTCCCCCAGCATGACCCCCTACACTACCCAAACACTACTGCACTGCCCTAAACCCTGAAACACTACCCCCGGATGACCCCCTTCACTACCCGAACACCACTGCCCTAAACCCTGAAACACCACCCCCAGCAAGACCCCCTACACTGCCCGAACACCACTGCACTGCCCTAAACCCTGAAACACCATCCCCAGCATGACCCCCTACACTGCCCGAACACCACTGCACTACCCTAAACCCTAAAACACGACCTCCTACACTACACAAACACCACTGCACTACCCTAAACCCTAAAACACTACCCCCAGCACGACCCCCTACACTACACAAACACCACTGCACTACCATAAACCCTAAAACACTACCCCTACACTACACAAACACCACTGCACTACCCTAAACCCTAAAACAATACCCCCAGCAGTACCCCTACACTACCCAAACACCACTGCACTACCCTAAACCCTAAAACACTACCCCCAGCAGTACCCCTGCACTATCCAAACACCATTGCACTACCCTAAACCCTAAAACACTACCCCCAGCAGTACCCCCTACACTACCCAAACACCACTGCACTACCCTAAACCCTAAAACACTACCCCCAGCATGACCCCCTACACTACACAAACACCACTGCACTACCCTAAACCCTAAAACACTACCCCCAGCACGACCCCCTACACTATCTAAACACAACTGCACAATTTGTTACAGGCATTGCAACGCAGGCCTGTGGTGCTTACTGGAAGTACCTGGTGGGCTAGTTGGGCCCCAGGGACCCTCAGGATTCAAGGTGACCTAATCCCCCAACTTAAAACGCGCCACGGGGCGCGTTTGCACAGTGGTGAAAGGAGGGGGCGGGGCCTCAGGTGACATGTGCGCAAACAAGTGTGGAGTTTTGGAACTTTAAAATATTCCTCTAAAATCAGCCGAAATCCGAATTCTGATTTACTCACCTGTTATCAGGAGAGACCTCAGTGCTGCATCTTTCAGCCCAGTACTGGTCCTGAAAAGTAATTTTAACCGTACTTACCAGTAACTTGAATTTCCTTCCATAGGCTAACATTGACTGGTTTCACTTGGAAATTCTTCTAAGTGTGGAGTTTTGGAACTTTATAATATTCCTCTAAAATCAACCAAAGTACGAATTCCACTTTACTCACCTGTTATCAGGAGAGAACCCAGTGCTGCATCTTTTAGCCCAGCACTGACCCTGAAAAGTAATTTTAACCGTACTTACCAGTAACTTATATTTTCTTCCATAGGAATCCATTGTCTGGTTTTCAGCAGAAAACTTTGTGTCGATTTTCACAAACTACAAATATTCCTTAAAAATCGCCTGTATGACTTAAACGCATTCTTTCAACTGTTTACAGGAGATGCACCAGTGCTGGATCCAGGATCCAACACTGAGTAAGAAAAAGTAACGATAACAGTTTTTACCTGCTAAGTGAATTTCCTTCCATAGGATAACATTGGTGATTCTATGAGAAAAAGTTTCTAAGTGTCAACTTTTAAAATACAATAATATTCCTTAAAAATCACTACTGTAACCAAAACGCTTTTACTCAACTGTTTACAGGAGATGTCCCAGGACTGAATCTAGGATCCAGTCCTGTGGTTAGAAAAGTAATCCATAAAGTAACTAATTGCATTTAACTAGAAATTCACATTGAGCTGAATGTTGCATTGTGTTTGAAAATGTGTTGCCCATTGCAACAACTGTAACTACTGTACTTAAAAGTCTATTGCCTATGTGCAAAGTATTTAAACTAAAGTAATTCATTCTGAGAAAGTATTTTTTGTAATGTAATGTATAATGTAATTACAATGTAATTTAAAAAATAAAATATGTAAAAAAAAATTGTTTCTAAAAAATTTGGAAATCAGTATGAAAAAAATTTATATAACAATTAATACATTTAAAAATTGTCATTTACAAAACCTTTGAAATTCACTGAAAAAACTGTAGGTTTCAGACATGTTATAGTTACAAATTAGCATTTAAAAAACCTTTGAAATTCACTGAAAAAACCATAGGTTTCAGGGACGTTATAGTTACAAATTAGCATTTAAAAACCTTTGAAATTCACTGAAAAAAACCATAGGTTTTAGGGACAGTTATAGTTAGTTGGACATTGCACTCGTACAAAACCCGTAAAATTCCCCCGTTATAGTTAGTTCAGCTAACTATAACTCGCGCCCCACAATGCACTGCTGATGACGTCACATATTACATCACTCATGACATGGTCAGTGACATCACTGATGACATCACTGATGACATCTCAAATGACATCACTGATGACATCATCCATGTGATAATTTCATGCATCTTCTCACACCCTAATATAACTTTTGATACACCCACTCTAAATTACAGACTGCCATTCTCAAAACCATAGACACTCCAACACCAAAAACTACATACCCACTCACTGATTCTTAGGTCTACACACACATCCACTCACTCACCTGTACAGTCACTCATACTTACAGTCACTCAGTACAGGACTATCATATGCACTTATACACCTATATAAACACTCACACACCGCCACTCATCCATAGAGGTACTCACCCACCTAGTCAGTCATGCAAAAAACTTAATCAATCACCCATTTACTCACCTATACAGTTATACACACACCAGCTCACTTACTCATACAAATACTAGCACATTCTTACGCTCTTATACAATCACTGATACAAGTACACACTCATCCATACAGCCACTCTCACAATCACACACTCTCACTTATAGCCATTTATATACTCCAACACACATATATACTGCCTTTCACATATGTAGTTACTCACACATGTACCACTGAGATATACATTCAATCACTAACACACCCATACACACACTCAGCCACCCATACAGTCCATCACAGATGCACTCTTGAAACCATGCACCCAGTGAATCACCAACTCACACATCTATGCACAGCCACACACACCCCACCCACACAAACACTCAGGCACCCATACAGATACTCAGACAACCAATCAATAACCCATGTAGACACTCATGTAGCTATTCAGAAAGCCATGCAGCCGCTTACAAACCAACAGACAGACGGATACAGACATTCACACAGTTTAGTCACTAACCCATGCATTCAGTAAGATACATTTAATCACTCACTTGTAGAGTCAGTCACTCACGTACTAAATCATCCATTCAGACACTTATACACCCACTCATTCTTCAATATGCCTTTCCCTATATATATTAAACATATTCAAACTTTACAGAAACACACAGTCACTGGATGATGTCATCAGTGATGTCATCAGTGATGTCATTTGAGATGTCATCAGTGATGTCATCAGTGATGTCACTGACCATGTCATGAGTGATGTAATATGTGACGTCATCAGCAGTGCATTGCGGGGGCGCGAGTTATAGTTAGCTGAACTAACTATAACGGGGGAATTTTACGGGTTTTGTACGAGTGCAATGTCCAACTAACTATAACTGTCCCTAAAACCTATGGTTTTTTCAGTGAATTTCAAAGGTTTTTTAAATGCTAATTTGTAACTATAACGTCCCTGAAACCTATGGTTTTTTCAGTGAATATATATATACACACACACACATTACAACATAGCCCTTCAACACGGACGTAAAATAGAGAAATCTCTATCGATGACGTTTCGCCACTGAGCACCAGTGGACAACAGTTGGTTTCCCCGGCTGGGAAAATATACAGTGGAGACTATGTCCAGTGTGGGAATGAAAGCGCCTCCCAGAGCCAGAAGTATGGTCTGCAGCCAAACCCCGCTCCAAGCCAGGGACTGCGAGACTTTGTGTGTTCTACCAGGGTGGCATGAGCCATGGTCTCAGAACTTTCAAAAGATGGAATGGATGTAGAGTGCCACCCGTCCTCTACGATATAATGTATCCACTTTGCACTCCGAGAGCCGGGTCCAGTCCGAGGAGATAAAGGGGCAGATGGTTGCTCGGGCCTTTGCTAACAATATAATCAACCTGGTGTGCGTTTGTGTGTGTCGCTTTGCTTGCGGCCTGTGTGCACTCCTGCCGACCAGTCTGCCTGTCACACTCTCCGGGATTTACCTATGGCTGAAGGCAACCTGCTGGGATTCCAGTCCAGAGATTAGGGTTGCGTTAACACTTCTAAGAAAAGACCAAGTAAGGTGTACACTGCGTTTTACAGCAAAACACAAGTTAGTTACTGACACGTGCAGAGCCATGGCTGCCCAACACTTGTAACACGTGGCAGCTCGACTGCCTAGGTCTCGAGACACGAAAGTGAGCAGCTTGATACACACTCCTATATTTGTAGGCCAGACCTCTAAACACTGAGACAAAGATTATGGAATGATAAACTAATCTGCTAGAATGACCATTATTTGTCAGAAAGCCAACGAAGGACAGAAAGAGAAGACTGATGCAAGTCTGCCTAGAGACAGGCGTTTCAAAAACATAACTTACAAAGACCTATGGGCATGAGTAGGACATGGTGTAAGCTCCAGGTTGAGCAATGGAAGCTAGGTATAAAACTCAATTTTACAACTAGAGAAACATGGGTATGGTTTGCTCAGTGGTTGCAGGAATGTCATTAGTCCTAAAGGAGCATCTCAGTAGATGTCACTCAACGGAAAGGGTTGAGGCAGCCAAAATCCACTTGCACCTGAAGGGGTGAGGTAGGGTACCCCCAAAAATTGTAAATGTTATCCTATGGAGGAAAAACAGGTTATCGGTTCACAGGTAAGTTATCGACTGTGGGAGTTAAGGTTCTGGGGTTAGACTCAGTGGTCCCCCAGGGTCAGTGATGCACTCGTTACACCCTCAGCAGCACTAGGGCGGCCGGGTGCAGAGTGTTGAGGCCCAATGTTATCCAATGGGGGATAGGGGGCCTCCGGCTGGTGGCTGCTGGCAAGCAGGCCACTGGGCTGTGGGAGCAAAGCTCCTAGGGTTAAGGTCAGGGCAAATGGGGAAAGAAAGTAGCACAAAAGGTGCACCCTCAGCGGCACTGAGGCAGCCGGGTGCAGAGGGCTGTTTCGACGTCGGGCGCCCTGTTGTTTTCAATGGAGAACCTCCGGTTTGCAAAAGCACTGCAGGCAGGGAGACGAAGGACTTCTGGGTGCGACCACCACTTCGAGAGGTAAGTTGGGAAGGAAGGGATTGGTTAGGCACCGTTGGTTTGGGCACACAAGGCCGTGGGGCGTCGGGTGCAGGGGTGCCCTTTGGGGTCGGATCTTCTTACCAGCTCCGGGTTGCGGACAGGGGGGCCTTCTGGATTTAGGCTGCAGGCGTCGGCTGGAGGCTTGAGGCAGGTCAGGGGGCGCCGGATCTAGGGTCGGGATCGTCGGTGTGACCTCCTCGTGGTGTTTTTCCACTCGAGCTCGGACCGGGTTCGGCGGGTGCAGAGTGGGCTGGATTTGCGGTCTCCGGCTGCTGCCAGAGGTTGCAGTTGAACAAATCCGGTGTTCACGGGAGAAGCAGTCTTTGGAAGTGAAGGCAGGCAGGTCCTCCGGGGTTTTTGAGGTTGCTGGCTGCAGGACACACCGGGATTTTGCAGGAGCAGGTTCGAGGGGAGACAGGCCTTTACGGCTGGGGCCAAGTCAGTGGGCGTCTTCCTCTTTTTAGCTGGCTGCACGGCTGTTCGGTCCTTCTTCTTCTTTTCTTCTTGTCGTTTCTGGATCTGAGGAAGCAAGGTTCAGGGTGCCCCCTAAATACTAGATTTAGGGGCGTTACAGGTAGGTAAAGGGCAGGGACCAATGGGTCCCTTCCCTGGGGTGGGTACACCCCCTATCGTGCCACCCTCCAGTGGGAGGGGGGCAGGAGCCTGTCCCTGGCTGGTTAGGTCCCCCCATCCTCAAGATGGCGGGGACTCAGAGTTGTGCTTCACCTCGCGTCCCCACCTGAGGGGTGGAGTTGGCAAAGGTGGGCACACCTCTTTCCCTCACTTGTTTTTCCCGCCGGTTCTCCCGCCCAAAGTGGGGGGTAGAACCAGTGGGGACCAGTTTCTGAAAGCAGCAAATGGTCTGGGGAGGCTCACAAAGGCGGGATGCCTTTGAAGCTTCCCCTTCGTGAACCCTGCCCATCCTGGGGGAGGAGGCTTGGCACCTCGTTCCAGGATGTGCATTGTTTCAGGCCCCCAAGAGCAGCAGGCTCTCGACCCAGGGGTCCAGAAACATGTCTGTTGGTGGCAGCCTAAGCAGCCACTCAGTCGGGTCACTAGAAGTTGGTCGAGTTTCAGGGGGCATCTCTAAGATGCCCTCTGTTGTGCATTTTACATTAAATCCCACACTGGCATCAGTGTGAGTTTAATGTGCGGAGAAGTTTGATACCAAACTTCCCAGTCTTCAGTGTAGCCATTATGGTGTTGTGGAGTTCGTATTGACAAACTCCCAGCACCATATACTCTTAATGGCAGCACTGCACTTACAATGCCCAAGAATGGACTTGGGCACTGTAGGGGTACAGGGCTCATGCACCTGTACCCTCACCACTGGTATAGGGCACCCTGCCAGAGGGGTGACTGATCTATGCCAGGGCAGTGGTTTGTGGGCATGGGACCCAGAGATGTGTGCCATGTCGACTCTTCACTTTGCTCTGCACCAAGACACGCAGCCTGCAAAGGCAGTGTGTGTGTGTCAGGGTACAGGACCCCTAAGGGTGGCACAATAAGTGCTGCAGCCCTTAGAGGCCTTCTCTGGTCACAGTGCCCTGGGTACCTGTGGTACCATTTACCAGGGGCTGACATGTGGCCAGAGATGCCAATTGGGTTTAGGCTTAAATGCAATTTTAGGGAAGGAACATAGGCCCTGGGTACCTGATTAGCAGGAGCTCAGGGCACACTCAGTCAAAGAACATCAGCAATTCAGCAAAAAGTGGGGGCATACCATGCAGAAAGAGGGCACTTTCTCACAACGTGGAATCATACAGAGGAAAAGTTGAAATCTACTGTGATTAAGAGTAGTCACCAAAGAAACAAGAAAAAGAGTCTGGCGCTTTAATCCGGACTTCTATTGCAGAACAGCAGAAGGTAGACAGGCACTTGCCTCCAGGCAAAGCATAAGGAAGGACATATTCCTGACGAGAATTATATGAACCCATCGCCTGAGACATTTTTTTATCCTGCCCATGAGTTCACTCTGACCCACTCAACTGACATAAGAAAGTCACCTTGATACCAGTCTTAAACACCTCAATCGTGCTGTTGAGCTTTTAAAGTAATCTCCTACAGAGAGATGGTTTCCTGATAGAGGGCTATGAAATATTAGCTTTTGGAAATTACTTTACCAATCACCCTAGAACAGTTGCATTCAAAAAGAAGGTACGGCACTGCAAGTTAGACAAGTTATTCCAACAGATATGTATAATGAGACAGAAATCTTACCAATATCTATTTTGCCTGCTAAAAATGTAATTTCAGAAAACGAAATTCATTGGAGTTGCAGATCAATTTATTTTGTTTTGTTCACAGTTAATTTCAATGTTATCACAGACAAATGTCATACTTATGTACATTCATCATATTTAGCATCAGAGTAAAGGATACTGATGGAACGAAATGGAATGTGTAATTATTAATATTCAACATGCTTTCTATTCTAGCCCCCCAGAGTTTTCAGTTTTATTTTGCAATCCAGAGCAATTGAATAACTTAGGTGTACATTTACTAGTAGTATCTAACAGTGGAATATAAAAAAAAAAAAGAACAGAATAAAGGACCCAAGAAATAACACAATAGGGTTATTTATTTAGCACTTTCACCAAAGCACTAAACAGTTTTAGGAAAAGGGAATGGATGACAATGTAAAAAGAGCAAAATTTGGAAATACAAGCATTAGCAAAGCTAACAAAATTATTTTAATGTGCCAACACATGTAGCGTTAGCACATTAGAGCGAGGCACAAGGGAGGGAACTAGGAGGAGTGGGCAGCAAGGGTTATACAGTAATGCCTCATACCTCAATGCAAGCACTTGAGTGGATGAGGAAGGATACACCAAAACTGACAATAGCGTTTGGTGAGAGATAATTACTCCTCTCCCCTGAACCAAGTGTGATTAACAAAGTCTCCCAGCAATAGCTGAAAGAGAATGACAGAAGAAAGCCAACTGGTGAAAGGGGAGGACCCAAAGCCCAATTAAACTATGATATTAGCAATAGGTCTGTTTCACACCTTCGTTTTCAAAAATCTAGACCTAAAATAGGATCACTATGTATAAAAAGATGGTGAACATAATGAAAACAAAGGGGGAAAGTAGTGCGGTATGCACAAAGACAAATTGCAAGCTCACAGGAAAACAGAGTGAACCCTGTATACAAATTTAATTTTGATATTTTATTAATACATATTAATTGAAACCAATTAAAGTAATTCATTGCCTGAAATAGAACAGTGCCAATTTCACAGATTTTGCATGAAAATTGATATATTCACTTTATCACTTAAATGACTTTCAAATGTACAGTCCCTTGTATGATTATTACTTATATAGAATAAACGTAAGAAGTTATACATCGGTTTACTGACCCAATTGAAAACCTAAGCAAATTGTAATCCATTTGTCACATGTTTCCATTGTGAAGAAGAGGACAATAGCCTGCTTTTTTTAAAAAGCTTGTCAAAGATACTGACTAGAGGTAGGGCTTTCTTTCCGCAACAAATATGGGACAGATCAATACTGCATGTGTATTGAGGATTCGTTTTACATGCACAAATTCCACATTTCTTTCTCATTTTATGCTATAATCTATTGCTAAATCTATTATAGATTCGATCTCATTTCACATTTGCAAGGTTCAGGTTATGATCTTGTCAAACGTCGACAGAGGCAAAGATATACTGGTCTTCCAGAGTCCATAATTATATCAATTAAAGCTGCTCTTAACAAAGGAACTTTAAAAATTAACAACAAAAGAACATTTGAGCACACCTCCAATGCAGTGAAAGAACTGAATTGGATCCCTCTCCATTACAGAGTTGTATGGCACAAATACAAAGATGCAGCCTCCTCCTGCGTCCTTATGAGACAATGGGTATGTTGTGTGGAGAAGAAAGTAAAACATGGCTTCCTCGCAATTATTTTACTATATTTATTCAAGGTGCAAATTAAAAAGAAATATTCACTTTCATCACTAACTTTCGTCAAAAAGATGATCTGATATCTATCAAAGAGATCAGAGGGAGAATGTGTGGAAGTGTTTTTAAAGTCTTTATTTTTGTGCAATTAATAATAATGAGTATTAATCTTTATTATGCTGGATCACTGCAGATGAAGGATGCCTTCGTAGAATGGGATAGTACTAATGTACAAAGATGTTGACGTTATTACTTCTGATTTGCTGAAGAGTTGTTACATGTGAAGATATCATAATGAATCTGCAGGGTTAGCTAATTTAGTACGCCAGAACTGTGTATAAAAACCCCTTGATTATGGGGGTGAGGCAGATTTTCGGAGATTTTTCTTGCAGGCTTTCCTTTCTGCTAGGGATGCTGTCCAATCCTTTCCTGATTATGCTGCTCATTTGGGACTTAAAATAATTTCTGATTTTTTTACTATTCTGTAATAACATTTTTGAGTCTTCATGGCATTTATTCTGTACTGCGTGATTTTGAGATTTCTCTAACAAAACCCTTTAATTTTTCCCTCATCTAAAACTCAGTTATTGAGCAGTCTCAGTTACTTATTTTGATACTCTGCTAAACTGATGTTGGGAAGAATGCTTTTTTACGCAACTATTTTCCGTGGGAGAACGATACGAGGAAAGATTTTGGGTTTCCAAATTTAAGGGTGTCCTAAAAAAATTGAGGTACAGTTTTGCTCTTACAAAAGTGGTTGCAGAAGAAAGTTGCATAATAAAAGCACCTCCTCTTTGTAATGGGTCCCCAAATAGTTTTCCAAGTCCTTAAATGCCCATTCCGAAAGAATTGTGGATTTTTCTGGAACTCCACTGGTGGTTCCCGAGGCTGGAGTTTCTCGAAAGATCTGACTTGCAGTGTGTCCCTGAACAATTTGGAGTGCAAGTATAAATAGAGCAAACTGATTGATGTATGGTGAGTATTTGTGAAGTATGTCGCAGTACAAGTTTGTGAAATGGATTGTTGTGCACTTTGTGAGATGATTTGATATGTAATGTTGACTGCTGTGTCAATTAGCATATTCGTTGCTGTATTGTTGATGCACTATTCAAATTTGTGAATTCATTTGCTAATTAGTGGTTGGTTTGGTTACTGGATTCACTGAAATCCAAGATCTTGAGAAGCACTACACTCTACCTGATGCAGATTTACTAGTCTGCAAAAGGTAGAGTGAAGTGTATTTTTGCCGCATGGACAAAGTTAGGGAGTTCCAAAAGGAATGAGATTTATTTTCTAGGAATGCGTGCCCATTCTAGGTTGGCACACATTTGCTTCTAAGTGCACGGGAGCAAGAGCACTGACCAGGGTGGACTGTCCCTGAATGGGGGCTCTACCTAGTTGAAACTGTGGTTTTAGGGGCACATGCATCATTCTAAATACCGGTCGCAAAGGGGCAGATTCGCAGAATCTGCCCCTTTGCGACTGGTATTTTTGCATTTGGGATGCATCAACCCAAATGCAAATTCGCAATTTAAGTAATCGCAAAATTTGCGATTACTTAAATTGCAAATGCATTTAAGGAATCGCAAATTGCGATTCCCTAAATGCAATGCATGATGCAATTTTCAATTGCGATTTCGCAATTATGGATCGCAAATTACCATCAATTTAAAGTTGATGGTAATTTGCGAAAACTTAGAAAAATGCACTAAAGTGCATTTTTCAAAGTTTCATGTTACACACACACACATGCCTTTGGGGCATGTGTGTGTGCAACATGTGGTCACATGGCGATTTCAGGGGTGCATCGGGGTGTCCTTTTGGCCCCCTTGCACCCTTGAAATTGCATGCGCAATTTGCGAGTACCTATTTGGTACTCGCAAATTGCGCATGCAATTCCCATTCATTCCTATGGGCCTTTAGGCCCATAGGAATGAATGGGAAGCTATTCCTTAATTGCGAATCGCAGTTTGCAATTCGCAATTAAGGAATATGCAGGAACCGCTAATATTTTAAGCGAAACCTACATGCATAGGCAATTGCGATTCCATAATTGGGATTCCTTAATAATCGCAATTATGGAATCGCAATTTGACTTGTCTTACTTTAACTTGTTGACTTCCTTCCTATTTTAGGTTAAACAGAGGTTCATTTAGTTTAAATTAATTTTGAAAGGTTCTGCAATTGTTTCCGCATTGACTTAGAAGTCGCACTGTAATTGGTTAGTCAGCCTGAGTGCCGCGGTGGGAATGTGAAGATGTCACCACAAAGCTGCGCTGTCATTGGTTGGTTGATGACAGATGTGCTGTAATAGGTTGAACTTTGACAGAGCCACTCTGAGATTGGTTGTTGTTCGCTAGTTCATTTATTGTGATTTTTTAGATCATTTCAAGTGAAAACAATAGGGAATGCTTGAAAAAGTCTAAGATTTCTGTTGTACCTGCTACTGGTGATCAGAAAATACCTGCCGAGGGGACATCTGCATATGACATGATGAGGATTATGGGTTTTATACTTGTAGCTGCCTATAATAAAGACATACATTTTTTTAAAAACATTGGATGGCTAGACTTCCTTAGTCAAACTATGAAGGACATGAAGCCAATGCCCAGATCTACACAGTTCCAGGCATTAAATAAATGGGATAGAATGGCAACAGAGAAGGAGAGAAAGAGAATGTCAAAGCAGACTAAAGTGTTATTTTAATAATTCAATTTAGACAGTGGTTGGAGAGTAAGTGGGATCAACTAGAAAAGTGTTGGAGACAGGATATGTTAGAAGGGGTAAGAGCTTATCCGTTTGTAGTCAAAGAAACGAATGATCAGAACAAGTCAAAAGAAGGAGAGAAGCAAAGCAATCATTCTGATGAGGGAGGAGGGCAATTTCCTTAATGATCTTCTAAATTCTAGACCTTCTCCATATACAGCTAGAGCATTAGGAACAAGTGGTTCTCGTTTGGGACCGAACATGGGAGCAGGAGGAGATTGCACTATGGTGCAAGCTCCCAAAGCTGTGTTACGCAGTCCAGCAACTGAGACAGCAACGATAGCGATGCCTAGAACCAGTAGGGATGCTCAATCTATTATCTAAGCTCAAGTCAACGCATCTGAAAGAACAGCAGTGATTGAGGAGCCTCCTAAAGCTATAAACATTGGCATTTTAAAAATCAAATTTGGTGAAATGTTACAGGGAAACAGTGATTTGAACAGACTGTTGACATACAATGCTGATGCAATGAGATATTGGATTAAAGAAGCAGCCAGATGTGCAAATGAAGTGAATGACAAGCTAGAGGAGTTAGCTGATGAGTGTTAAGTGGTTATCAATAAAATGAAAAATGTGAAACAAAATTATAAAATGGATTTGACTCATGATGAAATTAGAGAATGGGTTTAATCACTCTAGGAGCTCAGATTAAGGATTTGATTGAAGAAGAAAAAAGGGAATGGCATAACCTGAAGAAATACAGGGAAAGATGGAAGTAAGGGAAACAAGTGAAAAGAAAGCAAAGGGAGCACATGGGAGAGCGAGGGAAAAGCAAGTGACTCGGAGGGTGGGGCAGGAATGACAATAGAGTTTCATTTAAGAGAAGTGCATGGAGAGAATGTTGTGCATGTGCCATGGACAAGAGCTGATCTTTATGCTTTCACTACACATTTCCCTAAATTGCAAGTGGAACCAGAGAGGAGGTACAAAGAAGTACACAGTTTGATAAACATCACAGGTGCTGTGAACTGATTTGAATTCATTATTCAAGATTGTGGTTTCTAGTGATTTGTGGGTAGAGCGTAAGGCAGTGGCTACCTGGCCAACTGAAGAACTAGCTAGGGTTGCTCCTAATAATGATCCTTGAGATGAAGTAGTTAATAAATATAAACAGGCGACTGAGAATTTGAAGTAAAGAGTCCCTGAAAAGGATATGAAATGGGAGACAAAATTTGAGAACCCCACAAGAACCAAGGGAGTCAGTGCATGCCTTTTATGAGAGGCTAATGCAGATTTTCAAGAAACACTAAGGAGCCAATGACATAGAGAAAGATGGTGCCAGTTGTTTCGTTCCTGCTTTTGTCATGAGTTTGCGACCAGAGCTTAGTAATCATTCACAGCAGAGTTAATTGTGCTGGCAGACAAAAAGTACAGGTGAGTTTCCAAAGCTGGCAACGTACAGTAGACATTACTTTGATGCAAAGCAGAAAAAGATCATAGAAAAGTTAATGACTACTCAGACATAGCAATTTGAGAGAGGTTACCAGAACCAAATGGGTTCAGACATAGATTTTGTTCAATCTGAAATGAAAGGGATCAACCAAATGCAAGGTGAGGCAACAGGAAGTGATGCAATGCAAATTCTAGGTGGTTGAAGACGAATAATGAACAATGTTAAAGTGAATGTGAATGCTAAAATGATGAAAACAAACACTGTCACTTCTGTGGGAAAATCGGGCACTGGAAACGTGTGTCATTAGAATCCAAAGAGAACTCAGGGTGATGGTGTCCCCAATGTAGAGAATCATCATGGTCCCAACAGTCCCAAATTATGAGTACGGTGTACAGAATCAGAAATCATTTCAAATGTCGATTCCTTTAGCACCAGTGATGCAACAAAATCTGAGAAACAAAATGCCATATAGTACAGGGTATCAACAGAATCCATTGATTCTGAATGATGACTGAGCAGTGAATCATTAACCACAATGGTGCCTGAGGGAGGGTGAGGATTGCGTACTTGGAGCAGTCCTCGAGGTAGATCTAAGCAGCCCATATGTTGATGGAGAAGTGAATGGCCATCCAGTTTCAGTCTTAATTCATACTGGGGCTACCCGTTCTACAGCTCATTTTGTGGAAGTCACAAATCTACCCCTCTCAGGAAGATAACTGTAAATTGTAGGGATTAATAATAAACAAACTGCTAATCAGGTTACAGCAAATGTCCCAGTTGAAATTGGTCAAATGGATAATAAACACCTGTCAATATTCAGTGATGCAAGACCTGTGAATATGTTGGGCAGAGACTTATTGTGCAAGATGAACTAGGTGATTTATTGCGATTGTGTGATTTATTGCGATTGGTGTTGCGATTGAAACTCAAGATGAAGATTCAGTTTTTAAAATGAAATTTCTAGACACTAAAGTTCAGTCATTCCCGGCTTTGACAAAAGAAGACATGCGTCTGGATTGAAGACATACTGTTAAGAATGAGGTATGACATTTCTCTGGAAAAGAGATTGGATTGATAACAATTCTGAGGCAGGTAAAATACAGGTGAGACCAGATGCAAATTTCCCTATAATTAAACAATATAGGATTTCAAAAGAAGCAGAGGAAGGAATGAAGCCTGTGACTAAGAAATTGATTGAGCAGGGAACACTCCAGGAGGTACTTGGCAGGTCTTGTAACTCTTCTGTGATGAGGTTAAAGAAATGTAGTGGTAAACGGATAATTGTTCAAGATTTGCGCAAGATGAACAGAATGGTCATCCCATATTGTCGTGTGGTACCGAATCCAGCAGTGCTGTTGTTCCAAATTCCTTCAGATGCAGAATAGTATACAGTCATCAACTTATGTCAACAGTTCTTTTCAATCCGTTTGCATGAAGAGAGTCAATTGCTCTTCGCGTTTTAATACAAGAACAAAGTTCTCATGTGGTGCAGGATTTCATAGGGGCCTACAGAAAGTCCTTAAATTTTTAGTCAAAACCTGATGAAAGTTCTAGAAAATTTGAGGTAGCCTTGAAACTGAGTCTTAGTTTTATATTATATATATATATATATATATATATATATATATATATATCTATATATATATATATATTTTTTTTTCACTGAAAAAACCATAGGTTTTAGGGAAAGTTATAGTTAGTTGGACATTTCACTCGTGCAAAACCAGAGAAATTCCCCCGTTATAGTTAGTTCAGCTAACTACAACTCGCGCCCCCGCAATGCACTGCTGATGACATCACATATTACATCACTCATGACATCTCAAATGACATCACTGATGACATCACTGATGACATCATCCAGTGACTGTGTGTTTCTGTAAAGTTTAAATATGTTTAATATATATAGGGAAAGGCGTATTGAAGAATGAGTGGGTGTATAAGTGTCTGAATGGATGATTTAGTACGTGCGTGACTGACTCTACAAGTGAGTGATTAAACGTATCTTACTGAATGCATGGGTTAGTGACTAAACTGTGTGAATGTCTGTATCCGTCTGTCTGTTGGTGTGTAAGCGGCTGCATGGGTTTGTGAATAGCTACATGAGTGTCTATATGGGTTATTGATTGGTTGTTTGAGTATCTGTATGGGTGCCTGAGTGTTTGTGTGGGTGGGGTGTGTGTGACTCTGTGCATAGATGTGTGAGTGGGTGATTCACTGGGTGCATGGTTTCAAGAGTGCATCTGTGATGGACTGTATGGGTGGGTGAGTGTGTGTATGGGTGTGTTAGTGAGTGAATGTATATCTCAGTGGTACATGTGTGAGTAACTACATATGTGAAAGGCAGTATATATGTGTGTTGGAGTATATAAATGGCTATAAGTGAGAGTGTGTGATTGTGAGAGTGGCTGTATGGATGAGTGTGTGCTTGTATCAGTGATTGTATAAGAGCGTAAGAATGTGCTAGTATTTGTATGAGTAAGTGAGCTGGTGTGTGTATGACTGTATAGGTGAGTAAATGGCAGTGTCATTAATTATTTGCATGACTGACTAGGTGTGTGAGTACCTCTATGGATGAGTGGCGGTGTGTGAGTGTCTATATAGGTGTATGAGTGCATATGATAGTCCTGTACTGAGTGACCGTAAGTAGCAGTGACTGTACGGGTGAGTGAGTGGATGTGTGTGTAGACCTAAGAATCAGTGAGTGGGTATGTAGTTATTGGTGTTGGAGTGTCTATGGTTTTGAGAATGGCAGTCTGTAATTTAGAGTGGGTGTATCAAAGGTTATATTAGGGTGTGAGAAGATGCATCAAATTATCACATGGATGATGTCATCAGTGATGTCATCAGTGATGTCATTTGAGCTGTCATCAGTGATGTCACTGACCATGTCATGAGTGATGAGTGATGTAATATGTGACGTCATCAGCAGTGCATTGCGGGGGCGCGAGTTATAGTTAGCTGAACTAACTATAACGGGGGAATTTCTCTGGTTTTGTACGAGTGAAATGTCCAACTAACTATAACTTTCCCTAAAACCTATGGTTTTTTCAGTGAATTTCTAAGGTTTTTTAAATGCTAATTTCTAACTAGAACGTGCCTGAAACCTATGGTTTTTTCAGTGAATTTCAAAGGTTTTTTAAATGCTAATTTCTAACTATAACGTGCCTGAAACCTATGGTTTTTTCAGTGAACTTCAAAGGTTTTTTAAATGCTAATTTCTAACTATAACGTGTCTGAAACCTATGGTTTTTTCAGTGAATTTCAAAGGTTTTTTAAATGCTAATTTCAAACTAGAACGTGCCTGAAACCTATGGTTTTTTTAAGTGAATTTCAAAGGTTTTTTAAATGCTAGTTTCTAACTATGCCTACAGAGGTAGGACATGTGAAGAAAGAAGAAAAAACGCACAGAAAGAAGCAAAAGAAATGCAGAAAGAAGCAACAGAAGTCCACAAAGACGAAAAAAAGTTCAGGAAGAAGCAAGACATGTGCAGAAAGAACCAACAGAGGAGCAGAAAGAGGCCTTGTTGCAAAATCATCCTGTGCCCACAACTTTTTCAGTCGGGTACTGGTGGTAACTGACTCTGAGTAACTAGGCCTAGAGCCAGTGCTATGCTAAAAGACACTTAGAATACAGTGAAAACACTTACATACACTAGGGAACACTATGCGTTGGGGTACCCCTGTGATTAGCATGACCTCCTCTGTAAGGCCCTAGTACATAATAGGGCAGGGGGATTAAAACTACCTCTTAAAACGCGCCACGGGGTGCGTTTGCGCAGTGGTGAAGGGAGGGGGGGGCCTGAGGTGACATGTGTGCAAACACGCCCTGTGGCAGTTTTAAGTTGGGAGATTAAGTCCCCTTGAATCCTGAGGGTCCCTGGGGTCCAACTAGCCCACCATGTACCTCCAGTAAGCGCCACAGAGCTGCGTTGCAGAGAGGTGTAAAAAGGGGCGTGGCCTGGACCCGGGGAGGTGGTGGTCCCCGGGGCTCTGGGGGTCCGTAATGGACCCCCATATTTAAATATTTAGTGCCCCGGAGAGGTGGCGGTCCCCGGGGCAGCGGGGGGGCTGTGTGCCCCCGCAAATATTTGACAAAAGCCCCGGGGGGTGGCGGTCCCCGGGGCTTGGGGGGGCTTTGGAGGCCCCCCAACATTAAAAAAACCAAGCCCCGGGGGGTGGCGGTCCCCGGGGCTGCGGGGGGGCTGTGTGCCCCCCGCAAATATTTTAGAAAATATTTAGAAAAGCGGGGCTGCGGGGGCCCACCTGGGCCCCCGCAATTATGTTGAACATGTCCCCGGGACCTGGCCCACCCGGGGGCTAAATATTAACAAAGCGCAGGAGCCCGCGCTTCGTTTTTTTTTTTTTCGCGGCGGGATTTGCGGATCCTACGCAGATTTCGCCGTTTAAAAAAAAATAAAAATGCTTTTTTCGGCCCTGGGGGTCCTTGTGGGACCCCCTGAGCAGGCCTAGGGGGTCAGGGCGTTTCTACCCTGCCCCCTTTTCTTGTTTTTTGCGTTTGTTTTTCTCTTTTCTTGTGACTCGGTTTTACCGAGTGACAAGATGGCTGCCAACACTTCCTGGTTTGGAGTGTTGACAGCCAATTAGAATAAAGCTCATGGTCGGGAGTGTGCGCGGATCCTCCGTGCCTCTATATATCGAAACTTTTATTTTTTGATTTTCTCAGCAACTACTGAACGGATTTACACCATTTTAAAAAAAAGGGCGCTTTCTGAACCAAGCACTACCTTTTTGCCAAATTTGGTGTAATTCCGTTCAGCAGTTCAAGCTGTAGCCGTGTCTAAAGTTTCCTATGGGAATTTCATTTTTCGCCCTCTTTTTTTTTTTTTTATTTCTCCGCAACTACTGAACGGATTTACACCATTTAAAAAAAAGGGCGCTTTCTGAACCAAGCACTACCTTTTTGCCAAATTTGGTGTAATTCCGTTCAGCAGTTCGGGCTGTAGCCGTGTCTAAAGTTTCCTATGGGAAATAACATGGAGAAAACACGTTTTGGGACCCCCTTTTCTCGGCCCCGCTTGCCCAATCACCCCGAAACTTTCAAGATAGGAGCTGACCGGAGCGCCCCACTAGTTTTGAAAATTTCGCGAAGATTCGTCAACCCGCGCCAAAGTTATTAGGAAAAGAAAAAAGGCTTTTCCTATGGAAAATAGGTCCTAACTATAACTACCTACTGGCGACCGCCAGTAGGTAATAAATATATACATATATATATATAAATTATCTACTGGCGGTCGCCAGTAGATAGTTATAGTTACAACCTATTATCCATAGGAAATCCGCGACATTCTATTTGAAATAACTCTCTTGCCGGTTGACGTATCTTCGCAAAATTTTCAAACTTTATGGCCCGCTCCGGTCCGCTCCTACCCTGAAAGTCTCGGGGATTCGTCAAGCGGGGGCCGAGAAAAAGGGGGTCCCAAAACGCGTTTTCCCCATGCAATTTTCCATAGGAAACTTTAGACACGGCTACAGCCCGAACTGCTGAACGGAATTACACCAAATTTGGCAAAGAGGTAGTTCTTGGTTCAGAAAGAACCCTTTTGTTAAATGGTGTAAATCCGTTCAGTAGTTGCTGAGAAAATCAAAAGTAAAAAGATAGTGATATCTATGGCCGAGTAGGGTCCGCGTACCCTCAGCGCACCCTGCGCGCACCGTCCCGATCACGAGCTGCATGTTAATTGGCTGTCAGCTGGCTGTCAACATTCCGATTCAGGAAATGTTGGCAGCCATTTTGTCCCTCGGTAGAACCGAGGGACAGAAACAAGTGCGCAAAGCGCACAAAGGGGCAGGGTAGAAACACCCTGACCCCTAGTTTGCTCAGGGGGTCCCACAAGGACCCCCTGGGCAAAAAAGAAAAAAATTTTTTTAAATCGGCAGGATGCGCTCAGGGTGCGCGAATCTTGCCGAAAAAAAAAAATCGAAGAGCGGTCTCCGCGCTTCGATTGCATTTGCCCCGGGTGGCCCAAGTCCCGGGGGCATGGTGGAGGTGGGTATATTGTTTGTATGGGGGCCTCAAAGGGCCCCCAAGCCCCGGGACCGCCACCCCCGGGGCTTCTTTTTAAAATAAATAAGGTGTGGGGGGCTCCAGCCCCCACACGCCCGGAGACCACCACCTCCCGGGGCACTTACAAAATAAATGTGGGGTCCATTACGGACCCCCAGAGCCCCGGGACCACCACCTCCCCGGGGCTGTGCAACTTAAGGGAGGGGCCGCGCGGCCCCCTCCTGGAGCCCTTGATGGCCCTGGGGACCGCCACCCCCAGGGCCGGCGGTCTCCGCGCTTCGATGTTAATTGGTCCCGGGTGGGCCAAGTCCTGGGGGCATGCTGGGGGGGTTAATTTTATGTGTGGGTGGCTTCTAAGGGCCCCCAAGCCCCGGGGACCACCACCCCCGGGGCTTTATGTGTAATGGTGCGGGAGGGCTCTGAGCCCTCCAGCAGCCCCGAGGACCGCCACCTCCCCAGGGCTTCTTTTTTATTTTTGATTAACCTGTGTGGGGGCTCCAGCCCCACACGCCCCAGGGACCACCACCTCCCCGGGGCACTAAGAAAAATTACAATGGGGGTCCGTTTTGGACCCCCAAGCCCCGGGACCACCACCTCCCCGGGGCTTTCAAAATGTAAGGAGGGGGCCGCGCGGCCCCCTCCTGGAGCCTGTGGTGGCCTTGGGGACCGCCACCCCCAGGGCCGGCTCCTGCAGTGTCCCGGGGTGCCTACCCCCGGGACACTGCTGTTTGCAATGACAGGACGGGAGCCTCGCGGCTCCCGTCCTGTCATTGCAAACTGCTTTGGATATTGGAAGAGAGAGCAGGAAACCTGCTCTCTCTTCCAATATCCAAAGCTGATTGCTTTCCACATGGGGAGCAGCATGTTAGCTGCTCCCCATGTGTAAAGCAATGCCGGCTCCCGTAGGACACGGGGAGCCGGCGGGACTGTGGGGGTTTGGGGACCCCCACAGTCCCCAACGAGAGGCCAGGCCCCGGGGATGGGGTCCCCGGGGCCATAAGTGGCCACGGAGGGGGCCACGCAGCCCCCTCCCCAAAGGTAAAAAAAGTTTAAAAAAAAAAAAAAAGTGCAAGGCCGGCCCCGGGAGATGGGGTCCCCGGGGCCTTAAATGGCCTGAGGAGGGGGCCACGCAGCCCCCTCCAAATAAAAAAAAAAGAGGCCATGCCCGGGGGATGGGGTCCCGGGGCCAATACAGGCCCAGGGAAGGGGGCCACGCGGCCCTCTTCCCGTTTTTTTTTTTTATTTTAATTTTAAAAGGGAGTAAGGCCCTGGGGGATGGGGTCCCCAGGGCCTAAAAATAGGAAAAAGGAAGGGGGCCACACAGCCCCCTTCAGGGGAGGAAAAAAACAACAACAAAAAAACGATCGGGCCCGCAGGCCCCGCCCCTTCACCACTCTGCAAAGCGCCCCTGGCGCGTTTGCAGAGGGGAACGAATTCCCCTTGAATACTGGGGGTCCCTGGGGGCCAACTAGTCCACAAGGAACCTCCAGTATGCGCCAGGGGCTGCCTTGCAGAGAGGTGTACAGAGGCCACGCCCCTTTTACACCTCTCTGCAACGCAGCTCTGTGGCGCTTTTGGAGGTATATGGTGGGCTAGTTGCACCCCAGGGACCCTCAGGATTCAAGGGGAGTTAATCCCCCGACTTAAAACGCGCCACGGGCGCGTTTGCACAGTGGTGAAGGGAGGGCGGGGCTTCAGGTGACATGTGTGCAAACAGGCCCCGTGGCGCGTTTTAAGATGGGGAATTAAATCCCCTTCAATCCTGAGGGTCCCTGGGGGCCAACTAGCCCAACAGGTACGTCCAGAAAGCGCCACAGAGCTGCGTTGCTGAGAGGTGTAAAAGGGGTGTGGCCTCTGTACATGTCTCTGCAACGCAGCCCCTAGCGCATACTGGAGGTTCCTGGTGGGCTAGTTGGCCCGTAGGGACCCTCATGATTCAAGGGGACTTAATCCCCCTACTTAAAACGCGCCACGGGGCGCGTTTGCACAGATGTCACCTCAGGCCCCGCCCCTCCCTTCACCATTGTGCAAATATTCCTCTAAAATCAGCCGAAATACGAATTCTGATTTACTCACCTGTTATCAGGAGAGACCTCAGTGCTGCATCTTTCAGCCCAGTACTAATCCTGAAAAGTAATTTTAACCGTACTTACCAGTAACTTGAATTTCCTTCCATAGGCTAACATTGACTGGTTTCACTTGGAAATTCTTCTAAGTGTGGAGTTTTGGAACTTTAAAATATTCCTCTAAAATCAGCCGAAATACGAATTCCGATTTACTCACCTGTTATCAGGAGAGACCTCAGTGCTGTATCTTTCAGCCCAGTACTGGTCCTGAAAAGTAATTTTAACCGTACTTACCAGTAACTTGAATTTCCTTCCATAGGCTAACATTGACTGGTTTCACTTGGAAATTCTTCTAAGTGTGGAGTTTTGGAACTTTAAAATATTCCTCTAAAATCAGCCGAAATACGAATTCCGATTTACTCACCTGTTATCAGGAGAGACCTCAGTGCTGCATCTTTCAGCCCAGTACTGATCCTCAAAAGTAATTTTAACCGTACTTACCAGTAACTTGAATTTCCTTCCATAGGATATCATTGCCTGCTTTTTGCTGAAAAAGTTTCTAAGTGTTGATTTTTGAAACATACAAATATTCCTCTAAAATCAGCCGAAATACGAATTTCGATTTACTCACCTGTTATCAGGAGAGACCTCAGTGCTGCATCTTTCAGCCCAGTACTGGTCCTGAAAAGTAATTTTAACCGTACTTACCAGTAACTTATATTTTCTTCCATAGGAATCCATTGTCTGGTTTTCAGCAGAAAAGTTTCAAAGTGTCGATTTTCACAAACTACAAATATTCCTTAAAAATCGCCTGTATGACTTAAACGCATTCTTTCAACTGTTTACAGGAGATGCACCAGTGCTGGATCCAGGATCCAACACTGAGTAAGAAAAAGTAACGATAACAGTTTTTACCTGCTAAGTGAATTTCCTTCCATAGGATAACATTGGTGATTCTATGAGAAAAAGTTTCTAAGTGTCAACTTTTAAAATACAATAATATTCCTTAAAAATCACGACTGTAACCAAAACGCTTTTACTCAACTGTTTACAGGAGATGTACCAGGACTGAATCTAGGATCCAGTCCTGTGGTTAGAAAAGTAATCCATAAAGTAACTAATTGCATTTAACTAGAAATTCACATTGAGCTGAATGTTGCATTGTGTTTGAAAATGTGGTGCCCATTGCAACAACTGTAACTACTGTACTTAAAAGTCTATTGCCTATGTGCAAAGTATTTAAACTAAAGTAATTCATTCTGAGAAAGTATTTTTTGTAATGTATAATGTAATTACAATGTAATTTAAAAAATAAAATATGTAAAAAAAAAAATCTAAAAATTTAATAAATCAGTATGAAAAAAATTAATATAACAATTAATACATTTTAAAATTGTCATTTACAAAACCTTTGAAATTCACTGAAAAAACCGTAGGTTTCAGACATGTTATAGTTAGGAATTAGCATTTAAAAAACCTTTGAAATTCACTGAAAAAACCATAGGTTTCAGATATGTTATAGTTACAAATTAGCATTTAAAAAACCTTTGAAATTCACTGAAAAAACCATAGGTTTTAGGGACAGTTATAGTTAGTTGGACATTTCACTCGTACAAAACCCGTGAAATTCCCCCGTTATAGTTAGTTCAGCTAACTATAACTCGCGCCCCCGCAATGCACTGCTGATGACGTCACATATTACATCACTCATGACATGGTCAGTGACATCACTGATGACATCACTGATGACATCACAAAGGACATCACTGATGACATCATCCACGTGATAATCTGATGCAGCTCCTCACACCCTAATATAACCTTTGATACACCCAATCTAAATTACAGACTGCCATTCGCAAAACTATAGACACTCCAACACCAATAACTACATACCCACTCACTGATTCTTAGGTCTACACACACACATCCACTCACTCACTCACCCGTACAGTCACTCATACTTATGGTCACTCAGTACAGGACTATCATATGCACTCTTACTCCTATATAGACACTCAAACACCGCCACTCATCCATAGAGGTACTCACACACCTAGTCAGTCATGCAAATAATTAAACACACTGCCATTTACTCACCTATACAGTTATACACACACCAGCTCACTTAATCATACAAATACTAGCACATTGTTACGCTCTTATACAATCACTGACACAAGCACACACTCATCCATACAGACACTATCACAATCACTCACTCTCGCTTATAGCTATTTATATACTCCAACACACATATATACTGGCTTTCACATATGTAGTTACTCACACATGTACCACTGGGACATACATTCACTCACTAACACTCTTACACACACTTACCCACCCATACAGTCTATCACAGATGCACTCTTGAAACCATCCACCCAGTGAATCACCCACTCACACATCTATGCACAGAGTCGCACACACCCCACCCACACAAACACTCAGGCACCCATACAGATACTCAGACAACCAATCAATAACTCATATAGACACTCATGTAGCTATTCACAAACCCATGCAGCCACTTACACAGCAACAGACAGACGGATACAGACATTCACCCAGTTTAGTCACTAACCCATGCATTCAGTAAGATACGTTAAATCACTCACTTATAGAGTCAGTCACGCACCTACTAAATCATCCATACAGGCACTTACACACCCACTCATTCTTCAATACGTCTTTTCCTATATATATTAAAAATATTTCAACTTTACAGAAACACACAGTCACTGGATGATGTCATCAGTGATGTAATTTGAGATGTCATCAGTGATGTCATCAGTGATGTCACTGACCATGTCATGAGTGATGTAATATGTGACGTCATCAGCAGTGCATTGCGGGGCGCGAGTTATAGTTAGCTGAACTAACTATAACGGGGGAATTTCACGGGTTTTGTACGAGTGAAATGTCCAACTAACTATAACTGTCCCTAAAACCTATGGTTTTTCAGTGAATTTCAAAGGTTTTTAAATGCTAATTTGTAACTATAACATATCTGAAACCTATGGTTTTTTCAGTGAATATATATATATATAGATATAGAGACAGAGACAGATGTACACATCTAGTTATTGGCATTCAAAACAAAAGAGGAATGTAAGCTTGATACAATTGTACTGTTAAAACATCTAGCTGACATAAGGTATCCCTATAAGGCTGGCAAAAGGTCTCCCAACAAAAATTCAATACTGTAAAAGAGAAGTAACCTATCTTGGACACCATATTGAAAAAGATGTGAGGAAAATCTCAACAGAATGCATTTCTGCAATTCTGAAATTGAACCCACTGACCACCCAGAAGGAAGTTCAGATGTTTCTTGGAATTGATGGCTACTGTCTCATTGGATTCCAAGCTTTTCCTTGATTGCAAAGCCTTTAGTAAGGCAGACCCACAGTGACGTACAAGAGGCAATACCATTTGACGAAGATTGCTCTAAAGCATTTAAACAATTGAGAGAGTCAGTGCTGTGCACAAACATTGGGAATGCCAGACTATAAATTAACTTTCTTTCTGTTTTGTCACGAGAGAGGTGGATGTACATTGTCAATCCTAGCACAGAAGCATGGTGGGTTAAGTGTATCCACTTCTTTACCTATCAGTCATATTGGATTCAGTAACTTTAAGTCTACCAGGATGTTTGAAATTAGTTGTCGCTGTCTATGCTGCCACTGAACAAAGTGAAGGAATAGTGATGGGTCATCATTTAATCATATACATTTCTCACGCTGTTGACATTTTGATGGCACGAACAAAAATACAGCACATGACAAACAATAGGTTGACTCAGTATAAGCCAGTCATCTTTGCAGCAGAGAACATTTCCATTAAAAGGTCCAATTCAATGAGCCCAGCAACACTGTTTCCTATTTCAGATAGATGCTGTGGAGGCAGGGAAGTTAATGAAATTGATGAGTCTGATGATGAACCAGAGCATGATTTTATCACAGTTACTGAGAGATGTTTCAAACCAAGACCAGACATGAAAGGAAATCCTTTACAAATGGCTGATCTATATTATTTGTTGATGGTTCTTGCTTGAGAGACCAATATGGAGCATTGAGAAGATGCCTATGAAGTATGTTCCAATTTCGAAACCCTGGAAGTATCTTTTCTGCCTAATGTAACCTCAGCACAGGTGGCAGAATTAGAAGCATTAACAAGAGTGTGCTGCTTATCCAAAGATTTGAATGTGACAATCTATACAGACAGCCAGTATGGTTTTAGAGTGGTCCATGACTTTCGCTAATTGTGATCACAAAGGGGCTTTAGAACATCGTCTGAAGCGCCTATTAAAAACATTACACACATAGTGGATTTATTAAAAGCAATACAACAGATAAAGGAAATTCCAGTGGTCAAGTGTGTTGCCCCTAAGGCTAGTAAAAACCTAGTTACACTCAGCAACAAAATGCAGATCACATGGCAAAGTATTGTGCATTACAAGATGAGACAGTGGTGCAATAAAATAAAGATGATGAATCAAGAAAAAGTACCATACAAAAGCAGAAAATGTAGAGTGTTTCTTTATGAATTCAATTTAGACTTATTTGGGCGAGTTGAGACCTTCAGGAGGAAGCCTCAAATGAGGAGAAAAAGAAATAGGACAGACTGGGTTACAAGAAAAATTATTGAGACCTGTATGTTAATGTCGAGAACAAATACATTCTTCCGGACGTAATGCTGTATCCAGTGGGAAAATACCTGCATAATCAAACGCATAAAGGCAAAGACAGCATGATGCTTATAATTTGAAAATACAGGATTCAGAAAGGTCTCTGAATATATATTTGTGTGGTGTGTCAGAGAAATAATCAAGGAAATGGGACTTTAACAGTGATGAATCATATTAGCAAATCAGAAGTCACATTTACGAGACTTCGAGCAGACTTTGTAGAGATGCTGCCATATAATGGTTTAAAGTACATCTTGGTCATTGTCTGCTTATTCTTGAAATGGGTACAGGCCTATCCCACCTAGAGATCAGATAGCCTTACAGTTCCCAAATGTTTGTTGGGGGAATGGATATCCAGATTTGCCCTTCAAACTTCTGTTGAAACAGATCGTGGTACTCCTATTATGAACAATGTTTTGGAAATCATCTGCACAGCATTCCAGATCAATCAAAAGCTCCATTGTAGTTATCGACCTCAATCTTCAGGTGTGATAGAAACAACTAATGGTACTCTCAAGAACAAATGGGCTAAAGTGTGTGCTTCAGCTGTCTAAAGTGCCCCGACACACTTCCTCTCGTGCTGATGAGCATGAGAAGTACTCCTGACAGAAAGACTGGTTTATTGTAACATGGGGTAATCATAAGCAGGTCAATGAAACTTGCATACATCCTTCAGCTACATTAGTTTCAGTAACGGATGACATTGTACAAGATTTCTGCAAAGGTTCTGGTTAGCTGATATGGTGACATCGGTCTTCCATCAGATGAACATGGAAACAGAAGCAACAAAATACACTGCTTGTCATACCCTCAATCCAGGAAATTGGAGAGTAGCCGAGAAAATGTCAGGAAGAACTGCCTGGAAGTGCGGTGGCATGGATCCTACCAAGTGATATGGACGGCCAACACAGTGGTAATGTGAGCCAGAGTGCTGCAGTGAATTCATGCTGCTCATAAGAAAGGAGAGAGAGTGGCAGAAGAAGTGGTAGAGACAACCATTGAATCGGCTACAAAGTCAGAAACTCAAGCACAAGATGAAGTTCAAACCCAGACTCTACGCAGTGTGGATCCAGAATGGGGTGAGAAATTGGAAACTGGTGAGGAAAGACATAGACTCAAAGTTTCAGGTCAGTGAAAGGACTGGTGAAGATCCTAAAACTCCAGTTTCAAAGCAGGGATCAAAGTGAGGAGCTGTTGCCTTGTAAAAGCCAAACACATGAGTGGCAACAAGAATAAGTAGTCTCTGATCCAAACAATGAGAAATTGCAGTTGAAAATTTGAGTTACTCAACCCCCTAGAGTCAGGAAGCAGTTTACAGTAAATCGTGCTGGCAAAGCATAGCAAAGCTCAAGTGCAAGTTTAAGCTAAAGTTCAAGGTCTTCAGACAAAGACTGTTGGTGAACAAAGTAAAGCTGAAGAAGATATTCCACAGAAAATAACTTGCAAGAGAAAGCATTGTGAACCAGAAACATTTGAGAGACCATTAGATTCTGAAACCAGCAAGAGTGAATCACCTGTTGCCAAAAGATCAACAAAGAGAAGAGTTCCAAATAGAAAATATGCCTTACCAGAATGGGTACATCTACCTATGGTGTAAGAAGAAGAAGAAGAAGAACCAGCATTAGAAAGTTACAAACCAGTGAATCAATGCCAGTTCTAATTTGAGAGTAAATCAAAGAGAAAATAGAGACAGAAAAAGAACCACCTTGAAGTAATGAAAAAAGACTGTCAAGGTAGAGTGAGACTAAGCAACAGTTGTGGAACAAAACAAGATAAAAGACAAACAGAACTGAAATTATCTTTTGAGAAAAAATAAACTTAAGAACATTATTTTGAATTTTCGTTTTGATCATTGTTTTAAAGAAATAAGAAAAGAAAAAAAGTATATTATTGTTTTAAAGAAAAGTTTTGTTGCCTTTTGAATTATCACAATATTTTATTGTCTAAACTAGAAGATGAAATACACCAAATACTGTAAAATTGTAGGATTAGGAAAAATATTAACAGTCTTAGTCGGATTATTATTGTGCTTACTGGCTCTGGTGGGATACGCTCCTGAAAATATCAAATTAACTACTGTTAGAAATGAACTGAAACATGATATACTATAGAATAAAGAGAACTTAATTAGTGGGTTTCAAGATAACATCTATGCTAAAATGATTGATGAGTAAATAAATATTATGAAGATTAAGGGTTGCTTTGTCTGCGCTTTCCTTCCTACTTCTGCTGGGGAGGGATCTATATATGTACAGTTTTCAATTTCATACGCTTTTGTATGTAATGTGTATTCTGCAATATTTATTAACGGTGAATTTCTATCTCCTTATCTAACGGGTTCCAATGTGTCTTTAGAGGATTTACCTATAAAAACATAACAAAGCTAATAAATATGAAAAATTAATGAGTGTGATTGCACAAAACTAAACTTCCTAAACATGGTCATGTAAATATTTTTAGTAATGAAGAACATAGATTTCATTAGAGTATATATTGAGAGAGGAGTAAGGATTGTGAAAAATTGAGAAAAAGAAAGTTATAATGGAACAGATAAAAGAAGAGGAAGAATTTAGACTGTCAAATTTGTACCCTAGGTTGAGGATGAAGGAAGGGTGAATTATGCATGTTAAGGTGAAGTTCTTTGAAAGAAAGCAAAGCTGAATCTGTAGGAGACAGTATATGTAAAAGAAGTTATGAAGTAGGTGGTAAATATTTGTAAGGTGGAGAATCAATCCTGAGAGGAAACTATTATGCTTGAGGGAGACTGCTTATTTCAATCAATCATTTAATATAAAATGTTTCAGATGATACGGACACAGGAGATTCAGGATGATTTTTTAGAATGGGATAGTGCTAATGTATAAAGATGTTGACATTATTAATTCTGATTTGCTGAAGAGTTGTTACACGTGATGTCTTGATGAATCTGCAGTTTTAGCTCATTTACTATGCAAAAATTGTATACAAGAACCCCTTGCCTATGGGGGTGAGCCAGATTTTTCCTGCAGACTCTTCTGTTTATTTGGGATGCTGTCCGATGCTTCTGCGTTGGGACTTAAAATGATTTCTGATTTTTTACTATTCTGTAATAACTTTGAATTTTTGAGTTTATGAGTAATTCTGTATTGCTTGATTCAAGATTTCTGTAATAAAACGCTTTAACTTTTCCCTGTCTAGAACTCCATTTTTGAGTGGTCACAATAACTTATTTTTGATACTCTGCTAAAATAATGTTGGGGAGGGTGCCTTTTTATGCAATTATTTTCAATGAAGGACCGTATGAGGTAAAATTCCAGTTTTCAAAATTTTGAGATGCCCTAAAATCTTAGGGTACAGTTTGCTTCCATATCTGTATGAAAATTAACATGAATATTGTCATCAAAACTGCTGTAATTCACACTGAAAGTACAAAGATTAGTGATATGGGGAGGACAAACCGAGGCCTATTTTAAAGTGAAACAAAAGGTGGTCACAAAGTCCTCTTCTGTGAGGTTTCAAGATAAGTTTCCATAAGCTGGAAGTTAGGCTAGACCAAGTAAGAACTAGGCCCAGCAACCTGTCAAATCATGATGGAGCCATCCTTCCCAACACCGGTACAATGGTTTCAAAACAGTGCCCTTGATCTCTTTTTAGTAGGAGACTGAGGACAAAGCTCCTCTTCGGAGGGTGTCTGGGAGGCCCAAATAAATTTGTAAACACTGCTGGATGCTTAAATGTTAAGGGTCTGGCAATATATTAAAGTATTACCATTGAAGAAGGTGCCATTGACAATGGTGTGGAATGGTGAACAGCGTTTATTTCGCATGCGGAACAACGCATGCCATAACAACGCGGTCATTACAACGACTGCGTTGTTATTTCGCATACCGTTACAACGCAAGTCGGAAAAACGACTTGCGTTAGGGGGCGGAAGGTGTTGGATTTAAAATCCAACACATTCCCTAGTGTGCGCACAGACTGGAGTTGGAATAGTAAATTATGCTATTCCTACATCCAGCACCCCCTACAGCAAGCCGTGGTTCCGACTTGCGTTGTAACGGTATGCAAAATAACAACACGGTCGTTATAACGATCCAGCGTTGTTATGGCATGCGTTAATACGCATGCTAAAAACGTATATATTCGTGTGGAATAGCTTGTCCCTGAAAACTTCTATGGCAGACTGGTGGACAGGTACACCTGGTTAAGGAGTCTACATCTAGCCAGTCTCTGAAGCATTCAGACAACTAAAATGCCTGAGTGTCTGACAGAGCTGTTACGCTCTCGTGTCAATCAGACCTGTGGGCTGCTCTTTTGAGTTAGTGCCAAGTCTTTGGTACTTTTCCACACAGATTTTCACTGCGTAGGGTTCGGCAGACTCCCAAAGTTTTTCTTCATGACTTGGTGTCTTTTACTTAGTAGATGTTCTTGTACAACACTATCAGTGGAACCTTTTCTTCTTTGTTGTTTTTTTTTTTTGGAGTGATTGATACTTGATCATTTTTCACGAAGCACCACCAAGGGAGACAGCATTAATTTCAAAGGGAGTAAGCAAAGAACCTCAAAGCTGAACCAAAGACATGATCTGATGGGTCATCAACATAAAATCACCACAGTGGTCATTCTTCAGTGTATATTGGCCTCTGCTTCAGACAGTCAGGGGTAAATAAGCAGCTGTAGTCTATACTTGACTTCCAATAGCTGGAAGGGCAGAGGAGCTCCAGTAATGTGGGGCATGGTGCACTGTAAGGCTGATCTCTCATATTCTGAGCAGTCACTACTGAGGATATCTGCTGCATAGCAGGCACTTCGGTAAGTTCTATGGATTCACCTCACAAGGAGATTAGCTCTTGTATATGACGGAATGGGAGTGCACTCTTTCAAGATAAAATGTTAAATGCTTGCCTTAAACAAAGCTTGGCATCAAATGAGAATTTTGTATTGTAGAGAGGATCAGCAGGAGACATTCTGAGCTTATTCAATCAGCCCAATCAAGGATATATCGTACATTTGCGGGACAAAGTTTAAAATTACAAGAGTCAGGAAGAAAAGTTTTAAAACGTTCATTCGGAGAATGATATCACAATTTGGTTCAAAATCCAAAGCAAATATTCTGGAACGCCTATTGTTGGTAATGGTTAGAGCTGCAGGCCTGTGTAAAGGAACTGCTTATTCTCTAGACTGGATGGCCCCATTAAAAAGTAAATCAACCAGTGGAATCTTCAATAGATAATCAAAGAAATGATTGTAACCCCTGTTCTCGGTTTGGAAATGCAGTAGCTTTCAGGGGAGGTGTTGTTTGTATTATCACATACCTTACTAAGCATCCACCAAGCCGTGCATTGTTAGAGGCCCCAATTGCTTCTTTTTAAAAAAATGATTAACTGTTAGTACAAGTAGCATACAACAAGATTACCATTGTATACATTGTATACTTTCATTGGTGTAGAAGTGCATATGCACATAACTCTTACCACCTTTGTACTCATATCATATGGTGAAAACGCCACTACCCTTATGCAAACAAAGCGTTATCTTTCTCCTCGAGTCTACATGGCTACAACACTAATCTGAAGAGACTTTTGTTTCTGTTTGAAATTAAGGTGTCTCATAGGACTCAGACATCCTTTGTGGTTAAACAGTATATGGAAGAAATGAGAATGATGAAATAATTACTCCAATATATGAGTAATTTTGTAAAATAGAACAATTTCAGAAACATGCCAAAAACTTTTTTATAACTTTAAGAGCAGTGTCGCAAATGGATGATACACAGGCCAGGTGTATAAACAGGATATCTTTATTGAGGCTTGGTTCCAGGATAGATGAATAGAAGAAGATAGGAAGGTAAAGCGTAGCCCCACCAGGAGCAGCCTCCCTGCTGCTCAGCCTGCATTCACCAACTGAAGCTCCACACACACACAGGCACCCAAGCATTCTAGGAGGTCATCACACATTCCAGCTGAGCAGTAGGGAAGAGACAAGAAGTAGTTTATGACACATCCTCTTTCCTTAGGGAAATAAAAGCAGAAGAGTAGTACAAGAGTATAAACGTCAGAGTAGGAACATCATTATGAACACTCCAGCAGAAAAGATGGAAGAAACATTCTAGAGTATACACAAATGAAATGTACATACAAAATACGAGAACATACGATATAAATGCATGCATGCCCCAACCCCCTCCCTTGGGGAAGAACAAAAAATTGTGAGGGCATGACTTTGGGACATGCACTGTCCCCACAACCTCCCCGTAAAAGGGTACACTCTTATGCTTGAGAGTATAACTGGGGCGCTAACTGCCCCCACAACCTACATTAAAACAAAATAAGAGCACTAACCGCTCCCACAAGCTCCCCAAAAATGGGTACACTCTATGCTTGAAAATTGACTGGGGCGCTATCGGCACCTACAACTTAAAAACTGAAACGGAGCAGCACTAACCGCTCCCAAAACCTCCCCGAAAATGGCTACTCTATATGCACTTGAAAATTTAACTGGGGCACACACCGCTCCCGTAACTGGGTACACTCTGTACTTTTTTTTTTTTTTTTAAACCATTTTTTTATTGCCATTTTAGCATTTACTGTCGCAAGATATGTTAGGATACATTTCAGTAAAATTACATTTCTCTCTCTTGACATCAAGATACAGTAGTATTGCTGGTAATCATACAAGGTCCTAAATAATATGAAGGTCCAGTGTTGAGAGAATGCCAAGTTGAACTGGGGAACAGAACTGGGGAAGTGTTCATGGAGTTCTGGGTACGAACGTTAAGTGAGATAGCAGGGCGACGTTTAACTAACTATTCGGAGTGCCGCTAGTGCTGCCGAGGGAGAGGAGGAAAGATGCCGTCAGCTCTGCGCCGACTGCTAGCTGTTTGGTGGGATGTAGAATATGATGCTAGAGGTGGACCACGTCATGTGGGGACTGCGGATGGGGAACCGGTATGCTCAGGTGGGACTTAAGTCGTCAATTGTTGGGTCGCTGGTGCGTGTGAGCCGTCGGCTACCTTTTCCCGGGGCATTGCTTGTTTATAGTGGTGCAGGAGAAGGGCCCATTCCATGGAGATGGGATGTTTACGCATTCCTTTCACCTCTTCCTCGCGTAAAATTTCCTTTCCGCTGCTGCCCATTTGTATACTGCCCCCACCCATGCCGCGAGCGGAGGGCCCTTGGGGGATCGCCAGTGCATGGCTATGCTCCGTTTTGCCAGGAGGAGAGCCAATGAGGTGAATTTGATGGGCACTTTGTGGTGTTTGTGTTTCCGAAAGATACCCAGGGCACAGGTTTCCCAGGAGTCCAGGTATGTGAGACCTGTGAGGTCTCTGAGGGATTTGTGAATTGTCTGCAAGTATGATTGTATAGTAGGACAGCTCCAGAACATGTGGTGAAAGTCTGCGTCTGGGGAGCGGCATCGAGGTCAAAGGAATTGTGTGGCAGGGTAAAATCTTTGGAGGCGTGCTGGGGAAAGATACGCCCTATGTAGGATGTAAAATTGTATATTTTTGAAGCGTGCGTTTCGGGACACTTTCTTGGGATACTCGAGAGCCCTTTCCCATTCTGTCTCATGCAGTGGTCGCCCTAATTCTTCTTCCCAGGTAGCTCGGAGGGTCACCAGGGGCCTGTTGGCGAGTTCTCGGATGGCTTTATAGAGCCATGTGGTCAAGTGTCTCCCCGCCCCCATATGCAGGATTGAGTGGACAACTGGGTGTGTCATAGGCTCGCCAGTCGTGAGGTCGTGGTGCGGGCGGTAACCCTCGAGGAGTTGGCGGTGAAGTAAAAATTGGCCAGGGGGGAGGTCGTAGTCGTCTACAAGACTCTGGAAGGATCGAAGCTGTCCGTCTTTGAATAATGACTCCGCTTCGGTAATACGGCAAACAGTCCATGCGCGAAGCATGTGGGGCCCGAAATAGTGGTCGCGTTTGGGCCACCCGGCCAGCGGCAATAGGGGAGAATATGGGGGTTGTCCCGGCGACATATGGTGTATCCTGCGCATACAGTTACGCGCCACTGTTACTTGTAGGGGATATGTGCGTCTCGGCTTGGCGCCCAGCAGCAACAGGCGGCAGAGCTCCGGAATAGAGACCTGACCAGTGGTGGTGTGTGTCTCGCCCATGTTTCTACCCGCCGACCAGTAGGATAACCACTGCAGCTGTGCTGCAAGAAAGTAAGATTCGAAAGACGGAGCGCCCAGTCCTCCTTGTGTGGTGGGTAATTGTAGTTTTTTTAATGCTATTCTATGCCTGCCTGTACCCCAGATGAGCGAGCCGAGAAGGGAGTCTAGATCACGGAAAAAGGTATTGGGTGGAATTACCGGCAAATTCGTGAAGTGGTATAGCAATCGGGGAACCATTATCATTTTAGCCAGAGCTACTCGACCAATCGGAGCCAAGGAAGGCGCTTCCAGAATCCCACCGCCGATCTGATGCCGGCCAGGGCTCTGCGATGGTTGCCCTCAAAACGTCGGCCGGGGAGTGGTAGAGGCGAACCCCGAGATAACGGGGAGCCTCCGCACTCCAGGTCACCGTCTGATCGCCCGAGCCGTACGTCGCAGGGGGAAGGTTCGGGTGCAGTGGGTACACTGTGGATTTATCCCAATTTACTTTTAGTCCAGATGTTTTGGCGAACTCTGTTAGCGTTGACCAGATGGGTGACAGATCCGCGGCGATATCCCTTACGTACAGGAGGAGGTCGTCGGCGTACATAGAGACGCTGTGAACGGTGCCTGCTATGGGGATGCCCCAACGTTCCCCCTCCCGGCGCAGTCGTATCGCTAGGGGCTCTACCGCCAGGGCGAATAGTAGAGGCGATAATGGACAGCCTTGTCTCGTGCCCCTATGTATCGTGAATTCAGATGAGATATGTCGTCCTATACGGACCCGGGAGGTGAGATTTGTGTATAAGAGCCGTGTGTACGCCAATAGGTTAGGACCGAGCCTTATCCTGTGTAAGACCGAGAAGAGAAACCGCCACTGGAGGGTGTCAAAAGCTTTCTCTAGGTCCAGGATGAGGCATGCCGCCCAAGGAAATGTGTCGCCTACCTGGTCCTGGACATGAAAGAGACGGCGTATGTTCTGGGATGTGTTTCTGCCTGGGACGAAGCCACATTGGTCAGGATGGACTAGAGGCCGTATAAGTTGTGAGTATCTGTCGGCTAAGATCTTTCCCAGGAGCTTGCAGTCGGTGGACAGCAATGTAATGGGACGGTAAGAGGCCATCCATTGAGGATCGCGACCCGGCTTCAGGAAGGTCACAATAACTGATTCCCGGAGGGACCTTGGTAACTCCCTCCGTTCCAATGCGGACGCAAGCATCGCTGTGAGACGGGGGACCAGTAGAGTGGAAAAGGTGGTATAATATTCTAAGGGAAACCCATCCAGACCCGGTGCTTTGTTGCGAGCTAGGGAGCGGAGGGCTTGAGTAATGTCAGTGGCTTGTATCTTCGCGTCTAAAGCTTTCCTGTCTGTGTCCGTAATTTTGGGGATCGTCAAGGGATCGAGGAAGTGGTCAGGGGTGTCCTGCGTAATCGATACTGGGCTACTGTAGACTTCCGAGTAGTGGTGGTAGAATGCTAAGAGAATCTAATCTTGGGAGCGCACTAAGTTACCATTTAGGTCTATCACTTCCGTGATGGGCTGGATATTAGAGTCCTGTTTAGCTAACCATGCGAGTAGTGTACCTGTTTTGTCCCGCTCTTTATGCATCCGGGTAGCATAGGTCCTGAAATTATAGCGCCGGAGATCTACGCATGCCGCTTGATAGGTGGTTTTGGCTGCAGCCTCTTGCGCCACTGTTTCCGCGGAGGTGTCGGTCCGTTTGGTGACGGTGGCGAGCCGTCTTTCGGCTGCGACAAGTGCCTGCTCTAGTGTTCGCTTCACCCCGACAAATTGCTTAATGCACTCCCCGCGGGCCACCACCTTAAAGGCATCCCACTCCATTAAGAGTGAGGATGCTGTCCCTGTGTTGACGGCGAAGTAGGCCTGGATGCTTTGCTCCTGTTCATGCTTAAACACCGGATCCGAGAGGCGGTCGCGCGGGAGGCGCCAGGGTACACTCTGTACTTAATAATGGACTGGAGCACTGACCGCTCTCACCACCTCCCCGTAAGTGGGTACACTCTAAGCTTGGAAATGAAACTAACTGGAATAGGTGTACATGGCAGGGTACACCATACTCAACCTCCCCATAACAGGGTACACCATAGGGTGAACATCACCCTCCAAAACTGAATAGGGGCACCAACCGCCCCCACAACCTAACACAAAAGGGAAAAACACTTCCCGATGAACCAGCACTGGGGCCCTAACCGCCCCACAACCTCCTAAAAACAGAACAACTACACCCAGAAGGAAAAAACAAAAACAAAACTGTACCACAAGCACACCCTATACAACCACTCAAGGAGAAATACACACACCATTACACGACATGTCAAGCATTACAATAAGTAGCAAAGGAAGAAAATAAAAACAAGAAAAGTCTTATACCCCGGTGAGCGATCTCTCACCTGAGGTCCTCATCCCAAAATGCATCTCTCAGCATATAACGTTCGGCTCCTACACAGTAGACTTCAGGAGCATGGTCTTTTCCACGTGGTGACAGAATATTTACTAACAAGAACACTGTACATACAGTTAAGTAGTAGGAGAACCAACTCCCCGATGGCTCAAACGAAGTCTCTTGGATGACCAAAACTGAACACCGCAGAGCTTGAAAATGAAGAGAGAACTTGTAAAACCTTGTTGCTCCGTTACGACGATGTTCCCATTTACTTTATTGAAACTAACAACCCCAAAAAAAAAAAAAACGTGGTTGGCAAAGCGTGTAAAAACGTGGTTGGTAAAGCTTGTGCCAGACTGGAACTGCCAAGAACACTGCCAATCGCAAGATGGCGACACGCACCGGTGACGCCGCACCGAATGGCTCCCGGTATCACCGTGCTCCCCAAACGTCCATAACTGCAGGAAACCTTGCAAGGCATTAGACGTCAGGAAGATCGAATGGAGACATGCCAGAAGAACTGGAATCAGGTAAGACTGCGCACGCTCTGCCCTGTATGCGCAGGCTGTGCACAGCTCGTGACGAGTTTGAATGGGTGACAACGGTTCAACTGCTATGGTGCAACCGTAACCACTTAGGGCAACAAAATCGGCAAGAAAGTACTCACAGTTCGTGAATAATACCCCGCTAGTAGTCTCTTACTGAAGTGTGTATGCGGTGCCGATTTTACCCACAACGCGTCGCTCCCTTTCCTCTGGGATGCCGAGGAGTAAACAATTCAGTATCCTCAGCATTCACTTCAGTAGCCTCTCTCCACAGGCTTAAAACAAACAGGAAAACACAGCAGGATGCGCCACGCACGGAAACATTAAATTCATTGCACCTCTGGAAAACTCAGGCTATAACTGTTATTAGACCACCAGCCTCTGCTTTTTTTTTTTTTTTTTACCAAGTGTAACGTCTCACAGGGGGTGCCAGTTTTCCCAGCACACGTCGCTGCTGCCAATTCCAAGCACGAGTCGCTACTGCCAATACAAATCAGTAGCTTGTCTCACGACTGTAGTAAGGACAAAGGGGCAGGAGCAACTCTTCCAAGGCAGCAGGATGGCAGCAATCTCCACAGTAGCTGTTTGAAGACCGGTAGTAGAAGGTCAAACGCCCTGGGCTGCAGGCTGTCCTGCTGATGAGGGACACTGATGGGGCTGACCAGGGCGTTGCTTTGCGTTTCTTTTTCCTTCAGCTTTCAAGTAATAAGTTCCAATGTCTTTAGTAGGGTCCTTGGTGCCAGTAGCAGGGTACACAGTCTTCTTTCCTCAAAGCGTAGGTCCTTTCAAATCGTCGCCAATGGATGATACACAGGCCAGGTGTATAAACAGGATATCTTTATTTAGGCTTGGTTCCAGGATAGATGAATAGAAGAAGATAGGAAGGTAAAGCCTAGCCCCACCAGGAGCAGCCTCCCTGCTGCTCAGCCTGCATTCACCAACTGACGACACACACACACACACCGACACACACACACACACACACACCCCCCCCAAGCATTCTATGAGGTCATCACACATTCCAGCTGAGCAGTAGGGAAGAGACAAGAAGTAGTTTATGACAAGCAGCTTATATATATATGTGATATATGTATGTATTTGTGTACATCATTGAACAAACAATGAATGGAAAAAAAAACCTTCAGTTTATTTAATATTAAGTTCTTTATAATTATTGACTTAAACAACATAAAATCTACCCACATCTTCAATCTGTACACCCACAAAACCAAAAGTGCCATGACCTTCTTAGGCTTTAGTACTTCAGTACCGCTATTGGTTTCCCTTGGCAACCTCACAAACGACGTACATTACAGACGGTAGTACAATGCATGCACGACTAAATACACATGTGCTATCTATCAATCAAGCGCATTAAGGTAACGCACCTTCCGGCCGCCCGAATCACGAGCAGCCCTAATGGAATACAGCTGCGCTGCACTGGACAAGTAAAACCGCGCGCCTCACCCAACTTCAGAGCCACAAGCCTGGGAGAGCGGAGCCGAGTAGGTGCTTAGGTGAGGAGGGACCCTTGACAAAGTAAGTCTCTGTTTCCTTACAGGTTGCCCCTAACCAAACGCTATGCTGGGACTTATTACTCTAGCTGTTTCAACCCTTAAACCACCATAGGGGTTGACTACAGGGCCACCACGTTACCTCCCACCCCAAGGAATAAGAAACTCATACAAATTGGGTGAGTTGAGGTGATATGGTGTGCAGACAAGGAAACTTGCGAGATGTTTGATGTTGCGATGTTCAAAGATATCCAGTACATAATGCGATTGGAGGGTTATGGCACTAAAATTACTTGGGCACAAATAATTGTTAAAAATAAACGGAATTCATGATAACGCATAATATGCCGTTTTCTATACACTCTCGCCCCCTGACTTCAAGAGGACGAGCTGATGCCTGCATTAGGAGGGCACATGTTGCAGAGTGACGCATGTGAGTGCACTCTGAATGAGTGGCATGGTGTGAACATGACACTTTAATTTTCAAAGTTTGAACAACGTGCATGGGTATAATGCATGCCACAACTGGAATAATCACAGTATGACAAATAATTTACCATGCCTGAAAAAGAAAAAACATGATTTCACGACCTGAAAAGTCAAATAAAACCCTAAAATACTCTACTTTATTGTTACAGGTCGGATAAAATGAAAGGGGCAAATATAGTTGCTGCCAATTCATGCACTTGATTGCATGCTTTATATGAATAGAACAGCGCAAATAAATAAAAAAAACTGGGGAGGTGAGTCATATCACCCTAATGAAAGCCCCGGACCTGTTTAGGCCTTTGAGAGTAGGGCTGAAATGTGTTGGGCAATGAAGGGTCATAGGACTATTGTATCCTAAACACCCCTTTTTAATTAGTTTTATCACCCCCGACCACTGCACGAAGAAAGGGACACCTTGGAGCTATCAAGGGATTTCTAATCTGTAGTTACGCCCCCTAGTACTTTTCTTTTAAGAGCTCCCTGGAACCTGTTTGAGCCCACCCTGACCTTTAGGATTCATGGTGAACCCGATGATGAAGCATGACACTACTAGAATGTGTGAGGGTTGCTTAAAGAAAAGGAATTCCTTCCTTTCCCGCGCCTAGTGACACGGAGTCTAGTTAGGGCGAGCACTCCCCCCATCGCGCCACGTTGCTGTGACACTAGGTGGGATACCTACAAGTTTTTGTGCATCTAGTAGCCATCTCTAGGAGGGATTTTTCTTTAGTTTTTTCGTCCGTAGCAAATTTCTCCTACAGTGCATGCCTCAGCTGTAGGTATTTAAAGATTTGTGTGGGTACCATGTCATATTCCTCCCTTAGGTAATCAAACAGGATGATACCATTAGCGCCCCATATGTCCTTCAGAGTTAAGAGGCGAATAAGGTCCCATTTTCTAAACCCTTGCAGGGTTGTAAATGCGCCCAACCTCGTACATAACCATCGAGGGGTTTTAGGCATCAATCTTTTCTCCCACCCCATTTCCCTCTGTAGGGTGCGCCAAACTGAAAGCACCGTTCTGATAGCCACCGTGCATCCGGGCTCATCTGCCCGCCATATAGTAGATGAAAATAGCCTTTGGTGCACATGGCATCACGATCATGCCGGTATGCCGGATCCTCTAATGTTGCATAGGCAAACTCATTCGCAATACTGACCTGGGCAGCCTTGTAATACTTGCAAATATTCGGGAGCGCTATTCTGAAGTCGTACATTGACCTTTGGAGGGTGCGGAGTGCTATACACTGTGGAAAATTCAGCCAGAGTAGAGATCTCACATTCCTGTTTATTTTGAGAAAGAATACTTCCGGGATAACATGCAGACTACTCTGCAATATATACACATGAGTTTGGGAAGGGCGATCATCGTAAAGAGGACTGCTCTACCAATCAAGGACAGTAGGAGTGCCTTCCAGTGTTTTACATTCATCTCTAATCTGTGTATGAGTGGGGCTAACGTGCTTAATAATGTGTACGCTCGTTCATCGAGATCCAGAGACCGAGGTATTTGAAATGGTCCACCAAGGTCCCCAATGGGAATAGGAGGGTCTTCTCCCAGTTAATACCCAATCTAGAGTATCGCCCATAAATTGCACAAAATTTCCCCCACTTGGGACAGGGACAATTCTGGCTCTGCAAAATATAAAAGGACATCATCCACGTAGAGAAATATCCTCTCCTCCCATGTATCCCCCCACTGCCAGCCTCATATTTGGCCATCCACCCTAACCCGCTCCGCCAGCGCCTCTATCACCAGGTTGAACAGCATAGGTGACAGGGGACAGCCTTGCCTGGTGCCTTTGCCGATGGGGAACTCCAGGGAAAGAATACGGTACACTTTAACCCGAGTCTTCAGTGTCTTATAGAGGAGTTCATCTCATCATTGAAATTTGGGTCCAAAGCCCATTTTTCCTAATTTTCAGAAGGAAGGTCCACTCCACCGAGTCAAATGCTTTGTTTGCGTCCAACGACACCACTGCCAGTGGAAACTCCATCCCCCTAGCAGCTGCAAGGTTGTTATGTAGCTGGCGGAGATTGAGTCTAGTTGACATATGGGGCATGAATTTATTCTGGTCCAGGTATATCAGGCCCATGATCCCTCCCCTCAGGCAGTTTGCCAGCACTTTGGAGAGAACTTAGCATCAGAGTTAAACAGCGATATTGAACGGTATGTGTCCCATTTGTTTACAGGTTTCCCCGCCTTGGGTATCAATGCTATTGTCGCCAACTGAAGGTCTCAAAGGCAGACTCAGTCAGGAATGTGGCGAGAGACATTAGATGTGAGGAAACAGGGAAATACTTAAACAGGCAGGATGTCGAAAAGGTCTTCCTCAACTTGCTTGGGGACTTGTATACAATGGGTTTAGTTATCACAGAAGAGCAGGTCAACAGATGGTTAGAGGAAAATCCACCAGTTAAACTCTCAGAACTTAAGGGGAGTTTAGATCAGATAATAATGCAGAATTAAGTTTGGCAGGCAGCGGCCATGTGCAAGAGAGGGAAAGCTGCAGGCCTGGATGGTCTTCCTAACAAATTTTATAAGGTTTTGGGAGACTCAATCATACCTTTTATGACTCGATTGTTTGCGGGGATTCTAGAAGATTCATTGGGGGAGGCCACGGTCACTCAATTTTTAAAACTCGATAAAGACCCCACCTCCTGCGAGACATATAGGCCCATTTCACTTTTAAATAGCGATTATAAAATCTTTGCAAATATTTTAGCCAAAAGGCTCAGCAGGGTGGCTGGGGAGTTAATTTATGACAATCAAAAGGGCTTTATGAGGGGAAGACACTTGCATGAACTAACACATGAACTGATAGGCACCACAGACGTAGCCACAATGGGCAAAGTTCCACTTGTTGTCCTAACACTGGACGCTACCAAAGCATTTGATAGGGTCAGTTGGTTGTATTTGAACACAGTTTTAAAACATTACAGTTTGGGGAACAAGTTTTGAAGGACGATCCCATTGATATTTAAAAATCCCTTGGCCAGAATCCTTCTAAATGGAAGTTTACCCTCAGGATTTAAAATAACAAGGGGCACAAGGAAAGGCTGCCCATTAGCCCTGTGGTTATCAAATATGTACATAGAACCTTTGGCATGCAGGATTAGAAAAGAGAGTGAAATAACTCCCTTCAGATATGAAGCTTGGGGAAAAAAGTCTCCCTTTTATGCCGATGATCTATAAAGCAAACCTACGATCTACGCTGCTGATTATGGAGTGATAACGGACTTTGGCGAAATTTCAGGCTGTGCAGCTAACCCCCTAAAGACAGAGATAATGGCTTGGAACATGGAGGGAAAAAATCGCCCAATAAAAAAAGGACTTGGAATGTCTCTGAATCAAAAAAAAATCACTCAAGATGTTGATAAGATTGCAGAATCAAACTCCAATAGGGCGTTGGCGGAAACATGCAAGTTACTAATCATCCAGTCGCACCTACCGCTAACAATATTCGGAAGGTTGAATTAGATAAAAATGACTATCCTGCAAAAGATTCACTTTTATTTTTAATGCTACGACCCTATATTTTAAGAAAGAGTGGCTAGAGAAGTTGCAAGGAAAAGTCAACTCATTTATCTGGGCATCAAAGGGAGTAAGGATATCCTGGAAGAAACTGCGCAAGAGACGAGATAAGGGAGGTATCTCTTTGCTGGATTTCCATCTTTATACATGGGTTTTTCAGTCAAAAAATAACAGGTGTCTACTGTCAAACTCAGAGGGCTCGGAAGTTAGCTCTATGTTCAAGGCAATGTTAAAGGAGGCGAGAGGCGGAGAATTCAAGTTCCTGTATAAATTAGGGGACATGAAATTTTACAAAACGGTGAGGCTAAAAGGTCCTGCAGGCAATGGCCTTTCTCTGGGCACAGATAAGGGGAGCATCGAAGTTTCCATATTATAGTAGATATGCTACGGTTTCTGACTCACCGGGTATTCTAGAGTGTCTGAAGGATAAACTAGCAACTGCGCTCAGGGAGATGGGTATATTTGAATGGGGACAGTGCTGCAGGAGGGAAAACTTTGCACCCGAGATGACTTACAGAAAATGACAGGGGGTCTATTTCTAGATTCAAGTACCTTCAATTGAGTAGTTGGTCACGGACATTGGGGGTAAAGGATGGAAATACTAATGAATTGGAACAACATTTGGCAGAATCGCGCCGCGGAGGAAATGGGTATCACTATGGTACTGGCTGATGCTGGACATTATGGATGGAGATTTCAACTTACCCGAGGCGTTATGGGGAGAACACTTGCCTAGACTGCAGAATAAAGACTTATGGCAAGTATAGATGTGCACACTTTACAGCACGGTTAAACCTGCCATTTTGAGAAGGACCCATTTTTTCTCCCTTCACAGAGTGTACCCGACCCCAAAAAATAATTTAAAATTGTGGAAAATAGATTCGGCATCCTGCTCAAATTGTGGATTAAGAACAGTGGATGGCATTCACATATTAAAGGACTACCCACAAATCCAACAATACTGGGACAATGTGGGTAAGCTGCAAGTTGTTGTTCTACCTAATATTGCTGGAGAGAAGAGACATTTGCAGGAAATGGCTATCTAAGTCACCCACCACTAAAGCGGAATGGTTGGATTCCATTATGTGTACTTGAAAAATGGACCCGAACACTACTTGTGTAAGAAGATCCAGGATATGATCACCTTTGACCACATGGAAGGGGGGAGAATATTAGGGGGAGTGAATACGAAGAACAAGGCTGTGCCAAAGTGCAACAGCTTTCCCCACTGTCCTATGATTATAACCGACTTGGATTTTGGATACACAGCCGGGCATGGAATAGATCCATAAGAGTCATAACAATCTTCCCCAGCTAGACAACCTTTTGGTTCTCCAAAAAAGATAAAAGGGCTAAACAAGGAGATTTAAGGTGGCCAGCCGGAAGTGAGCGTGGTGAAGGAGGTCAAAAAAAGAAAAAATGTTGAATACAGTGCCAACACAACTCCTACATATAGGTTTTCCTGCTAATGAAACTAAAGGGACACTCTCATAAAGAACACTACATAATAGCACAGCAACTTATCCTGCCACAATCTAGGAAAAAAAACATTTTAAGTAATATTTCTCAGCGCAATAAAAGAATTCACTTCTCGAAAAGATTTTAGCCACAGCGAAACACTAAGAACTGAGGAGAATTGTGAGATCTTGGCTCTTTCCTACCTCATTAGCCAAAGCCATCCGACTAATATCTCAAATACCCAAGGGCGACAGGAATCCCCAAAGGCACTTACTACCCCGTGAACCGGACGAAGACACTGTCTAAATCATAATAAAAAACGTGAAATTACATTTGGACTGTTTTATTGCTATTGCATATCATACACCAGCATGAAAATGTTAGATACAAGTGCTAACCTACTATCTACGTCTTTCATGTTTAATCATGCATAATCAAGTAATCATAGCACTGTGCTTAATGAAAGCCCACTCCAATGGTTATCAAAACTCAAACTCACCCAAGAGTGTGTTAAGACTTTGCATAGATTTGCATAATTCCCTCAATAAAAATAGATTAAGATTAATAAGATTTCATAAAAATGTGCCTGAATGGGAGTTTAACAGTTTGCCTGCATAACCTCACTCGATATAAAAAATAAAAAGAAACTGCTCAGACTTGTTTGAGAATCCTGTTAAATTTCCCATCTCTTTGTGTGACTAATATCCCACACCAGGCAACCATGGGTACTGTGCTACTTGCCCAGAAAGGGTAATCATGACAATTTTGTTAACACAGGATTTAACCTGACTGTACACACAACCAACAAACAATATACACATAAAAAAGCAAAGGGGTATAAAACGATCAAAGGTAGGGTTAATCCTGAAAACTCATTAAATGAACTAAAAACTACTAAAAAAACAACGTATCTTAAAACAATAGTGGAAAAAACAATAAAAAAATAAGAAGGTTGATAACTAAGTATATAAAATAAATTCAGAATCACTCATCAGGTTGAAATAAAGGCAATATGAACTTAGTAATCCCTAAAAATGTACTCTGAAATAAAAGGGCTCGACATTGTAAAATCCGGCCCTCAGGACAACCACTTGCATAATGTTGTAGAATAATGTCCCAACTGCCTCACCATTATCCTTATTTTCCCACTATGATGGTTTAAAATATGTCTTAACCTTTTTAGCAACAAATGTATAGTATTTCTGGTTAACTTGTTCTTTAGAAAAACATATTTAGTTTTGATTATTAGTGTATAGAAGGTAAACAAACGATAATGGTCCATATCATCTATATACAGCTACCTTTACACATTTGACCATTATCACAGCTAGTTCATTAAAATTCAACACAAAGCAGCTACAATCCATGTCAATAGCCCCATTGGATCTCCTCAAAAGGGATATAATTTAATTGTTTTTTTGTTTTAATAATCGCACACCCCTGTATGCAGAATCTAAGAGTCATTCATAGGTCTGTAGTATTTGTATACACATAATAGACTCAAACTGGGGGCAGCTGTACTACTAGGAACTCACTACTACCTCCTATGGGCGTGGCCTGGAATTTGTCATGCAAGTAAGTTCTCTCTTAACTTACTCGGTCCAGTTCCTGTTGGGCACATGTTTGAGGCCAAACACAGTCCACCACTTGCAAAATGCTTTTGGTGTCTCACCCTAAAATGTAATTCTGAAATTAAAATTAACTAATGGGGGGGGCTGAGATGGAGGTTCCAGTAGGGGGAAATCACCTAATTTACAAAGGGCGCATTAATGATCTCTTGGGTCAAAAATAACGCTTTGGGCACAGGATGTAGGGGTGGGCACACTAGGGGATTGGAGGCAGATCTGCTCACTCTTATTCTGTGTGGGTAGCAGCATATAACCTGTTGTGTTTCTTATCCTGGCATGTGAGGAGTACCAGTGTTAGTAAGATTTCAGCATAATCCGCATTAGGGCTCGCCGACTGGAGCTGGTCTTCCTTTAGGAGCAGTTTAGGGTATGAACAAGTTGGGTATGAAGCCCAACGCAAAAGTGGCCTCTCTCAAACCAGGAGTAGGCCAAATCTTCCCTTTCCAAAGGTTGCATGGCTTCTGCTCATGTCATCGTTGATTACGAGTCCGCCTGTTATCTTTATCATCTGACGTAAATGCACAGTAGGTGGCCTCATCTGCAAGGCTGGGACAACTGCAAGTACACTTTTTTTGGTGTAAATGCACACAGCATCCATGTATCTCTCGTTAGGTCTACACTATATAGATGCCTCATAACAAAGAGGCCGGAAATAAAACACTTTCCAGCAAACCATAATCAGTGCTATGACATTGTACCTGGGAGGATGATCAGTCTGCCCTGGTGTGACAGCACTGAAGGAGGGCACTGCTAGGGGACGTTCACATTGCTGGGTCGCACTGCACTTAAAACTTTAATTGTCTCAGGAATAGGGTGACCAGATTTTGAGAACCAAAAACCGGGACATTTTGCAAAAATAGAAGGACTACATTTGTGCATCAACGGTGCTGCGCAGAATGACAACTCTTATCAACATAGGAACACAGAAGAAGCAGTAAGAAAATAAATACAATGCAATTTCTAAAACCAGCATCATACCTGTTAATTAAATTGCTTACTTATAACAGCTGCTAACTAGCACAACTTTAGAACATCCAATAAGTGCCTCTCACTGGTTTCAGACCACATCCTCTAAAAACTGATACATGAGCCAAAATTGCCAAAATCTGCCGGGACAGCTGGAGAAAACCCGGGACCGGCCGGGCAAATCCGGGATGCCTGGTCACCCAACTCAGGAAGCACTCACATCTCCTCAGCAACCAAAGTGCTGAGGGGCCCTGCTGTGAGAAGCTTACACCACAGGTGACCTATAGGACCCAGGGTCCCCCGGAAAGGAGCGCACTGCTGTATATTATACCACTGAGTGGGCGGGTCTGCCAACGGAAAGTATAAGAAAGCACCGGCAGACCAGAGCTGAGAAAAAGCAAAGACAACACTTGAATATCACAGCACTTAAGATACATTTTGTAGCAGTGGTCAAAGTGCTTTAAAAAAAAAAAACAATGGTAACTGTGATGTTGCGTGCAATGGGAAGGGTTAGTGTGTTTGGGGGCGTGGTCAAAGGCATGACGAAAAAAGAAAATATTCTGTAACTTTTTGCAGTCATTTACCTTCATGTAAATACATGCGAAATAACGCAGAGCTTAAATGAAAACTAAATGCAAGGTATGTTAATCAGTGGGAAATACACTATTGCACATTATGAAACCTCCATTTGTTAATGCACTGCACCAGAGAGCCACAGAATTGAATCCCGGTTGGTGTAGTTGAGAATAGTGACTGTGTATGTTTAGCGCTACAAGGGCCCAGTTTGTGACAGAGAGCACTGAACGTGTAAGTCATTATTTTAAACTTGCATTACACACAATATAGGATAAGCTGCTACAAAAGGCTTTCGAAATATAGATTTTAGTAATACCCAGACTGTATATAACTGTCTTTTAAAAGCATACACTTCATAGTTAAGCAGGTAGCCCCCTTACAAGACCGAGCAGAAAGAATAGATCTGTGCCATCAGGAAACAATTTAACTGTCTTAAAAAGCACACACTTCACAGCTTCCAATACCACTCCAAAAGAATACATCTATGTCATAAGGAAGCTTCAAGCTTCCATTTGCAGATTAACCAGTTGCGCACATTTACATTTCTTTCAGGGAGCAGTACCCTGGCAAGAAGGCTTGTTTAGCAGTCTGGCTCGCCCTCGGTTTCACAATACAGGAGACGCCCTGCCTTCCAGTTCAGCTGAAGCATTCCGCATTCCCGTGATGGTTATCCTTTCAGAAAAAGTATGGGGGGCTCTTTTATAAGATAAAACGAGCATTGACATAGCCAATAGGTCTCGCTTTTGGGACCTTATAAGTATTTAGTTATGCAGCACAATATCCTTGGTGCAACAACATAAACTGTTGCATGGCTAAACACTTATAAGGTCCCAAAGGCGAGACCTATTGGCTATGCCAATAACTGTAGCCAATGTGCACTCGTTTGTGTGAACGAAAGAGCTCCAAATGTTCTATTCAAAGTGCTTCAACCACCAGCGCCGTGTCCATTGGCGCTCATATGCAAAATGTTAATAAGTGTGCAGGAAGGGGGATCCCTTCATGCTGGTGGGAGCAGAGTTTTCAATACCACGGGGTATCAATGCGTTTAAACTATAGAATCCATAATAAACATTCTTGAAACGAGTTAATTATCCATCTTTTTAGATGTTTTTATTCATTCAGTGCATTACCCATCATGCACATTCATCATTGTAAACCTTCAAAAGATCCTTTACTTATTAGTGAACCCAATGCATTTCGGGTCATGCATTGACCCTTCCTCAGGGGTCATTCACTACGTTTCTAAGGAAAAAATGGAAACAGGAGACCGATCAACTTGAAATTCAAAAAAACTCAAATATTCAATGATGAAATACGTAGCCTGTGCTCGTAGAGAAAAAAAATGCCAAATACAAACTTGCTCGAAAGACTGCGTTAAACATAGTGTAATGACGGTCGTGGTATCATTTATACGTGAAAAAAGTGCCAGTTGGTGACAGTTATACGTTCAGACCGAAAGCTGTAACCGAAAATGTGGCAATGCCGGTGGTGAAAAATTCACAGGCAAGAATTAAGTGAAACCGCATGATACATGCACTAACAGAAAAGGCGACATCGAAAGTGCCAAAGATGAATACCATGTTTGTGCTGAGATTAGTTGTAACTGGTGGTTATGGTGACACGCGAACAAAGCTGCCGCTGATGAAAACAGTGTACAGTGAGCGCTTATCTTCATGGCAGTATACTTTAGTGCCGGTTAACTATCTAAAACGCCGTGCTGAAGTTTAATAATTTACACGCTCAAGTAAAGAGCTTAATCGTTTGCGCGCTCAAGTGAAGAGTTTACCTGGATCCCGCCGGCTACCGCGAAGCAAAGCTTGGGAGTTAGTTGGTGCCGTGATTGCGTGTACACGTTATAACGTAATTAAGGCGCCTTAAAGGCGCAGTGTCAAGTGGTGTTAAAAAACAGTTGTGTGCAATAAAGTTAGAAAAAAGAATGAAGAAAAGGAAAAGAGGTTTACATAGTGTCGGAAATGGAACCGCGCGCAAAAAGGAAATTAAAAAAAAACACGAGAGTGGTGCGCGCGAAAGTGAAAGTGATCGCGTGCTGTAAGGGTGCCGCGAGCGCTTAATGAGCCATGACGGAAAGCCAGATGGCGCCTGTGCGCGTAACCGCAAGCTTTAGGCCATGGTAGGATTTCTAAAGCCCACTTACTAAATGTCTCGCCAGACCAGCGCATGCGCTGGCTCAGGCGAGACCTAAAAAGTAGGGGAACGCTGTGCCCCTCAGTCCCCCCCTCCCCTCCCCCCCTACCCCCGCTGCAGTCCCCCTACGCAGAGACCTGCTGGAAGAAGCTCGCAGGCTGAACCAGAGACCTCAGAGGGTCAAGTGCGGGATTAAGCACTACAAGAGTTCACCACAGGGCCCTGCTGAGCAGAAGCACACTTTGCTTTAACCTACAGACGGGGGTCATCTCCACAGATAGCACGCATGGGACTTCACTGAAATGCACAATTGAAGAGGGGGCCGACGAGGCCACCTGTGAAGAAATCTCACCGCAGAGCCTTTAACTCCTCATTGCACGGCTGCGTGAAGTTTCACGTGTTATGCTCCATCGTGTCTTGTCGAAGTTGTACAACTCCTAATGTAATGTACGGGTAGACGGTCACGCTACCGCCAGTGAAGAGCACTGGAGAGCAGCGTCATTACTGAGGGGAATTAGGAAGGCTCGGGGAAGAAACGGAGGGGGAAGAATGGCCTTACCCACAAGGAGGGGGACAGGCGAGCGCTGTTCGACCCGCTAGGGTCACCACGGAAACGGGTCGTGCGACGGCCCTCCTTGCCGGTCACCTCCTTCCTGTCACGCACCATGCCAGGGGTCTCCCCGGCAGAAGCCTGCATCCCGGAGCCATCCATCCGGGCCCCATGTTCTTGACTGCAACTCGGCCCCTCCAGCAGAGGAGAACTGACTAAATAAATGCAATGTGAATCCTCAAATTCCGCCCAGTCCGCTCGCGGCGTTAGTGCACCAGCGATGAAAGCCCTGTGTCCAGAAGCTTCACTGACTCCGTCAGCTGGCGGCAGAGCACACACTGAGCCAACCTGCTGAGCCGGGAGTTCTCAAACAGGCCTGTGTTAGCAAAAAGTAAACTGGTCATTGACAGACACGCCTCCTACCCTTTCCGCCCCCCTCTAAATCCCCACATCTACTACTAAGTTTATCCTAGCAAAGTTTGTCCTAACCTCCAGCCCCCCCCTTTTCTCAATCCTCTCCATTAATGATTTCACTCCAAACTTTCCTCTGCGTAGTCGTCTGTCAGCCCCTTCTCTCCTACACGACTGTCTGTCTACCCAATAAAAAGCGCAGAATGTATCCCTTGGCCCATGGAGTAGACCCTGGCTGTACTCCTACCCACATGATAGGACATTCCTCTGCCAGTGATGACTTTCCTGTCCCGTACTCCCTTGTACGGATCTGTGACAAAGGTTAAAGTAGCAGCTGTTGTGTGAAGGGGGTGGATGCCACCGTGCCAAGATGCAGAGGGGGAGCTCGTAAACAAGTGTGCCTGGTAGACAATGAGCTAAACAAGCACTGGCAAAGCCAATAAGTCTGGCTTTAATGTGCAAAAAAGTTTTTATGCATGCCTGTCTGGGCAAATGAAAGCCATATCTATAGACTTTGCCAGTACTTATTTAGCAGTGGAAATGAAATCCACAGAAGTCAAAATATTGAGTCCATTCTACAATATCTAAAAATGTGAAAAGGGAGTGCATTCAGCATACATTGCAACATAATGAATGTGTGTGGTGACTATGTGAACGTTTGAGAAACAAAATAGTCGTTCATGCATTGGAAATCAAGAAAACCAGGTGGAATGATGCACCAAACTGCTTAGAACATGTTACATGAAGTAAGAGAGATATGCTTCACTGGGCTGAACCAAAGCCCACTCTATATTTTAAAGAACGGATATAGAACTTCCCTGTCAGACCTGACCTAAAACAAACGTGCAACTGCACACTAAAATATAAACGTAGCATGGCAGTCAACATCTGATGGAGTCTTTGACGTGTACCTTACTAGATAGATAAGCAAGTCAATTGCAAATGTCTTTGTGCAGTCTCAAGGACACAGATTTGCATCCTGGCGGACTGCCTCAGCATTTATAATTGCGGAAATAAAGACAATAGCAGAATTTAGCTGGGCATCATTCAATTGCAAGCTCTACAAACATATTTCGCCATATGCAAAAGTTGCATTATTCATTAGAGCCACAGGGTTTCACTGAAAACAGAAAACGTTACTTCTGTAGTTTTTCTAGTAAACGTGGACATTAAAGTCTCACCATTTACTCCTGAAGAACTTGATATACCGGTTGGTGGTATCAGAAACCGATATTTAACCCATCCACTAATGAAGTGTTTCCGCCCTTCTCGTCAGAACTGTTTTCAAAAGGTACACTCTTGGGTCTCTTCGTGTACCCACACAAACTGTATGTTTTGCAACACATTCAGAACTAAGTATTGTTGCAAATCCAGCCTCAATATCTCATTGGAGCCTGAATATATAATGAATGCATTAGGGATATGTTAATTTAGTAAACAAATTTGCTCAATATTTCGTCATATTTCTCAAATGGATAACCATAACTCCCAGAATTCAAACCAAGGAAATGTTGCTCTTAATGTATAAAGTCTGGCAGTACCAAACGTGTGGGTTTTCCTACGGTATGTAGTCTGCACATACTATAATGTAATATTCGTGAAAGTCACTAAATTGCGGCAGAATCACTGTTTAGGATACACTGTTCATTTCATGGCAGATGTAAAACTCAGGACTATACGGAAAGTATATATACTATAATCTCCTAATTCTGTATTACCTAAGACATCTATTGGCCGAACTGGCTGGCTGAGAGAAGGTACTGAAAATTGCATTTTCTGCTTTTTGCAATTTGTTTTTAAAACATGATAATTCCTACAATCTCCTTCACGCAGTGACACATCCTTGCCAAAGCCTCAATGCCTAAGTTCCTCTGTCTCTCCTGAGCATGGGGATACCAAACTCATAATCGGTCAGCTATCATGCTGGGGAACCCACAGGAGATTAACTGGGGGCATTTAGTAAAATTCAAAATAACTCACAGCTAAATGCTGTTTAAGGTACCTGTCTTTTGGTCACAGATTTTCACCCTAGGTTGTATGTGAGGGAAACCTACCACATCCATATATTTTCAACACTTACAGATCAGTCACTTGAGCATGGGGGCACCAGGCATGTATGGGCCTTCTATGGGTTTAGGGTGACAACAGGCAATACATTGGGTACAGTGCATTAGGACATTTTCAAAGCAAATGAAGGTGAAATAGTAGTTTAGGATGCCTGTCTTGTATTCACAGATATTACCCCTAGGCTGTCTGAAAACTACCACATCTAAATATTTTCACCACCACTATATGTTTTTTTTGGTCCTCATATCACCACGGCGACTGCAACTCTTGGACCTTTTTTTTTTTTTTTAGCACCCTCGGTCCGTCTTGTGGTCCATTGAATTTACTCGCCCTGAACCTCCCAGGCTCTGGTCGTGTATGGGGAGGGGGGGCAATGAACCATTCCCAGGTCCATGACCTGGTGTAATCATAGGACAGTGTATGAATGTTTCCGACCGCCCTGGGTGTTATCATAGGTGCTAACCAGCCCACTTAATAAAATCCTCCAAAATTTCTCTTGACTGCCGTGAGCTGCATTTAATGTCCATCTTGCTTGTCCACTTGACTACACTTAACCACCCCGTGGGGTGAGGGGGAGCAGGATCCAGCCAACGTTTACAGATCTCCCACCTGGCCAAGAGCAACAAGTAAAATACTAGACCCCTTTGCTTGCTATTCAAGGAGTTTTGCGTAGCACTATCCACCCCTAAAAGTACCAAGGCCTCAGTCAAAGCTACAGGTTCTCCTAAAATGTCCCTCATGGTGGTTTCCACAATCTTCCAAAATTATTTTATCACTGGGCATGTAAAGAAAACATGTACATTGTTAGCTCTTAGAAGATTAGATCTCTTACATCTGGGGGCCGGCTGTGACACACACTTAGCCATTCTTTGAGGAGTCCAATACAGCCAGTTAATAACAAAAAAATGGTGGCATTTAAAGTTTGCGGATGTTACTATTGCATATAATAATTTTAATGAATCCGTCCAAAGAGATTGTATGTTTTCTTCCTGGAGTACATCCACCCAGATCTCATAGGGGGCCTTCAATTTCTCTTCATCTGCCTCCAGGAATTGTCCATACCACTTAGCCACTTCTATACTTTTCGGGCTAACTTCCTGGAGTAGGGCCTCAAAGTCCCATAGCCCCCCTACCTCCCGTGAGGCAGTTGAGAACCATGATGTAAGCTGCATGTACTTAAACCTAGACAATCTATTGCCCGTCTTTGCACTCACCACCACCACCATATGGTGAACATGTTGTTGGTCAGGTTTTCTGAATTTGATTCTTAAAAATACATCAATTTCATCCAGCTTTCTTCCTGCATTAACATATTTCTGCCTACCTTGACCCACACCTGTGTTACCCCAGGTCGCCTAAGTGTAGGGAGTCAGAAGTGTAGAAGTTCAATGGGTTTGAGCCGAGATCCACAAACTAGACAGCGAGGAATGTTTTTGATGGGGGAAGCTTCTAAGGAAAAGTCTGCAATATTTGGGCCTAGAGTCGGCAGGCACCCCCTGAACCCATCAAAGCCAGACATTTCTTAAAAATAGAGACCCCTGGGTATCCAGAGTGATGAGGTTTGTTTGAATTCCATCATATTAATTACCCAGAATGCCCTGTAAAAATTAATGGTACGGGGAATAAATTCACATTTTTCCACTTTCCTGTGACTGAGAAATCCTGAACTTCTGGCAAACAGCAAAAGTTGTACCACCCAAAATTCTCATACTTTTCCTGATTGAAACATTACCATACATGCGTGGCCTATTGCACGAGACAGAAATAGGCCTAAACACTGACCAGCTGAAGACCACATTGAAACTACAGTGACTTTACAGTCACAGTTTTGGCCTGATACTGTCAAATACAATAGGCACACCCACTGGTGAGATTGTTTTTATGTTCAAATGCTTTTATTGAGCTTTTCTTCTTATACATACACCTGCTGACACCCATCAGAAAGTATGTAAATAACTTTCAATCATGAACAAACTTTGTTCCATCCTCCCTCTACACACTCAACAAGGCCTTACAGGTTCTAGTATGAAAGGTATCCTTTTTCAAGATCTTATACCTACCATGTCCTAATAGATAACACGTCTGTTCTACCACTTTGTATCGTGTTGAAGGTAATATCCTAAGCACTCTAAGGGATCTGGGGCACGTCGCCTTCAAAGACTGCAGGCGAGGTGTTTCAAAAATGGCATCTTATCCACTTTGAATCCCACACTCTGCCTCTTATAGTGTAGACAATCTGCTCAATTTCCAGGAAGTACCATTCCCTATATAACCAAACTCTACGTCACAGAGACCTCCCCTTCTCCCAAATTAAGGTGATCACTTGTTTTGCAGCACCTACCACTAATGCCATTTGCTTGCCTCTACGGGAGCAAAAGGGAAGGTCTGCTTCGTGGTGATGCCCAGGAGAACATAAACCAGGAATCTTGGGATTGCGTGGGGAATATGTCATCTATTGTGTCAAGTACTACTTGCCAACATGTCTGACCATGTAGGCAAAGCCATAGAAGGTGTATGAGCATCCGTCTTTCCCCACATCCCCTGAAGCACTTATCTGACTTCTGCTCATATCACTCCAGTTGCTTTATTGTGTGTGGTTCCAGTACGTGGTCATCCTAATCACTGCTTTCTGAGCAGAAGCAGCACGGGCCATGGCATGCGCTCCAATATGTGCTTTCCTCTACTGAGCCTCAGAGTGGCTAGCCTAGCTCTGCTTCGCATCTCCTCTGACCCGGCAATTTATATGGCAACCTTGCTGGTGTAGATAGTTTGTACAGCTCTGACAGCATCTTTTTGTTTGTGTCTTTTTTGACAAGTCAACTCTCAAAAGCCATTAGCCACTGAAAAGGAGAGACTTTAATTGTGGGATGCAACACCCAGTGCTGTTTTGTATAGTGAAAACGTTTAGGTTCTGGCAACCTAAATCTGTATTTCAGACCAACAACCAGCAGGAGGTCACTTTAATCAAAATAGCTCGCCAATCCTTCCACAGCCTCTGTTTCCCCATCAAATGGTTCCTGTGCTAGGGCAAGAGAGATATCTGGAAACAAATTCTGGCTTTCCTCCTAGACCAAATTGCCCAATCCTAGGCAAATACTTTATTTTAACAAGCTTTTTTTGTTGTTCGTTATAACATATTAGAGCACCTTTAAATACAAGAGTTAAGTATGTGCGCTTTACAAAAACCTCTTATGTTTAATTTAACCCTTAACTGTTGCCCCCCCATGCCCCTCCACCCCCAAAGTGCTGAGCCCATTTTTGGCTATTTCGGGTAGTTTGCGCTTAGGGCTACATAACTTTTTCCAGGAAAGGTATCTATGCTACATTTGCGTCCTTTTCCTCCAACATCCTGGGGATTCTAAAGGTACCCTGGGTCTGTGGATTCCCCTGGAGGGTAACGAGAAAATAGGCAAAATATAGCTACATTTTAAGCTTTTAGGAAAAATAGGAAAAAGTGTCAGGCCTCGAAAAATCATATAAACGTTACTAGACCTGCAGGTCTAGTGACTTAAATAATTTACTCAACTTAATTGTAATGCTCTTGACCCGTAAACTGGTTCCAAATGATGTGATCCTGGGCAAATATTTTAATTCACTGAGCCGCCATTTTCTTCATTATCACATGTGAGAGCACCTTCAAATGTGCAAGTTCAGCATGTCTGCTGTCTAAAACTCTTTTGTTTGATTTAATAGACAAAAGTTTTGCTCCATATATAATACAATTCTAGCTACATATAGGATACACATGATCCCTGACTTGCCTATCAGTTCATTAACAGCATTGTCATCAGGGCGGGGGCAGGCATGTTTCTCAAATCATGTTTAAAACCCATCACTTTTAATAAATACATAACTAAAGCATGAAGTGGTCGCACACGGACATTTGCAATCAGCAGATTTTACATTGAAATGGCGACAAAATTTCCCACTGACATGCGGTTTTAATGATACAAATATATATTGTTTGGAAATTGAGTTTCTGTAAATATTTGTCATTTGCACATCACCAAGTAAAGTGTTCTGATTTGTTTTGTTCCTGTTTAAATCTGGTTTGCATCACACTTCTCAATTACACAAAATATGCATTTTTAATTCCTGAGATATTTTGAAATATTTGTACTATTCATTTACAAGCTACTTAAATGTTGTTAGAAAAAAACTGACATCTTACAGCCTTTTGCTTCACAATGATTGTCAGACAGCTCACTTGACAAAAACCTGGAACTGTAGTAAGAGAAAGGAAAAATAAACTCCATTTTCCAAGCAGCAATTAGTAAAATAACAAACTGACAATTGACCTCTTTCCTTGAACAGACAGCAAATGTGGCAATATGAAAACAAGATTTAAAGGCATCTGTATTTCTCATTCACTTTCGGAATGAGCAGAGCACCTATTTCTTTCCAGTATATGTTCACTCTGGAAGCGACCAGTAGGTGCTAAAAATAGCTTGACCCGATCAAATCTGACTCACCATTGCAAGTAGGGGAGTAGATTTTTCGAGGCCTGCAGTGCTCTGGATAAACGTGTGTTTTTTCCCCTAAAAATGGTATCAACGAACGGTTTGCGGTACTAAAGTCACCATCTTCCCAGCTTTCAGGAACATGCAGAGCTAATAAAAAAACATTTTTTTTTACCACAGTTTTGGCATTTTTCATGGTGGGCAGCCCCCACCCCAATATTTGTTTAAAAAAAAAAAGAAGCTTCCCTGGCGTCTAGTTGGCTTTCTGCTCCCCCCGGGGGGCAGATCGGGGGTAAATACCCCTTCTGCCTGACCCAGAGAAGGCAGAAAGATGGATGCCCCATGTAGGTGGGGTGAGGGGCATGTCATGCTCATGGTGGGCAGCTGCCACCGCTATGTTTAAGAACAAAATCCTTTCCCTGGCGCTTAGTGGACTTACTGCCCCTCCAAGGGGGAAGATTGGGGGTAATTACCCTCATCCACACCCCATGGGGGCAGAGAGACTGATGCACCATTTAAATGGGGTGGGCGCATAGCCCTGCCCATGGTGGGCAGCCCCCACTCCTACTTTAAAAAAAAAAAAGTTTGTCTGATGTCTAGCTGGGGTTCTGCCCCCCGGGGGTGCGGATTGGGGTAATTACCCCATCTGCATCCCAGGGGGGCAGAAAGACAGAAATACGTCAATATGCAGGGTGTAGCACATGCCATTGCCTAAGTGGCCACATGCCCAATCTCCGGTGCCTAGAAGGTAGATCCCTGCTGGGGAATCACCCTCCTGTGGCGATCCCCAAGCAGGGCTCCACTAGGAGGGAACTCCCATTGGAAAGGGGAGATTCGCCCCTTTCCAATGATACCTCTCCCAAAGCAATCAGTGCTCGGGGCGCTGAGATATGCCCCAAGCACTGAAAGTAAAATGAGCCCATTAGCTTGTACTTTCAATTTACTGGAATGACATCAGCAAGCCCAGTGCGCTGATCGTAATTACAGTAAAGGAAAACAAAACAATCAGGCTGCATGGGAAGCTCTTCCCGAGCAGCCTGATGTTAAAACAAATTAAAAACTCCCTCTGGCGCAAGCACCAGATGGGGCTTTTGATACTTCCCCTGTGTAGGTCAAAGGCAGACACATGCGCTGGGGAGGTAGCGCAGGTATCATCCATTGGCCAACAAATGGACTTAAAAGGTTAATAGCCGATAATGTTGCTCCATCTATAAGAATGTAGGCCACATACATGTAACACATGACAAGTGACTTGCCTCTTATTGCTTAAATATTATTGTCATGAGAACATGTATGTTTAAAAGCTCTCACTTTAAAAAATCCTTTTCAATCCAGAGATATAATCAGACAAACAAATGGGAAATGCTTCTGCATGCCAAGAAATACTTTTTTTGAATTTTGTAGACACCTTGTTCTATTTTAACATGATGTTTTTTGAATGATTTTAAAGCCAAATATCTTCATGGCTCGGCTCATGTATGGGGTCTTCGAGTCAGAGCTGACCTTTGGTTAGGGTCAAAGCTCTCACTCTTAAATTGTTGGCTGACCCTCCTCCAAAAATTCTAGGGATTTGGCCCAGGCCCATGGGTGGCCAATCCACAGCAGCCTGCCCTCCGTGGACAGCTTGGTGCCTCTACCCCTGTCGTGTTTGATCTCCGCCTGCATGACCCTTCCCCCATCCCTCTCACTTCTATTGCGCTGCCACTGCCCTCTGTTGCTGCACCTGCATTGCCCCTTCTTTCTCTGTTCATGCCCCAGCCAGTCCATCACTGGTCTGTTATCCCACCACTGCCCCGTGCTGTAGCTGCCCTCTGGTGCTGCCTCTGCCCCTGCCCACCACCTCCCTGTTTTTCTATGTGCGGGCCTCTGCCCCCTCCCTCGCTGGTCAGTGGTGCTGCCTCTGGCCCATTGAGCTGCCACTGGTCTGTTTTGCGGTTCCTGACCTTGTGCTGCCACTGCCCTCCATTGCAGCCTTTGCCCCACTCACCCCTCGTTCTTAGTGTGTGTGCCCCGCCCCCTACGTGGTCTGTGGCGTTGCCACTGGCCTCCATTGCTGCCACTGTCCCCTTCATTCTCTGTGTGTGTGGCACTGCCCCACCCTCCCGGTCCGCTTTGCTCCTACTTCCCCTGTGCTGTAACTGCCATCGGTTGCTGCAACGGTCCCGTCCTTCCATTCTCTTTGTGCGTGCCCATGTGTACTGCCTCCCTGGTCTGTTGTGCTGCCACTGCCGTCAGTTTCTGCCACTGCCCCTGCCCCTCTACCCCATGTTCTCCATGTGTGTGCTCCTTCCCCTACCTCCCTGGTCTGTTGTGCTGCCACTGCTCCTGGGCTGCAACTGCCCTCCACTGCTGCCTTTGCCTACTCCGTATTTCGTGTGCAAGGCTCGACCCCCTCCATCATCCATTATACTGCCTCTGCCACCCATTGCTGCCCCTGCCAACCTTGTTTTCCGTATGCATGCTCCTGCCCCCTCCCTCCCAGGTCTTATGTGCTGACATTGCCCTGCGTTACTGTCCCTGCCCCAAAAACCTCAATTTCAGTTAATTTTCCACATGAAATTGTGGGCAGAACACACTTAGCTTTGCCTTGGTCAAGCATAAGGATTTAGAATCCTTTTGACATTTACAGACATGGAGCCTCAAGGGGGGAACCTGCAATGTTCATGTTTGTAAGTACTTTCCTCTCAGGTTTGATTTCTGTGAATTGAACATCTTGCCACTGTAGGAAAGTGCCCTTTTTGTATGGTCACCCCCCCCCCCCCCCATATTTTGCCCCAGTGCTGATGGTTATGACTCTGAAAGTGCACTGGAGTCTGCTGTCCAGGCCCCAGACTCAATGCTCTCTCCCTAAAGATGAAATGTGTGAATTGGTGCCCCCAACTGACAAAGGACTTTAACCTCCTTGTAAGTCCCTAGCATATGGTACCAGTGGTACCCAGGGCATGGGTGCTCAAGGGGGTCACCAGGGCCCAAAGCACTGTTTGTGCCAGTGTGACTGACCCAGGTAAACTACTGACAGCAGGCCTGCCATTGCAGACTGAAGGAGAAGTGCAAACTGATCAAACTCTTCTTTGCCCTCACCATGTGTGTCAAAGTCAATGCACTATTTTTTAATATATGCCAGTCACCCCTAAGGAAGGCCTCGTAAGCCCAGGAGGCAGGTTGCCTTATATTAAAGGTATGGACATATAAGTTCAAGCTTATATGTCCCTATAGTGGCCTTTACCATTAAAGGACACTAAGAGATGGACGGTCCACAGGATAACATGCGCTGGCACCAGGGCAAACCTGAGGTTGGCAGCTCTATTATGGTACCGCATAAATATGTTGGGTTTGGTATCAAACAATGTGCCTCATCACCCCTGACACTCATCTCGTGTTGAGCACAATGTGGCATGCACCCAGCTAGCTTCCTTAGAGGTTGCTCACCTGGTTGCTGCCGCCAAGACAGGAATCTGACCCCCATCAGGAGGTGTGAACTCACCCAGGAGTCAGAAACAATGGCCTGCACAGGAAGGAGGTCACACCTCCCTGTCTAAAAGGCTGGCTAGTGAAGTGGCACATCACGGCGGTGAGCTTCAAAGGCTGCACCGCCTGTGATATGCAACCAGGCTGCCTCCCAAAGAATGAAACAGCCCTCCCCTTGCCCCCAGGCACATTTGCACCTGGGCAGGTGGGAAAATTAAGTATTCAGGAGGTGTACATCCCCAGAAGGCTAGCCACACCTATAGGGTTGGCTACCTGGTCTGTACAGCTTAAGAAGACTTCTGCCATTTTTAAAAGTAGTAGAATAGGTTCTGGGTAGAAAAGGTGACCTACACCCCCGGATGTGGTCACCTCAGGGGCGGATTAGCTGCTGGGGTTAGTAGCCCATTGGCCACTTGCGCACACACACCCCTTTACGCCCCTAAATCTAGAATTTAAGGGCTGTCCCGGACACCAGAACCTCAGGGCACTAGTCCCCTGCAACTGCAGGTAAAAACAATGTACCAGAACCAAAGAATCGCTGGCTATCGGGCCCTCCGTGGGATCACCCAGAAGTAGATGGTCCAGTGCATTGTGGGAAATGTAGTCCTGACCTCCACAAAGTTTCAGGCATCTACCATGTTCCCCAGGACCTCTGGATGTCGAATTAACTTTCTACTATGCTTACTGCTGCTGAGGCTAATTGGTCGCCAGTCCGGCAACCACCCCCTTTTCTCAACGTTGCACCTAGATAAAACTCTGCAAAACCTTCATGAGACGTCAGCGGTGGCTTCACTGTCGACTTTTTGCACCCTGTTCTCCCTCCCGGACAATGTAAGCAGTATAACCAGCTCTCCTGTGGCTCTCACTTCAGCCCCAGGGACATCTAGGGCAACTCTGCACCCAGGCTTCTAAAGCCAGGTAAAATTAAACTGACTGTCGTGGCTTGGTCCTGGGACCCGCGTCACCTTTACCCTCCTAAGGTTCCACGCAACTCGACCTGCAAGTGACCGATTGTCACTATCACTTTTTCTTATTGATCGCAATGCAAAAGTTCTGCAGTAATGAATTGCTGTGATTTAGGTTTTCTTCTAAAAACCATAACTCCGATTATATGCATCTGAATTCGTTCGTTTTGGTATCTAAATTAAGATAAAAATCTACTTTTTTTTTTTATAGATTGGTGTCTGATTGCTTTGGAGTCATGTCCATTACAGATCATCCATGTTGGTGCTCTGAAATGCTTTACACATGTTCCTCTAGTAAAGCCTGACTGCTCTTTACCACTCTACCAGGACCAAGGATTTATTATTGTGAGTCCAAGGACCATCTGGGGTAATGTGAGAGTATTGCATGAAGAAGCCTAACCAGAATCACCACATAATACTCCACCTTCCTGCAGCCACAATTTAAACTTTTCAATATATTTAACCAAGAGTTCATAGTTTTTGATCAAAAGGCCACCCAATAGGAGTACGTTCCATTTTTTTCTTTCATTCTGTGAAAAGCTGTGGCCAGCAAATCAAATCACTCAGTACCGTGAGTCCAGTCCTGGCTCCGTGGTACCGAAACGGCTCAATTGAGAAAAAGCTAACTTGGCCATTCAGAAGGTCCCACTTTTAAGATTAGGTCCCACGGGACGCCCATCCCTCCAATTGTCCATATATCACTAAATTTGTAACCCCTTTGCGACCACAATGAGCCACTCTTTAAATGCCAAATCTGAAGTAATTCTATTAATTCATTTTTTTCTAGTGCTTACCAGAATTTCATATTGGAAGCAACATGGAATATCAACTTTTTGGGCCTCCTTTTTTCTTGGTCCACGCTTGATTACTCAATGCAAATTTTCTACTACAGAGTTGAGGTGGACGGACATTTTTAAAAAAAATGTTTTGTGAAAATCCATCAAAGAGCACCAAAGTGAGTAGCGAAACAAAAAGCGTTCTTCCCATGGAAACTCTCTATTAACTATTACTACATAGAGGCGACTACCATAAACATACATACAAGGTGCATACATTTATGTATTTCAGCCAATTACTAACCTTAGTCATGATGAGTGAGGCCATTTTGTAAGTGCTTTTATAACAACATGTGTACGAGGTGAACATAAACATACTCCCCAGAAGAGTATTTTTAGGTCGAGCCTAGGCAGCGCTCTCTCTCAAGACATGCAGTATCTCCTGCAGGAATACTCAAAGTACAGCCCGGGGGGCTGCACACGGCCCTCCTGACCTTTAATATTGGCGCCCCCGGTGAACAGCAGCACTGGGCTGCTGTTCACTTGACAGAAAAGGAGCATTCAGAAAGCTGTGAAACAAACGGGCATACTTTATTTACACGTTAACTAAAGTAACGGTGAAAAAGAAAAAAGGTGTCCTAGACAACTTATCTTTGGGAACACCTTTAGTTTTAAAGACATCTTGCACTAAACATGTAAAAACATAATAAACTCTCTGCAAACTTCAAAAAAGTGTATTTTATTAACATGCATGAGCATTTTATTTCATGAGATCAGATTATATCACTGCATTGAGAGGCATTTATTAGCAGTGATAGTTTTCAAACATGATCTTAGAAACATTCATTACGCCCAGATTCTGAAAACTCTGCCATTAGTGAACCAAGAGGCAAGTCATTTGTCAGGTGCATCTTGTGTGTAGTCTTGGTTGTTTCTAGAATTGGAACAACATTATAGTTTATTAAATAAAACACAAGAGAAGGTTTTGTACAGCACACATCCTGAACCCCTACATTTTAAGGAGCTCTCATATGTGTTAAAGAAGAAATAGGAGGCAAAATGAAATTAACCAATTGCCTAGGACCACACAATGTCATAAAGTGGGGAAGCTAGGACTGATACCAGGTTTTATGGTTTCACATTTTGCAATTCAGTCACCAGATGAGTAGCTCTTTCCCTCTCATGTTTTACATTAGAAGTTAATGCTTTAACTTTAATTCTTGGTGCATGAGAATAGAGCGTTGGTGGCAAACAAAAGTCCTGTGAAGGCTCGGTTTGTTGTCTACACTATGCATATGCTTCTCGTCCCCCTACACCCACCTTTCATCACCCCAACCACTGTATTGCTGGCATCGATGTGGCCCTCGGGCATGCCACAGACAGTACTTTCCGGCCCCCGGGAAATGTTTGCGAGTACCCATGATCTACTGTATAGGTTTTCAGCACGTCCATCTGTTTTCATTTGTTCCTCCATGTGCCTTTCTAAATTCCTTTCTTTTAGTTGGTGAAACGTTGCTATTTGTCCTGCCTTTGGGTGTGTTTTTCACTTTCACATGGCTACTGCCCCTGTTACATGTCCCCCTACTCTTTTGTTTACTTTTTTTTTCTTTGAGATGGTTCCATACCCTCTAATGCTTGTTTTATTTTGTTTCTGACCGTTTTTTTTTTTTTTTTTTAAATGTGGGGTTTTCTTCCTCTATGCATTCACCCGATCCTGTACGATTGCCGTAGTACTATTGGCATTTACTATTTTGTTTCCTGTTCCAATTTTGTTTCAATTTGCCATTGTTTTTTTTTTTTCTTTCACAGTGGGCACTGGAGATTTGATGCTGCAACTCGAACCAGTTTCCCCAGTTCCAAATTCAGCAGCTCTGTATGTTACACTACATCCTTTCTATCGAGGACTTAAGGAGTGTGTATTTGTTATTGAGCTGTGTTCTTCAGACGCTGCTCTCTGAGACGGAGGCTAAAAGTGAGCATTCTGTCCTGCCTTACCCGCTCGGACATCAGTTTCTCTCAGCCGGGGCTCCGTTAAACTTTGCGGCACAGCCAATTTATTTTATGTAAAGTTGCTGCCCTGATGCACCGCGTATTCCACTTAACTCGCATTTACAGACTCAGTTCTAACCGGTGTGCTGCAGTTTCAAAGAGAAGCTGACCTACTCCACCCTCCTTGTTTATAGTTCTATGGTATTTAAATATAGGAGATTTATACAAAACAACTCTGCGCACTAAATCTCCCCCAGGCCTGGCATGATCGAGTCCGCCCTCTGGCTGTGCTTGCTATGTTAACACCCCTGGTGGAGGTTTCCGCTGCCCAGTTATAACTGGTGACTGCTGGATCCAGGTGCTGGCTGCCCTGCAATTTTTTGGAGATCACCTAAACTGCTTCTCAGTGACCTCGGATGATTCCAGAACCAGGCCCATCCAACATGGCGGGTGCTGTGCTTACTCAGGGCCCTGATAGCCTCCAGCTCTAGATTCACAAAAGTACCATGGGTTCAACCCCAACAGGGCCGGCTCGCCATGTTATCCCTACTAGGTCCATAAAATGGGTGCAACTAAATTTGGTATTGATGGCTCTTGCTATTTAAAGGACCATGAGAGACAATCTGGTTTTGTGGTGAGAGCTATGCACACCGTGATTATTAATATTATAATAACCTAAATTGTTGCGATCCTCTTTAAAATACATTGTTATTTGATCTTGAGCTTGTTGTCACAGTTTTGCAACAGTGTCAACAGTATGTGATGCTTATCACCCAACTCAACAGTAGTCGCTTTATAGACATTGGGAGGATGAAATGCTGGGTAAACACCGCCAATATATGAGCCGGGTCACCTGCATGTTAACAGGTCTCGGTTATTGCATCAACACTTACTAGGGCTTTTATTTAACAAGGTACACCCTGCAGCAAGCTGTAATGCCTTTATTGTTTTGGAGGTGAACGCAATGTTTGATCTTTGCTGTTGCCGAGCCTCGCTTTAATTTTGAAGGGCGAGTGTTTGTAGCCGTGCTTTATATGATGCCAGGGCCTCTTGGCGCTGAATGGAATAATTAATAAGGATCACATATATGTATAGTGCTCAGCAGATGAGTTTTAGTACTTGTCTGTTGTGTGGTAGTGCTTTTGACCACTGCATGCATCTTACTGCATGGGAAGGCTTGAGTAGCTGGCTCCTCTAAGGTAGTTTCACTCACTGCCAAATAACTGTGGATAGTTACTTTTTAGAAAAGGCGTACATGTTCCACAAAAATCCACGAATTTGAAAACCTGATCAACATGATAAAAAATAGGTTTATAAGTGGCTATGTAACGAAGATTAGCTGCATCTAAGTAGTGGTGGTCGGCTCGGAAGAAACACCATTATTCTGTGCAGGACCACAAGCAAGCGGCGGCTTCACTAGTTGTGTTTTCTAAGGTAACACTATGACCAGTGACTGCTACTCTGACCCTGTTTTGCCCTGATGGAGAATGGTGAAGTAGTTGTCTGCTCCAATAATATAGGCCTTCTATCCTGTAATCAAGCTTGGTATTGTTTCACTACACACACTCATTGGCTTTACCAATGCTTGCTTGTTTTGCTATGATTTCTTTTGTGTCTGTTGCTTTTGATTTTCTACAACATTTGCAGTCTTGTTCATGTTTGCAGTTTGACTAATGTTGGTGGTTAATTCATTGATAGGGTGTGTCTTGTGTCTCTCAGTGGACTATTGCAACCACTGCAGGGAACGGTTTTATTTCATGGTTACAGGTTCAAATCCCAGGGGGGCCCGCTCAGCATCTCATCCTTACAAGGTTAATAAATTGAGTATCTGTCAGTTGGGCAACAATAAATATCAGCATTCTGCACCAAATACCTCTCCGGGTGAATGTTCCCTTAAAAATAAAAATGTTATGGTTTCACGCATTAATGCATTTTGATTGATCCATATTTGTCACAAAGGCGCACGAATGTAGTAACCTCTGCATGCATTTTCTGGCCTTTTCTGTGCCTGTGAAATTCTGTAAGAGTGGTGTGCGTGTTTAGGGTCTGCTTAGGGGTCAAGTGTAACAAACCTCGACCAGGTCAGTTATATGGTGCACAGCCTCAGAAAGGTTGCCTAAAACGGGGAAGCAAATCTATCTCTATACCAGTTTTTTCCAGGTCAAAATCTTAACCTATGTTTGTAAAGTAGGTAATGTGTGTTTTTAGAGAACAAAACTTTTCTTGCAGTCATCGTTTTTTTTTTTTTGGACTACGAGCACCAAACAACTTTCCCAGTTATAACGTTTTAGAAAAGCCATGACAAAAACAAAAAAAAAGACAACCCGACAATGCCATACCTGTTGGCTTTGCCAATCCTTGTTTGCTTTTTCCTTGCTCTCGCTTAGGGAATGGCGTCATCCCCGCGTCACTTCTGTGAGACACCAGTATTCAAAAGGGTCTAGCCAAACAGAATGCTAGTTAGCTGTACTAGTTTTTTTTTTTTAGATGGTCTTGTGCCAGGCTGGCATAATAACAGACTTAACACATTCTTATGTGCTGTTAACTTTAGGACCGCCTTAGAAGCTTTTAGATTTTAGTTACAGATGCCGGTTCTTGTGGGAGTTTCCTGTTTCAGTGTTTCTGCACTAACAACTTTGTTGGGTCATGCTTTTTAATCATTGCAATATTATTGCAAAGGATTTTTCTTTTAACAAGCAGCATGCTTCGCTGCAGTCACATTTATTGGGGCATGTTTCAGCGGGCACTGTAAGCATCTGCCACTTATTTGTGTACGTAAGGAGATAGTATGCCAAAATATTCACATTTTTTAAACTTTGCCTCTGATTTACTTCTCACACACTTTTATTCTGTTTGAGCTTCTCAGGACATAATAACATTGTTTTAGTTTGTGTTACGGCACTGCATAAAGGATGTAAGGATGGTTGGCTGTGAGTTGCCATTTTAATACTTTTTTTACTTGCCTACCTTTACTGGTGCAAAACGCACTGGTACCAACATGCTGCACAGAAGATGGACGCATTCTTTAAGGTGCAGCCCTTTTGAGGATTCTTACACTTACTCACCCCGCACTAATTTCATGCACAAAAACAATTCACTCTTTCTTTCACACCCAGTGTGTAGAAATTGTATAGCTCTTTAATCCCTGGTGGCACAGCACCCAGGATAATGTGCTGCATGGCTAAACACTTATGGTCCAAAATGCTAGAACTATTGGCTATGCCAAAACCTGTATTAAAGAGTTTGGACCCTGTTTGCACTCCCACTGTCCCCTCTCATCCCTCCCTCACACTCAGTCTCCTCTCTGTACTGCCTGCTCACACATGCTGCATTCCTGTATCTCTTCGTGCTGTGCACTCGTCCACCTCTGCCCCCCCCCTCCCTCAGGGTGCCCCTCCCATTTGTCTCAGTGCTGCTCTCACTTATACTCAGAGACTGGGAAATGTGCACAGCTTGTCTCTTTCTTTGATCACCCTGTTGGCTCAAACACCCCTCGGTCTGGTGCCCATCCTCAGTGCCCCACCGTCAGCTGGTGGGTGGTCATTGCCTCTCTGAACACCTGCCTTACTTTGAGGTTAAAAAGGTTTCTTTGGGAAGAGCAACCAATCCCACTCTCTCTCTCTCTCGTACTCTCTCTCACCCTGCTTTCTTGCTCTCTCACACACTCTTACTGCCTCTCTCATGTGGCTGACTTCAGATCTTTGAGCGCAGTTTCTTTCCAGTGCCTTTTCAAGGTTTCTGTCCCTCAACCCCATGCTCTCCTCTTCTTCTTGGGGTGTCTTCTGCATACATAGGCACACCCTCTTTATGCATCTGTAGCTTGTTCTCCCCTTCTTTCTCTCTTTCTCACAGATTCTTTCTGCTCCTCCGTCTGGAGTTCATGGAGCACTTCGTGCACAAACTACCTATCCCTCTCTGTTTTCCTATCTATTCTCTGCGGCTCTCACCCTTATCTATCCACCATGCTAAGTAATTCCACTACACAAATTCACTCCACGCCACACAATTCCACAACTAACAATTCCAATCCAACCCACGTACATCCACTCCACACCACATACATCCACTCCACTCCAAACCAAAACACATGGGTAAAAGATAGTCATTTACAACACCAATAGCTCTAACTCTCGCAAATGTGAGGCCAACTACCATTGCCCGTTTTAGGTTTCTGATCATGTTGCATACATGCCCAGCTACAGGCACTTCTAAAACTGCATATTTCTTGGTGACCATCGTTAGTAATTGACCAAAATGCATAGATGTTTGCACCATGGCAGGAGAAATAAATTAATCAAATCACTTACTGAGGGCCCGTCTCTTCGTGTTGTAGCCAGAAAGAGTCTGGCGGTCTCCAGTAGCTAGTTATAGTTGACCTAGTTTCAATATCAAAAGCGTTGTTTATTTTGCTAATACCTTTGGGTCAGTTTGACAAATCTGTACCAAATTTTGAAAACTAGTTTTCGAGTCACTTCGGCTGCTGTCTGGGAAGTTTCTGGGTGATTCATCAAGCAGGGGTGGGGGGAGTGCGAGAAAAAGGGGGAGGGTCCCAAAAGCATTTTCCCCATGCAATTTCTCATAAGGATTTCAGACATGACTACAACCCGAACTGCTGAACGTAACTACACAAGATTTGGCAGGTAGCTAGATCTTGGTCAAGAAAGAGTGCTTTTTCTAATTTGGTGTAAATCTGTTCATTAGTTTTGGAGTTATTAATAAAAAAATATTATGTACATCTAAACCGCATTGGATATGCAGATCCACGATCCAACAGTAAAGCCGTGATTGGCTGGCCGCAACCTGAGAAAACCGTTGCGGCTGCCATTTTGTTAATCGGGAAACTGTTCAGAGGGTGGGTAGGGGGTAATAAAGTGTAAATAGGTTATAAGGGGTCAGGATAGAGGTATCCTGACCCAACTAATCCTGACCCCATGGGACTGATGGAGGGGCCTGTGAGCGACACCTCAGGGGCAAGAAACTGTCCAAAACGTTTTTTTTGGGGCACACGAGGATCAGCGGATCCACATCGACACTCAGTGCAGCCCTCCTGAGTGAATCCATGGATCCAGATCCCAATTAAAAAGAAAAATGTGCCCACTCACAGAGCCACTCACAAACACGCCTACTTAAACACCCACACAACTCGCACACCAACTCACACATCTATACAGCTACTCACACACACCCACTTAGAACTATTGTCACCTCAGCTTTTGGGATTTTTCAATGTTTGTCCACAATGGATCTAATCATATGAGGTTCACTATTATATATCATACAGGTTTTTATGGGTGTATCCCCTCATCCTTAATCAGCTTATCACCTGGGTTTTTTCCTTTTGGTACTCCATGTCTGTATTACGCAAATATCATGATTCTTAATATTTGTCCATAGGGGAGAATATAGCATGCTACAAGGCATGCCTTTACATCGCGTTTCATTACAACGCGGTCGTTACAACGACCACGTTGTTAGAACGCGATACCTTTACCACGCAAGTCATTAGATCGACTTGCTCTAGATGGCGCTCCAACCTTAGGAATAGTATAATTTACTATTCCAACTCCACCCTGCGCAACAGTAGGGAAGGTGTTGGAATATTAAATTATACTATTCCTTAGGTTGGAGCGCCATCTAGAGCAAGTCGATCTAATGACTTGCATGGTAAAGGCATCGCGTTGTAACAACGCGGTCGTTGTAACGACCGTGTTGTAAAGGTAACGCGATGTAACAGCCGCGTTGTAAAGGCTGTTTCCCATAGGGGATACGGCTAATAAGATTTTTCAGATGTGGCTCTTAAATTGAAAGACACTATTTCCAGCTGAATCCTTTCTATGTGGGCCTGTATATAGCCTGCCATCCTCCACCCGTGGTTTCACATCTAAGAAAAAATCAATGTTAGTCTTACTCCTCTTAGCAGTGAATTCCAGGCTCTAGGGATTGTCATTTAATATATTGATATATTACTCTGCCTTCTCCTGGAGACTACTCCAAATCAAGAATAAATCCTCAATATATCTGGTTCATAGGACTACCCTTTTGGTAAATCCAGACTTCCTGCTCCTCCCACCAGCCCATCACAAGATTTGCGAAGGTGGGGACTCATCACAGTCCCTTTGAGCTGCATGTAATACACACCATCAAATAAGAAAATGTTTTCTTTCAGCCAGTATCTGATCATGGGCAATAGCATGTTATTGTGCTCGTAGAAGCAATCAGACCTGGTTCTTAAAGAAGGCTCTCAGGCCTTTACCCCCATCTCATGACCAATTCAAGTATAGAATGAGGTGACATCCATCATGATCATTATATAGGTATCCTCCTAAAAGATATCTTGTTTTTAGTTTTAAAAAATTGTCCTGTCCCTACAGTAAAACGAATACTGATGGGAAAAGGAAATGAATAATCTGAATAGCAGCATTCTCCACTAATACCTCGTTTGAGGACACAATACACCTTCTAAGTGGGTTTTCCAGGATTTTCTGAACTTTAGCAAAAGATAAAAACAAGGTACTTTGGGGTGGTCATTTCTTAGAAATGCATTTCATCAAAGTCCAGAATGCCCTGGTCCCGCCACTCAAGGAAGGAATCATAATATTTAATTACCGATGTCACATGCAGATGTCAGTGGCTAGACACTTTGGGCAGGTATACTAAAAAAGATGCATCAAAGCTACATTTTTTTATTTAAAGTATACGTGGTAGTAATAAAACTAAACAATTGAGACAATTGGAATCAAGCTATATCTTGGACTTACAGAATAAACATCCCCCAGGTCTGAATAAGGATGAAGAACTAGAGGAACATGTGGGGTGAAGTTCGATCTTTAATGGATTTTCTCAAAAGATTTGAAATGTAAATCTTCAAACGTATACAATGTGGTTATGATTCTCCTTAGACCAACATCAGGAAAGATTCTATGTTCTGGCTATGTATGGGTTCCTTTTGGTACATGGGGCTTGTATATTTGATCTGCGAGTCAGGCTTATTTATAGCCTATTGATCTTATGTTGAATTGTGTGATTAAGGAAATAGGATGGGTTCCCCTGTTTTTCTTAATAGCGTATTAGATATACAGTTGATACATATCTATGTATTTGATTAATTGTGTGATATTATATTATTTATTACTTAGGGGACTCTTTACGTAATCGCCAGTTGTTTTATTGTTTATTATTTAACTCTGCACTCCATAGCCGTTGGCACATGCATTGCCTACTGGGACTTCAGGTCCCACTGCAAAGCCTGTATGTGCCAACGAATATGTGTTACAGGAGTTAATGAGGCCCAACAGCCTCAGAGTCAGTTTCAAAGAAATCCAGGATAGAGGCTGAAACATCGGAATCATAGCCCAACTATCCTGGACTCACCGTTCGGGAATATAGGGCCGAAACTGTACTGTGTTCAGAACAGCTCCAATGCAAGGGAGCGTCGGATAGAGAGCCAGGTGTGACTTTGGCAAGTTGACAGTGAACCTCAACGAGTGCAGGAAGTCCGCAGCAGTCTGGAGGTGGGAGACAACTGCCTGGGGTGAGCCCAACTTCAACAGCGAATCCTCGAGGTAGGGGAAGACTAGAAACCCTGACCTCCGCTGATGTGCTGCAACCACCTCCATCACATAGGTGAACACCAGAGGGATGCTGGTCAGGCCAAAGGGGAGAACAGCGAACTGAAAGCGCCCATTGCGCACCGTGAACCGCAGGTAACACCGGTGGGCAGGTAGGACTTGGATGGTGAAATAGGCATCCTACAAGTCCATTGCTACCATGCTGCCTCCAGGGTCGAGGACAGAGGACCCGAGCTATCATGAGCATCTTGAACTTCTTCTTTAGGAAGAAGTTTAAAAGGTGCAGGTCTAGAATAGGACAGAGGCCTCCATCCTTTTTGGGCACCAGAAAGTAGCAGGAATAGCAACGACCTACTTCTGAAGCCTGCACTCTCGCAATTGATTTTTTGGGCAAAAGAGCCAGTACTTCTTGACGGAGCAATGAGAGATGGTCAGCTGATCGTCAGAAGGGGACAAGGGTGTGGGTGTTTCAAGATAGAGGATGGAGTAGCCCCTCTGGATGATTTGTAGGACCCACTTGTCTGTTGTTATGGACGTTCAGTGGTGCAGACGATGGCGAATCCTGACTCCTACTGAGTGCCCGTGCTGGTGTGAGGGCAAACTAAAGGGGCTTAGGAGTGGTGCCTCTTGTGGGGGTCAGTGACTGGGTTGACCTATGGCTGGTAGTGCTACACTGTTTGTGGGAACCGCAGCCACAAAAAGGCTGGCAAAGGAGGCAGTTGGTAGCCCGTACCATAGCCATGGAAGAAGCGAAAGGCAGACTGGGGTTTGCGGGGAGCCATGGATAGGCCCAAAGATCTGGCCGTAGCCCTGCTGTCTTTAAAGTACTCCAGCGCGGAGTGTGCCTTTTTTCGCACAAAAGGCTAGAGCCATCAAAGGGCATGTCCATGAGGGAAGAATGGATATCCCCTGAAAAGTCCGTGGTTCTCATCAAGGCATGGCATCTGAGTGCCACCGACGACACAATCACTATGTCTGTGTCAGTCGTGCCCAGCCTACATCTTATGGTGAAGTTTGCTGCATCTCGCCAGTTAGCAATAGCATGGGAGTAAGGCTTGGGCCTCCCCTGAGACCAAGGGCATCACTTGTGTAACCGAATTTCACACAGTGTGAATGTAATGTCCCAGGACACATGTTTTATTTACCGAGAGCAGTGCTAGGCTGGCAGAAGAGAACATCCTCCTGCCAAAGGTGTCCAGCCTTTTGGATTCTCTATCTGGTGGAGTGGTAGGGAACGCACCAGGGTTGATTCGGGAGGTGGAGGCTTGGACCACCAAACTCTCAGGGGTGGGGTGCTGGGTGAGGAAACTGGGGTCCCCAGCAGTGGGGCAATGGCAGTGGGCAATTATCCTGTGCACAGGAGCCCCTGAGCAGGGCTTGGACCAGGCTCCGAGGAGGACATCCGAAAGGGCTTCATTGAAAGGGAGTAAGCATTCGGCGGGGGAAACTTCCAGCTGAAGCACTTTTGTCAAGACGTTTGTCTGAGGCCAACTGATGATCCAGGACCTCAGCTACCCTCCACACAACCAATGCAAATGAGGCTCTTTCCTCCTAAGCCATGGTAGGTGAGGTGTCTAACCCACTGGCATCTGCTAGTTGCTCATAGCTAGTTGTCCACTGGTTCATCTAGGGGGGGATGGAAAGCATAAGGGTCCTCAGACTCATCCCAATCGTCTCCCTCTACAGGCCTACCAAAAGAAAAAGGGACTGGCTCTGACTCAGATTTTTTTTTTTTAAATAAATTCATTAAAGGGGAGGAGGTGTCTGTGTCCCTCTCTCCCCTAGCCATATAATGGCCCCAGGGGCCCATCCCCAGAGGCTCACAGCAAGTGTGGTGTTCTGGGTTATATTTTTTCTCCCTTGGTCCCACTTGGCAGGAGCAGGAATAAAAGCTGCTCCCACTCGGTAGGAGCACATTGTGAAATAGCCAGCTCCCGGATGTGTACTGGCAGGGGAACCAGCGGGGCCTCGGGCCCACTCCCGTGGCTCCCAAGATGGACAGAGTTGTGGATTCCCCCGGTAGGACCAGGATATCTCAAACAAACTTTTTAAAAAGGTTGTCCATTGTGTTTGTCCCTCCCCGGAGCATGGACAAATTACTTGTGTCCTTCAACTGCTCATGTTGCTTAGACATTACCGTTTTCTGTGAGTTTAAGCACTTTAACAGAGTACATCTCTTTCAGCTGGCTACATCGTGTACCTCTACCCTCCGTCTTCCTCCCATCCTCCCTCCGGTGTCCATGTTGGTTGCCCCCATTGAGCCCTCCCTCCATTGTTGTCCGTGATGTTGGTTGCCCCAACCACCTCCCTCCTTTCACTGTTGCTTCCCCACCGCCCTTCCCTTCTTGCATTTTTGCTTGTCCCAGTCCTCCCACTCTCCTTCCATTGTTACTTCACCACCCTCCACTGTCCATATGCTTGACCTCAGACACTCTTTCCCACCCTTCAGTGTCCGTGTTGCTCCTTGACTTGTTCTCTCTTCCTCTATGTTGCCCATGTTCCCCCTCCCTCTGTGTCGCCTCCCGCCCTGCAATAAACAAAACAAGCATTGGCATAGCCAATAGGTCTCGCCTTTGGGACCTTATAAGTGTTTAGCTATGTAACAGTTAATGTTGTTGCATCAAGGATATTGTGCTGGATAACTAAACAGTTATAAGGTCCCAAAGGCGAGACCTATTGGCTATGCCAATGCTTGTTTTCATAGTCATGGGTCCCATGCTTTTGCTACTGAACCCACCGTCTGCTGCATAATTTACATATTTTATCCCTCAAACGATGAAAGATTGCTAAAGTCTTGAACACTGAATGGAATGCGGCTCCTGACTCTGTAAAAGTTAAATTATCACCTTCCACCTTTTGACAGATGTTTTCAGAGATTAGGAGGTAAGAAGTTTGCTCAGATGGCTCTAATAGCCCCCACTGATGGATCGGGTAGATGACTTGTGTGTGCAGATTGTGAGGCCTTCTCTCTGCATTCTGGGGTAGCCAGTGGCGACTGGCAGTATTATTTGTGGATAATGTCATTCATCACTGGTGTTAGAGGGCCACCGAAACCGTTGTTCTAGTAAAAAGATTTACTCACAAAGATTGTCATGTGATTGTTCGAGGGAAGGGGGCATTCCAGGGCACGAATGGGGGTGCACACACGTTTGTGGATATTCTGTTTGTGGGTAAAAATTAAACTTCCTTCTAGAATGAAAAGGGAACACCATAATTGGTGGGGGTATTAAAGAAGAGGTTTAAACATGCACAAACATATTCTCCCAACGAGGGGACATATTTTCCCTATGCATTTGTGCTGCCGGTTTTCTATTGCAAAAATATACCCGTTTATATTAGTACATGCGAAAACTGAATTTGCAAGTTTCTCAGGAGTGCACATGGAAACCTGAAACTGCTGCGAGTTTCCGGGAGTAAACTGGAAAACTTTTCTGAATTCTTAAAGTGAGTACATTTCTTGTTTGGGAGTAATAATCCAGAGAGTGTTTACTTTCTCATTTATTTTTGAGTTAGGCCCATATGTTTTGGACTAACAGTAAAAATGAGCCGTCCCATTTAGCGCCTATGGGAAGTGTGGACATTTCTAGCTCCGATTATACAAGCCATTGCGCGACCCATCACAAACTGCGGCAAAGAAACACAGCTTTCCTTCCCACAATACAACACTTTAAAATAAGAGGTAAACAGACCAAACTGGGGCTTCACGAATGAACTCCAAGATGGAAGAAGTGGAACTGTACCCACATTGATGCCCCATCAGTTCAAAAGGCCAAGCCCCGGGGCAGCAGGGGTCACCTTCACTGTGTCCAGCAGTAGCTTGCAGGAACAAGCTGTCATCAGAGACCGCCTCTGTCAAAGTGCCTAAGTGCAGGCTGCATGGCTTCTCACCAAAGGGACCTGGGCTGTCCCTGGAGATAGGAGAAAAGGCCGTTGAATGAAGGTTTGAGTGACAAGTACAGACTGCCCGACGAAATGTACTTTTGTTGGGAGAAGTGACATAAAATGTGTTTATTAGAGGTCTCTTTTAGATAGCTGCTCACACTTGAGCAATGCCTGCGCCTGGTAGCACTTGTTTCTACCTATAGATCTGTGCCAGTCATACCTTTATACACACATGCAATAAAACACATTTATTTATATATTCACTTCTTGTTCACATATTTTACTTTGCATGTCTTTCATATACTTAAACCAGCTTTTTGAATCCACCTGCCTGCACTTAATTTACCCATGTTTTTTTTTTTTTTTTTTTAACCAACATCCGTTTGCATGTTTGGAACATGCGATGGTACATAGAACATGGCCCTGTAGAGAGTACAAGCAGTGTGTGCAGACCTGGCTATTGGTAATGTGGTTTGTAACAAGGCACAGGGCTGCAAAACAACTCGTTTCTGCAATACTGTACAGAAGTGGTAATGGAGAAGCACAGCCCCAAAATCTAAAAATGCACATGTAATAAATACATTTTTTTTTAAAAACACAGGTGTTTCAGGCTTCTCCACACAAGTCCGTGCCAATGCCCCTGAAAAGCTAGGCTTAAGGGTTGGGTGTAAAAATACAGAATAATTTAAGAAACAAATTTGAAAATGTAATGACATCAAAAACGAAACTTGAGCCAACACCGATGTGTCAACGCTCTAAACGTATAACCGAATTCAATAACATATTTTAAATGAATGTGTGTGTCAAGATAATATTTTCTATAATGACTCCTGTTAGACCTGGCATCCTTGGCGTGGGTCTCCCTTCCATTTTTCATAATGCCTCCACTGTTGCCGATATGTTTTGCTGGACTAGATGCTCATGGGCACTTTGCCGCTGCTAATCAGTGCCAAAGTGCAAGTGCTCCCTATCGTTAATTGATACATGTATTAGTGACTCCATGATTGGATGATTGGTTTACTTGTCAGTCCCTAGTACAGTGCACTCAGTGTGCCCAGGGCTTGTAAATCCAATGCCGCTGGTGGGCTTGCAGCACTGGTTGTGCCACCCACAGAAGCGGCTGGTAAAATGTGTCTCAGGCCTGCCATCGCAGAGCCTGTGTGCAGCCTAGGGCTGCCATGTCGACTTGGTGAGTACACCCACTTACCAGTCCTAAACCTTCCCTTTACTGCATGTTGGTCACCCCTAAAGTAGGCCCTAGGGCAGGGTGCATTGTAAGTATAAGGTAGGACATGCCCTGGTGTGTGTGGCATGTCCTAATAGTGAATTACAGCCATTTTCGTTTTTCACTATTGCAAGGCTACCTGCTCCCCATAGGCCAGAATGGGCAGACTGACTATTACACCTTATAGTCAGAACTGACCCAGGAACATGGTAGAAAAACGAATTTAGTATGCCTGAACTCAGGATGATAAAATACATCTTTTAGTGAAGTTGGTTTTAACATTCTGTGTTCGAAAATACCACTTTTAGAAAGTGGGTATTTTCTTGCCTAACTATCCAAGCCTGCCTCTGCTAGGTTGTGTATTCCTTGTCTGGAGATTGAGTGACAGGGGCTGGGGGTGGCTACCGGAGACAGGGTGAGTCAGCGCAGGGCTGAATAGAAAGATCTGCAGCCAGAGTGGAGGGAGGAGTTGCACCTGGGTCTGAATAGGGCTGTGCCTGCCTTCCACAATGCTGGCTCCACCTCCTGCCGGGCGGCTGAGCACTCTGCCCCACATTCTGAAAGGAAAGAAGGAGTCAGAAAAACAAAGTGCTCCAGGACTGACCAGAACTGGTTTTGGACTAGGCAGAGGCCTCTCTGCCTCCAGAGAACAAAGAGAATCAGGGTATAAGAGGGGCACCCAGACCCCAGGAAAATTAGATCACTTTTGGGAACAAGAAGAAACCTTTACTGAGGAGCGGAACCAAGAAGAAACTGAGGAGAAACTATCCCTAAGCCTGAAGTGCTGCTTGGGGGATTGGCCTGCAGTGGTTTGCCTGACTGCCAAAGAGAGGAGAAAGGAACTTTTGCTTTGCTGTGACTTTCATCAACTTGTGAAGGATCTCCAAGGGCTTGGAAGAGAGCTTGCCCCCTGACCGAAGTCCCAGGACCATTGGACTTCACCCCCTTTGTGAATTGCTGCTGGAAACTCTGTTTCAGTGGCTACAGAGGTAGGGAGCTGTGACCGACTCTCACGACCGACTCGGTGTCCTGCAAGCACCGCATCGAAGCACCGTCTCGCCCTGCAACGCACGGCCCTGGTCTCACCGACTCCGTCAACGAGCCGCTGCCTGCACCGCATCGAGGGACAACGCGTCCTGCAACGCTCGCTACGCCGGATCGGACTGGTCCGACCGACACGGTCACTGCTGCTGAGTTCGAGTCCTGTGACCGCACCGGAGTTGGGCACCGCTCGCACGCTTTGCGACGCACCGCCCGACTCGCACCGCTGTCCGGACTGATCGACGCCAGCTCCTGAATCCGGCTCCGTCGCCGCACCGCAACCTGCCAGCACCGCATCGAAGCACCGTCTCGCCCTGCAACGCACGGCCCTGGTCTCACCGACTCCGTCTCGACGACGTCAACGAGCCGCTGCCTGCACCGCATCGAGGGACAACGCGTCCTGCAACGCTTCCATTTTTGCATCGCGACCGCGACGAGACAGCCATCCGGCTCGCACGCCCGTGCCTGCCGCTTCAAGTAAAAGGTACTGTGACCGAGTCTGTCTACGCTGTGTTGGCCCGTCTCGACGCGGTCAGCTGGATTTGTTAGACTCTGTTTGTTCTCGACATCGCCGTAGCCGGAGGAGGCTACCGACTCGCACAGAACCTTGAATTAAGCCTTTTTGATCAGAACTAAGTATTCTTAACAGTATTGTGGATTATTTTTGTCGTTTATGGTCTTGTGATAAATCTATATAAAGTATACCTATTTTTATAAATATATAACCTGTGTGGTGTCCATTTGTAGTGTTGTCACTTGATTACTGTATGTGTTCACAAATGCTTTACACACTGCCTCTGAACTAAGCCTGTCTGCTCGTGCCAAGCTACCAAGAGGGTGAGCAGGGGTTATTTCGGGAGTGTACCTACTTTCCCTGACTAGACGCAAGGGTCCCTATTTGGACAAAGGTACATACCTCTGCCAACTAGAGACCCCCAAATCTAACATTGGTGGTCAGCGGTGAGGATTCTGGACTTGCATTTGTGACTCATGTACAGTGATTGGTGAACACTACTTAGTGAGTGCAGACCAAACGCAACCACATACTTTAATAGCATTTTTCTGGGATTTCCTATTTTTGCAAATGCCAAGTTCAGTCACTATGGAGAAACCAGCATCAGTAGCCTCTGTTGAATGTGATTGGGAAGAAGAGAGGCTAGAATGCTACACCCTTAAGCAGCTCAAGCAATTCTGCAAAAAGTTTAAAGTGTCCATGACCGGGATCTCCAGGAAGGAGGACCTCCAAAGGCGCTGAGGGCCTGGGTCGAATCAAGGAGTGCCCCTGTGGAGGGGCTGAGAATGCAGAAGGGCAGCTGGAGGGGCTATTGGGTCTAGGGGCTAGAAGACCACCTTCCCCAGTAGGTAGCAGTGTTTCTGCCAGAGGACTGTCTCCAGAGGAGTTGGAGGACAGGAAAGAGAGTAGGGTGCACGAAATGGAGCTGACCAAACTCAAGCTGAATAAGCAGTTAGAATTCGAAATGCAAACAAGGAAATTAGCCCTAGAAGAAAAGAAAATGCAGTTTGAACATGAGAAAGTTTTGAGGGAGTTGGAATTGAAGGCCAAGAGCTTAGAGATTACTCCCTCTGGTGGCAGTGTACCGCCTGTGCCTGTTGAAGCTAGGGTGTATATTCCCAAAGATGTGGTGAAGGAGTTTTTTAAAAATGACGACATAGGGCAGTGGTTCAAAGCCTATGAGGTAGCCATGTCTTCCCACCGGGTCCCTGAGAAGGATTGGGGAGCGGGGTTGTGGGGACGGTTCCTCAGTGAAGGGCGGGATACCTTGTTGGATTTGCCCTCTGAAGTCTATAATTCGTACAGCCACATGAAGGATGCCTTAATGACTAGATATGGTTTGACCCCTGAGCTTTATAGGCAAAGGTTCAGGAACTGTAGTAAGATTGAAAGCAGTACCTGGGTTGAATATGTGACCTTCTTTTGCAGAGCCTTGGATGGTTGGGTAAAGGGTAGCAAAGCGACTGATTTTCAGGCGCTCTTTGATTTGATTGCCTGGGAGCACTTGTCCGGTAATTGTTTTCCTGAGCTACGCCAGCACCTGATTGATAGTAAGCTGACTAACCCTAGGCAGCTTGCTGAGGAGGCGGACCGCTGGGTGAGTACCCGGGTCCACAAGGGTCACGTGGGAGACTCCGCCAAGGGTGGGCAGGGTCCCCAGCAGAAGAGTGGGGGGACAAGGGTAAACAGAAGGAGTTCCATAAAGGGCCCCAAAGTAGACCCCAAGGGAACCCAGGAAAGGTTCCCAGCCTCCCCTGAGAAGAAGCCAGTGGCCCTGACAGGCCCCCTGTTCACCAGGGACCACTGGTATGTTACAAGTGTGGCGCCCCTGGCCACAAGGCAAACGATCCTCGTTGCCCTTTGCATGGAAAACCAGCACCCACCAGTGCAGTCCCCCGGCAGTTGGCTAGTGTAGCCCTGGGGGAGGAGTTGGGTGCCCAAGGTGGGGGATCCCACAGTGTTTTCCCTTGTCTCATTAGGAGACTCTGAGATGGTCCCTAGGACCCCGCTGCCTGAGAACACTAAGAAATACAGGCAGTGGGTGACCATCAATGGCCATAGGGTGGAGGCTCTGAGAGACACAGGAGCCAGTGTGACAGCTGTCAAGTGTCACCTGGTGTCTAAAGAGCAGGTTATCCCTGATGCATTCTATCCGGTTGTTGCCGCTGACAACACAGAGAGTCACTGCAAGGTGGCTCAGGTTCCCTTTGAGTGGGGGGTCTCGGGTACTCTTCAAGTAGCTGTGAGGCCAGCCATGCCTGTTGACTGTTTGTTAGGGAACGATTTGGAGAGCTCACCTTGGGCTAAGGTGGAGCGGAGTGCGCATTTAGAAATGTTGGGCTTGCCTGATTGGGCATGTGTGACCACCCGGTCAATGGCAGCTAAAGGTGTTCAAGAGGACCTGGAGCCTGAGAGGGAGACCCAGGTGCCTGCCGGAGAGAGAGGAGGCAGGGGGCGCGGGAAACCGGCCCCGAGGTTCCCACGGTCAGGAGGAGGCAGACCCTGAGGGGATGCCCTGGAACCTACAGGGGAACAGGTAGCTGAACTGGGGGACCTACCTGAGCTGACCCATTGGCAGCAAGAAGGAGGACCCTCCAGGGAAGAGTTCTGCAAGGAGCAGAACACATGCCCTTCTCTCGTGGGTCTGAGGCAACAGGCCACAGACCAGGCAGCAGGTGATCAGTCTGGATCACATTGGGTTTACTGGGAGAATGGTCTCCTGTATTCAGAGCCTAAGGTTGCTGAGCCTGGGTCAGCCCGTGTGCTGGTGGTACCCCAGCGCTTCAGAGCCTTCCTACTGGGGTTGGCTCATGATGTACCGTTAGCGGGACATCTGGGGCAGGACAAGACCTTTGACAGGCTTGTTACCCATTTCTATTGGCCCCAGATGCGCAGGAGTGCCGCCACTCACTGCAGGACATGCCAGACTTGCCAGGCAAGTGGAAAAAGTGGGAGGAAGCACAAGGCTCCTCTCCAGCCATTCCCTGTGGTCAGCACCCCCTTTGAACGGGTGGGTATTGACATTGTGGGGCCACTGGACCCCAAGACAGCCATGGGCAACAGGTTTATCCTGGTCTTGGTGGACCATGCCACCCGGTACCCTGAAGCCATCCCTCTGAGGACAGTGACGGCCCCCGTGGTGGGACGGGCACTGATGGGAATTTTCTCACGTGTGGGATTCCCTCAAGAGGTGGTGTCTGACAGAGGTACCAACTTCGTGTCCAAGTACATGAAGTCCCTGTGGCAGGAGTGCGGTGTAACTTACAAGTTCACCACTCCTTACCACCCTCAAGGAAATGGTCTGGTTGAGAGATTCAACCGGACCCTCAAGGAGCATGATTATGGGTCTGGAAGAACCCATGAGGCGTAAATGGGACGTCCTCTTACCATGCCTGTTGTTTGCATACCGGGAGGTGCCACAGAAGTCTCTAGGGTTCAGTCCCTTTGAGCTCCTCTATGGACACCCGGTGCGAGGACCTCTGAGTTTGGTCAAGGAAGGCTGGGAGCAATCTCCCAGGAAACCTCCCAGGATGTATACAGTTACATGCTGGCCTTCAGGAACCAGACTAGGCGTTTCAGAGAGCTTGCTGAGGCAAATCTGGAAGCCAGCCAGGAGGAGATGAAGCGGTGGTACGACCAGAATGCCACTCTGGTAGAGCTTCAGCCTGGTCAGAAAGTGTGGGTCATGGCCCCTGTGGAGCCCTGTGCGCTCCAGGACAGGTGGACCGGCCCTTTTACGGTGGTGGAGCGCAAGAGTCCAGTTACCTATTTGGTGGACTTGCAGTCTCCCAGGAACCCCTTGCGGGTCCTGCATGTGAACCGCCTGAAGCCCCACTTGGAGAGGTCCCAAGTGGGCATGCTCTTAGCTACAGATGATGGAATGGAGGAGGAGACCGAGGCCTCTTCCTGACCTCCTGTCAGCCCGAGAGCAAGATGGATCAGTGGAGGAGTAAACCTCTCTACCTCCCTGACACCTGAGCAGCAGGGTGACTGTCGCCAACTGTTGGGACAGTTCCCTGACCTGTTCTCCCTGGTTCCCAGTGTCACTCATTGGTGCGTCCATGATGTGGACACTGGGGACAGTCTTCCTGTGAAGCACAAGGCTTACAGGGTGACTGACAGGGTCAGAGCCTGCATCAAGGAGGAGGTCTCCAAGATGTTTGCGCTAGGGGTGATTGAGTCCTCTAACAGCCCTTGGGCCAGCCCCGTGGTCTTGGTTCCAAAAGCTGCCGCGCCTGGTGCCACACCAGAACTCCGGTTCTGTGTGGACTACAGGGGACTCAATTCCGTCACCAGGACTGACGCCCACCCCATCCCCAGAGCTGATGAGCTCATAGATCGGTTAGGGGCTGCGCGGTACCTCAGCACGTTTGACTTAACGTCTGGGTACTGGCAGATCGCCTTGACTGATGGGGCAAAGAGAGGTCAGCATTCTCCACACCAGATGGGCACTACCAGTTCCGGGTGATGCCCTTTGGGATGAAGAATGCCCCTGCCACCTTTCAGAGGTTGGTCAACCAGGTGTTGGTTGGACTGGAGGATTTCAGTGCCGCCTACCTGGATGACATCGCAGTGTTCAGTGCCAGTTGGGAAGAACATCTGCGCCACCTCTGGGAAGTGTTGATGGCGCTGCGGAGAGCAGGCCTCACAATCAAGGCGAGTAAGTGCCAGATTGGGCAGGGTTCTGTGGTGTACTTGGGACACCAGGTTGGGAGCGGCCAGGTGGCGCCCTCCAACCGAAAATTGATACCATTCTGGCTTGGGAGCCCCCAAGACCCAGACAGAGGTGAGAGCCTTCCTAGGACTCACCGGGTATTACCGGAGATTCGTCAAGGGGTATGGCAGCATTGTTGCCCCCTTGACCGAGCTGACTTCAGAAGCAGCCCAGGAAAGTGATTTGGACTGACGCCTGTCAAAAAGCTTTTGACACCTTGAAGACTGCCATGTGCACGGCGCCTGTGCTCCAGGCACCCAACTTCTCCAATGAGTTCATTGTTCAAACCGACGCTTCAGAGCATGGTGTAGGGGCTGTTCTATCACAGATCAATGAGGAGGGCCTAGACCAACCTGTAGCCTTCATCAGTAGGAGGTTACTTCCCGGGAACAGAGATGGAGTGCTATTGAGCGTGAGGCATTTGCTGTGGTCTGGGCACTGAAGAAGCTGAGACCATACCTGTTTGGGACTCACTTCCGGGTTCAGACAGACCACAGGCCCCTCAGATGGTTGATGCAGATGAGGGGTGAGAATCCAAAGCTGTTGAGGTGGTCCATTTCCCTACAGGGGATGGACTTTACGGTGGAACACCGCCCTGGTACAGAACACGCCAATGCTGATGGACTGTCCAGATTTTTCCGCCTTAGCGATGAGAACTCCCTAGGGGTAGGATAGTTCTCCCCACATTTCAGCTGGAGGGGACACGTGTTAGACCTGGCATCCTTGGCGTGGGTCTCCCTTCCATTTTTCATAATGCCTCCACTGTTGCCGATATGTTTTTGCTGGACTAGATGCTCATGGGCACTTTGCCGCTGCTAATCAGTGCCAAAGTGCAAGTGCTCCCTATCGTTAATTGATACATGTATTAGTGACTCCATGATTGGATGATTGGTTTACTTGTCAGTCCCTAGTACAGTGCACTCAGTGTGCCCAGGGCTTGTAAATCCAATGCCGCTGGTGGGCTTGCAGCACTGGTTGTGCCACCCACAGAAGCGGCTGGTAAAGTGTGTCTCAGGCCTGCCATCGCAGAGCCTGTGTGCAGCCTAGGGCTGCCATGTCGACTTAGTGAGTACACCCACTTACCAGTCCCTAAACCTTCCCTTTACTGCATGTTGGTCACCCTAAAGTAGGCCCTAGGGCAGGGTGCATTGTAAGTATAAGGTAGGACATGCCCTGGTGTGTGTGGCATGTCCTAATAGTGAATTACAGCCATTTTCGTTTTCACTATTGCAAGGCTACCTGCTCCCCATAGGCCAGAATGGGCAGACTGACTATTACACCTTATAGTCAGAACTGACCCAGGGAACATGGTAGAAAAACGAATTTAGTATGCCTGAACTCAGGATGATAAAATACATCTTTTAGTGAAGTTGGTTTTAACATTCTGTGTTCGAAAATACCACTTTTAGAAAGTGGGTATTTTCTTGCCTAACTATCCAAGCCTGCCTCTGCTAGGTTGTGTATTCCTTGTCTGGAGATTGAGTGACAGGGGCTGGGGGTGGCTACCGGAGACAGGGTGAGTCAGCGCAGGGCTGAATAGAAAGATCTGCAGCCAGAGTGGAGGAGGAGTTGCACCTGGGTCTGAATAGGGCTGTGCCTGCCTTCCACAATGCTGGCTCCACCTCCTGCCGGGCGGCTGAGCACTCTGCCCCACATTCTGAAAGGAAAGAAGGAGTCAGAAAAACAAAGTGCTCCAGGACTGACCAGAACTGGTTTTGGACTAGGCAGAGGCCTCTCTGCCTCCAGAGAACAAAGAGAATCAGGGTATAAGAGGGGCACCCAGACCCCAGGAAAATTAGATCACTTTTGGGAACAAGAAGAAACCTTTACTGAGGAGCGGAACCAAGAAGAAACTGAGGAGAAACTATCCCTAAGCCTGAAGTGCTGCTTGGGGGATTGGCCTGCAGTGGTTTGCCTGACTGCCAAAGAGAGGAGAAAGGAACTTTTGCTTTGCTGTGACTTTCATCAACTTGTGAAGGATCTCCAAGGGCTTGGAAGAGAGCTTGCCCCTGACCGAAGTCCCAGGACCATTGGACTTCACCCCTTTGTGGATGCTGCTGGAAACTCTGTTTCAGTGGCTACAGAGGTAGGGAGCTGTGACCGACTCTCACGACCGACTCGGTGTCCTGCAAGCACCGCATCGAAGCACCGTCTCGCCCTGCAACGCACGGCCCTGGTCTCACCGACTCCGTCAACGAGCCGCTGCCTGCACCGCATCGAGGGACAACGCGTCCTGCAACGCTCCGCTACGCCCGAATCGAACTGGTCCGACCGACACGGTCACTGCTGCTGAGTTCGAGTCCTGTGACCGCACCGGAGTTGGGCACCGCTCGCACGCTTTGCGACGCACCGCCCGACTCGCACCGCTGTCCGGACTGATCGACGCCAGCTCCTGAATCCGGCTCCGTCGCCGCACCGCAACCTGCCAGCACCGCATCGAAGCACCGTCTCGCCCTGCAACGCACGGCCCTGGTCTCACCGACTCCGTCTCGACGACGTCAACGAGCCGCTGCCTGCACCGCATCGAGGGACAACGCGTCCTGCAACGCTTCCATTTTTGCATCGCGACCGCGGCAGACAGCCATCCGGCTCGCACGCCCGTGCCTGCCGCTTCAAGTAAAGGTACTGTGACCGAGTCTGTCTACGCTGTGTTGGCCCGTCTCGACGCGGTCAGCTGGATTTGTTAGACTCTGTTTGTTCTCGACATCCGCCGTAGCCGGAGGAGGCTACCGACTCGCACAGAACCTTGAATTAAGCCTTTTGATCAGAACTAAGTATTCTTAACAGTATTGTGGATTATTTTTGTCGTTTATGGTCTTGTGATAAATCTATATAAAGTATACCTATTTTTATAAATATATAACCTGTGTGGTGTCCATTTGTAGTGTTGTCACTTGATTACTGTATGTGTTCACAAATGCTTTACACACTGCCTCTGAACTAAGCCTGTCTGCTCGTGCCAAGCTACCAAGAGGGTGAGCAGGGGTTATTTCGGGAGTGTACCTACTTTCCCTGACTAGACGCAAGGGTCCCTATTTGGACAAAGGTACATACCTCTGCCAACTAGAGACCCCCAAATCTAACAACTCCTCACACTCTACAATAAACAGAAATGTTTCGTTTAGGCAAACTATGAGGCTGGTAAATAAAAAAAACATTAAAGCATGGTTAAAGAAGCTATGTCACTCGAATAGCATGCATTGAAAACTTAAAGATGTGTCATACCAGTTTTCCTTAAATGCGACAGAAATAAAATTGCTGTTTTGCACAGTTGTACTGCTGCCATCCGATAAGTGCACATGACATTTCACAAGGATGAGAAGGTGAAACTAAAGCTCGCTTGCTTACAAATTACTTTTTAAACATGCCTACGGATTTATTTGATATTGTTTTTCCACGTAAAATCTTAGAGAAAACAATTTGTGCTCTTACCAAATGTGCTGTAGGCTTGCTCCTACAAAAAATCCAGAATCCAGAAACCCCAGGCCCGCGGTATGTGTCTGTATATGGTCACCAGAAATCGACGCAGAGCGCGCGGCAAAAAGCTTCGCCCGCTTGGAAATTGAATTTGGCAATCTTTCATGATTAGAGTGTCAGCCACCGGGCACGCTCCAGGCCCCTCCCAGACATCTGTGGCCCCTGTGACCCGGCACACGCCGGCCCCACAACAACAGAAGCCACTCCAAGGCCACACACCGCTGCGCACGGCCATATGCTTGTAGGGTCCGGGGCCCTACACACATTTCAATAACCGGGACATTCGGACAATGACGCTCATGGGCCCCGGGGAGCAGATTAGCTGGCCCGGCCCATTCATACTCTCAGCACAAAGCGTGAAAAGTTCTGGGACGGGAAACTTTTACCCGAGACGAAACCCGGCGCTCACAATGCATTTCTTAGTTTAAAAGTCACAATTTTGGGGCAGAGGGTTAAAGTGCAACGGAGAAGGCTGAAATAATGGCGCTCGCAAGCCCAATATGCGTCCCCCATGTCGTAATAAAAAGGAACAAGCCCGGGAGTGGTGCATGCGCGCGCCTCGCTCTGAAAGTTTAAAAACAAGCATTGGCCGCGCGGCCGCGAAAGTGACGCGGCCTCGGGGCCGCCAAAGTGAAAGAAAACAAGCACGCGAGTGGTGCGTGCAGAGAAAGCCAGATGGCAGCTCTGGTGGGGGAGGGGCGAGCAAGACAGAGGCAGAGCGAGGCGCGCGCGGGAAAGCGAGAGGAAAGCCCGATGGCGCTCGTGCCTGTGCGCGTAACCGCGCGCAGAATGCCACACAAAAAGCTGTGGTCGCATTTCTGAAAGCCCACTGACTAAATGTCTCGCCCAGACCAGCGCAAGCGCTGGCTTCAGGGCGAGACCTAAAAAGTGCTATGACACAGCCAGTGCTAGCCGCATAACAGCACTTTTTAAGATGCCCTCGGTTGCCTGTATTGCCCCCCCCTACCCCACACAACCTCCCTCCCTGTTACACCAACAATAAATAAAAAAATGGGGCTGGATAACATAGCTTAAAAAAATCTTGACAAATAAAATACCCCGCGCAAGGGAGACTTATTGGGTTTGCCAATGCTTGTTTTTTTGTTGAACTACTCCATGTTTTCCAGCTGTCTCCGTAGTGTGCTCCTCTTGCACCCTCTGGGCTCCCTTGCCAGTGTGCTACTCCCTCGCCCGCTCCCATTGGTCTCTCGCCCATTTACTTTCCCTCCCCCTACACATCGCTCTCTCCTGAAGTTTGTTTCCTTCCATCCCGCATCCGTCCGTGTTGCTTCCCTAATCATGCACCCAAGTTGCTTCTAGCCCTCCTCCTTTTGCTTTCCACCATTCAGTCCTCTGTGATTTTACACCTCATGTAGTAGTTTGCTTCTGCCCCGAATTTGCTCCAAGTTGCTGTCTCTCTCTCGCGTTTCTCCCTTTGTGCCGGACTCCCAGAGAAGCAGAGGATATTTAAATCTGTTTTACCAATGAGCAAAGCACCTGTACGACTTTTGGATTAACTTCGCTGGGAAACCATTATTGCAGCTCCCCTTCTAAAGGGATGCTGTGGCACGAAAAGCCCCGGGACCTGCAGAGTGTCAGAGTCTAGGAGGTCAGGCCATCAGCTTTCATCCAGAGATGTGCACAACTCCACCCTCTGACATGTAACACTATCTGTGCTCCAATTCTCTCACAGAGCAAAGCGGTCGCTCCTTGTATCAGTTCCACATGTTTTAGCTTTCACTTCGGAATTCCACAGTAACATATTGCTAAAACTATTGGCAAGGCCAAAAGATCTCAAAGGCAAGACCAATTGGCTTTATCAATGACTGTTTTTCTAATAACGCTGGTGCCATTTGACAAATCTGCACAAAGCTTTCCAAAACAAAATGCCATCCACTTTGGCTCCTTCATTTAAGCAGCTCCAATAAGCCCAAAAAAAGAAAAAGAGGCAGGAGTTTAACTGCCACTGGTGCAGCAGGTGGAGTTGCACTGGGGCCCAAACACTGAGGGGTATATTAAAACCTGATAATTGTTTATTTTATTACAATAAACAGTCAATTGCGTTATTTTCTAGACTTGCACAAAGGCCCTTGGCATTCTTGCTATGCTACTTAAAGGAGGGGGTATTTCAAAAGTGTAATTTTCCATTTTAATTGCCATAGGAAACTTTGCTCTCCGACAAAGTAAATATTGGTGAAATGAGTTATAGCAAATTTGGCAAAACGGTGGCACTTTACTCATTAAGTGTGCTTTTTGAGATTCAATGTAATACTCTTCAGAGAAATTAGTTAGAGCTCATCAGAGAGGTATGCTTTTCTCCAGACACAAGGGAGCACCCAGTATAGGTCAAGAAAATACCCTCACAGGCTTCAAGTTCTGCATACATTTTGCAAAACAGGAAGTCATTTTTTTTAGCTAGGTGCGGATGGAACTGTGCTAATCCTATACATCTTTCCCAGTGCACTAATCGGGCTTGTAGATTGATACCATGACTAACTCAGGCCTAAGGTTTTGAGCGTAAGCTTTTCCACAAGACAACCATCAGGCACACAGTCATAAAATTAGAAAGGGAAACAAAATTACAGTTGAGTAATAATAATACTAACTCTCCTAAAAAGGGCCGTAGGAGTAATCTCACACCGCAAACCTTCTACAGCCGTGGTTTGTCACACAGGGTAACCAACACCAAACCCATTGTCTACTATGGTAATCTGTCAGATTCCATGTAACAAAATACCCATCGGTAGGCTATAAAAAAAATGTGGCCCAATCCAATCTTGTACTTTATGGAACCAACAGGTGAGTTGAGCCTAAGCCCCTCACCCAGGAGTACTCTCTAAGCTCTTTTCTGTTGATCACCGGTCATATGACAGGAGCACTGCCCAGCCAGGCCTAAAATGAAATCTACATTAGTGTAGCCCTGGGTATCCCACACTGCCCTCACACACAAAACTACAACCTGAAGTCTAACTTTAATAATGGAAGGACAGGGTGTTCAGAGTGCAGTACATTCCTCAAGACCGCACTCCTCCCATCTGTCAAGCTGGCAGAGAAATAAATACTGTAAATTATTAAGGTATCTAAGACACTTTTACAGCATTACAATGCCATGCTTGTATCCCCAAAAGGTCAGGCTAAGGCGGGATACTGGTGTAGGCTCAGGCAGCTGTGTAAACAAACAAAATAATCACATCTGCCTCGATGGGAAGCACTTTTTTGCGTGAAAGCGCACAACTTATTCCCAATTCAAAACTGAACCTCTGGCTACCAACATGTGGACGGTGCAAAAGCCCACCTCTGTAGGACTTTTGAAAGCTCTACTTTAGGTTAGTTGAATTACGTCAGTTGGCAGCTGCGCTGTCAAGCCAGACCTAAAAATATGGCAACCATTTTTCAGATGCTTTCGTCGGTGCCCCGTCCCCAATGCTACTACAGACCCTAAACTTCATTTTTGAAGCATATCAGTGGCCGCTCAACAAATCGGAAAGCCAGAAAGTAGTTCAATGTCTTGCAGTACAACTCGTATTACCCCATTGTGCTTTGCAGTATGAACGCTTCATGAACATATAAGAGGGACTCCTGGGCACTTTCATGTTCCCAGCATTAACAATCTCAGGGACAAGAAAAGGTTTGAGGCCTGTCATTTCAGTACAAAGAGTCAGATGTTGTAATCACAACATGACACGAAGGCAAGGTAGGTTGTAGATAGGTTTATTCTCTTCAGCACATAGCGTCGCAGCGTCCCTTGCGCCTCAGCCAGCAGGAACTGCCAAACTGACAGGTCGCGAGTAACACCGCACAACAGTAGAACGTTGGCACAGAAAGGTTCTACAGAGGCGCGCAGCCTCAAACAACAGAGAAATCATAACACCCCCCCCCTTTCTTCTACACACAGGAAGAATCCAACAATAAGGAAGATTAGGCATAAATGAAAAGGAAAGCAAGGTGAGTGGGGCGAGAGCATTGAGCAATAATGCAACAAGGAATGAGGACTAACCCACAAGGAAATCTTGCAAGTGGTGAGGAGGCCTCTTGACCCGCAAAGGTCTCCGGCACCGTTGTGTAGCTTGAGAAAGGTGTAAATCTTGACTCATCACCGAGACTCTGGCGAACACCCAAGTTGTCACCACTGGGACCAGTCACTCTCATTTCTGCACAAGCACGGGGACTTTTCAATAATTGGTGATCATGTGCCAACATGTAACCTGAACAAGAATCTCTACCTACAATGGTCTTGGGTGGTTTGTCTCATGAACAATACTTGACTAATGGGGAGAAGTGGAATCTACGCAGAGTTGCCAACACAACATACCACTGGTGCACCTCCTTAACTTTGAAAGGACCACGGAACTTACACAAACCCTTGATCCAACGACCAGATCTGACTTTGACCCAATCGCCAGCTTGAAGATTGGCAGAGGACTTCAACTGAGAATGTACGAGAGTGGGTGCAGAAATAGGTGTACCTTCATCACCAACACACACATACTTCCCTTCCAACAACTCTCTGACCCAAGAAGGTACTAGCCTAGTAGAGGGTTTCCTACCACGCATGGCAACAAAAGGAACTACACCTGTAGTAGAATTTTCTGTGGTGCGGTAAGCCCACACTAATTCGTTCAAGGTTTCATCAACATCCAGGTTGTTGGCGAGAGCAAGACCTATTGCTCCTTTAATCATACGGTTGGCTCTCTCTACAATACCATTGGATTGGGGATTATAAAGTGCAGTGAGAGAATGTTTAATCCCACAATTACGTAAAAATTCACACATTTCACCGGAAGTTAACTGTGTGCCATTGTATGTTATAAGAACAGTGGGATAGCCTTCTTCTTTAAAGATGGTGCGCAACACTTTTATGGTGACTCTAGTGGTAATTTCAGGAAGCAGGTACACGATCAACCATCTATGACAACCATTCCAAATCTCTTGTTAGGATGAACTCCTGGCATAGGTCCAATGAAATCAAGGCAAATGCTATGCCAAACCACACCAGGATCATGGATGGAACTCGGGACAGACTGTGGCCCAACCTTCAACCTCTTCTCACACTCATTGCATTCACTGCACCTTTCAACCCAATCAACCACCTCACTATCCATACCCGGCCACCAGAATTCACTCCGCAATCTCTTTTTAGTAATAGTCTGCCCCAGATGTCCTTCATGGGCTATGTCAAATAACCTCTTTCGAATACCAAACGGGGGAACTATCTTATCACCCCGCATAACAATCTGGTCTGCGACAATGGATAATTCATTGATAACGGCATTAAAAGGTCTCACACTACAAGGCAAGGTGCTCGCTCTTCGTCCACCTTTGAGTATGAGGTTAAGAACACCCTTAAGGACCTCATCTTGTAACATAGCATCCGCCCACTCTTCTTTGCTGACCACACCACAACTTCACTGAACCACATCGTACACACTGGAAATTGCTCCTTCCCTTGCACTCTTAGTCACACCAATTTTATCCACTTTCTCCCACTCTAAAGACATACGCGACAAGCAGTCTGCTTGAACATTACGCCAACCAGAAATGAACTCAATCTGGAAGTTGTACTCTTGCAACCTGGAGGCTAGGCGAGCTAGTCTGGCTGACCCTTTCCCTGCCCCACCTGGTGACAAAATTTTCAGCAAGGGCTTGTGATCGGTGCAAAGAAGAATCTTTCGCCCCCAAACATACGTTCTGAAATATTCGACAACCCAGGTGGCAGCTAAAGTTTCTTTCTCTATTACAAAGTAATGACGTTCAATAGTTGTCAAGGTGCGTGAAGCAAACGCCACAGTTTTTTCTGAAGTACCATCATTCTGAGACAAGACAGCTCCAATACCAGAGTCACTGGCATCAACTGTGGCAATGGTTTTTGCGTTAACATCAAAAGGAACAAGAATCCCTGCATTACAGATTTCAAGCTTGATGTTTTCAAAACAAGTGTGTTGATCTGCTTCCCAAGTAAAATTTGCACCCTTCCTCATAAGTACCTTCAAAGGTTCTGTTTTACTCGCAAAGTTCCTCACAAACGTGGAGTAATACTCGATTAACCCAAGGAAGGAACGCAACTGATCCGTTACTTGGAATGGGAGCCAACCTTATGGAAGCGAGCAAATCTCTTTTGGGTTTAACACCTTCAGAAGAAAGGGAGTGTCCCAAGTACTCCACCTCTGTGACAAGGAAAGCACATTTTTCCCTATGTAGCGTTAAACCAGACTCCAAAAGCCTAGCAAGAGCTTCTTTTAACGCTAAGTTGTGACTGCTCACACTATCACCCTGGATATCGTCCTGGAAGTAGATAATATTTTTTAGACCTTTAAACACTTCCGACACCATCCTCTGAAAAACACTAGCAGCCGAGGACAATCCAAAAGGCATCCTAGTAAATTGGAAGATACCTTCCATAGTAATGAAGGCTGTCCAGTGTTTAGAGGAGTCATGTAACCGTATTTGGTGATAAGCGTGACGAAGGTCCAATTTTGAGAAAAATTTTGCACCTTGCAACAATAAGATTAACTCGTTGATATTAGGCAGGGGAAAGGTATCAGGAATTATATTCTGATTGAAACTCTTCAAATCAACACAGAAACGTAAATTTCCGTCCGCCTTCTCCGTGATGACAACGGGAGAAACCCAAGCAGAACACTCAACAGGTTCAATGACACCATTAGATAACATTTCATCCAACATCTTCTTGACTTCACCCCTCACCATAATGGGAACTTTCCTGAGCTTATGTTGAACAGGGATGGCTCCAGACTTTAGATTTATTTTGTGGACGTAACCTTCTAGATTTCCAAGCTGATCTCTGAACACTTCCTTACCTCCCTCCAAAATGTCCTCAACAGTAAGGTCATCCACCACCATTACCTGTTCAACACCATGGGGGTCAATCTTAATATGCAGGTCATATTGGTGGTACCAACCCAAGATGGGAGGCCCCGAGTCAGCCACAAACTTTTCCCTTGACAGACCTATTTTTAAAAGAAATGTCTGTCAAAATATAACCCAGTATGTCTATCTGCTCTCCTTGATACCCACCTGGATAAATATCTTTGGGCAACAAGCTCATTTTGGGACATTCTTGTTGATAAATTCTCTTGGGTACGATAGTATACAACGACCCTGAATCTACCATGAGATCAACTTTTTTGTTCGCAATGACAAACTCTGCCTTGGGCCTGCGTCTTCTCTTATCTAAATATGAAGTACTGGTAAGAAGAACATCTTTATTGTCTCCTACTTCATCTTGAGAAGGTTCAACACAAAGAATTCTGTCGGGCCTAGACAAACACTCACTAAAGTGTGTCTCCTCAGACAACATTGCCACCTTCCCTTTGTTGACTTCTCTACACATTCTTGCTAAATGACCTTTACGGCCACACTTTCTGCATTCTTTGCCAATGGCCCAGCAATTTTTCGAATCTGATGTGTGATAAGTGCTACCACACTTGCCACACATCTTATTACCAAACTTACTGGGATTCAACCTGCTGCCAGAAGAGCTCTTCCCACCTTGAACAGAAAATCTGGTGGACGCAGCCACCTCCCCTTCACTTCCCTCCACTACAGATGTCTCCCCTTCACCAGTAATGTTCAATTTCGAATCTCTTCGATCCATCTCCTTCATGCAGAACTCTGACTCTTCCACTATTTGCGCTATATCAATGGCATCCTTAAGAGTAGGGTCTTTGGCAGCCCACAACCGTTCTTGTGTTTTCCTGCTTCTGCATTGCACGATCAGTTGATCCCGTATCATTTCCTCAGCCATGGGACCAAATCTACATTTAAGGGAAAGTTCCCGAAGTCTCGTAACAAAGTCATCAATAGATTCCCCAACTCTCTGTGGTTGAGTATAAAATTTGAACCTCCTCATAACAACATTAGACTCCTTCGCAAACCTGTTCTCCAACCTTTTACGTGATTCTTGATAGATGTCCTCAATGGGTTGACCACATTCATTAGTGACAACAGGAAGGTACTTGAACATGTGTTGACCTTCTTTACCCAGACTGGTAAGTAAAATCGCCCTTTTCCTATTGGAGCTAAAATCTTGAGCATCCAACGCTTCCAAGTAGTTATCAAAGATGTCAATCCACTCATTCCATTTGATACTAGAACTACCTGGTTGAGTGAGAAAATGAGGAGGAGAAGAAACCGCTGTGACATCCAATGCTGAGACATCCATGTTTAAATGCAGAATGACTATAAAAGGAAATAGATAAATAAAGGAGTAATGTGTACACTCTAGCAGACCAAGTTTTGCGGTCTTTGACTTTTGTGGTAAGCTAGCAAAGGTGTCAGCACACAAAGATCGACTTCTCCTTTAATGCCACCGTTTCCTCCCAACAGGCAGTGAAAGCCTGTCTCTTTAAGAAAAGAAAACTCCTCCCCCGTAGGCGTCTCATTCAGCTGCTCCGCGAGTACACACGCATTTACCTCAAAACAACCGCTTTTCCTCACAAGCGGCAACACGGCCGGTTGGAACTGCAACGGAACGGACGTTGAGGGGACTACAGCTCCGGACTCACCAGGTATGTGCGTGGACACCGCAAAACATCCTCCATCCACCGGCTATAACTAAAAGATGTGCTCTGTGCCATTCGTCAGACACTGATGCGGCGCGTTAGGGGTCGCTTCACACACCTTCATACACCTCAGCACTTGCGCCTTAGTTACGGTGCCACACGCCTCTACTCTGTAAAATGGTGCTCCCCACTGACAGGTAGACACTGATGCAGCGCGTTGGGGGGCGCTTCACACACCTTCTTACCCCTCATCAAAGTCGTCTATATCGCAGAGCTTCACGCCTCTTCAACTCAGCAGTAGGGTAATCAGGACACGGCACACGTAGGTTCTCCGCTGCGCACTATGTGCCTCGCTGACTGAAGCTCGTCGCCAAAAACATGTTGTAATCACAACATGACACGAAGGCAAGGTAGGTTGTAGATAGGTTTATTCTCTTCAGCACATAGCGTCCCTTGCGCCTCAGCCAGCAGGAACTGCCAAACTGACAGCTCGCGAGGAACACCGCACAACAGTAGAACGTTGGCACAGAAAGGTTCTACAGGGGCGCGCGGCCTAAAATAACAGGGAAATCATGACATCAGACACTGCACATGTCAACAGAACTCTCATCACTGATTCGCATACCCGAACAGAAGCCAATGGACGTTTAACTTCAAGGAAGGATTCAGAAATGTGGCCTAGCGACAGCTTTAACTGTCTCACCAGCTTCATGCAGTCCAACACATGCACTCATACCTTAATAGATAAATAAATATATTCATATAGAAAGGTTCTGGGTCAGTCCTCGTCATCCATGTTCGAGTGTCATTCACTTTTCGCTTCCGCTCATCACAGCTTACAGTACCTGGCAATGGATCGGCCCCCTTCAGCCACTCTCTCCTGTGCGTCATGACATTTGTCGTGATCTCGTGCACATTCGCCTTAATAAAGAGCTAGGCTGGTGTGCTAATAATATATTTTGCTAGTGCTTTTTACTTTCGATTGTTTATCCTTTATTGTCATCTTTGCGTGCCTAAACTTCGTCTTCAGGTTACAGAAATTCAGGCCCAAAAGTATATTTTCTTTGCACCACGTGAATCATATTTTCCTGTGATATGAATAGAAACGGTTTCTATATCTGTTCCGAGTACACCTGTCTGCAAACGTACTGTTATATTAAAATGACACGTACCAGGTCTTTTTTTAATTCAAATTTTGAATTACATTTTTAGATGACGTTTTTTTTGTGTCATGCTTAAAGCATCCTTGACAAGTACAGATGGACTGGCTTTTTTCTCATGCTTGCTATTAAACGGTGCTATTTTAAAGACTACCATCTGAGAAACATCCTTAGTTGAGTGTGAGTGTGAGTGTGTGTGTGTGTGTGTGTGCGCGCGCGCGCGCGCGCCGGGGAACAAGATGCGGGGGGAGGTAGAAATATACAAACGTCGCATCTGCAATTTGGGGGTTAAAATGTATTCGCAATGTCTTTGAGAGAAGGGGACAGGGCCACTCAACGCCATTAGACGAGAAACCAGCGAGTCATGAACCAAACGTAATATATAGCTAGGGCAGAGACGGACTATACCTCGGGCACTGTAGAAAGTCTATACACTCGACGAGAGAGAGGTGTGCATATTGAGCACCACGAAGGCAGCCAAAAGGCGCAGAAAACATTCCTCATGCCTCACAGTGCGCCTACCAGTTCCAACTGGCATAGGTTCACACCTCAGGACTGAGACATCGCCTGCCAATCCGGGGGGGGCGGAGCAAGGGTACAACTGTGTGTGATGACCTCTTACTGCACACGGCTCAGCACAAACCCAGACTGAAATATTAAAAAAACCAGCGGCACAGGTATACAGGCATTCTGCCCCTCACCTGCGTGACGTGAAACAGCCTGGGCAGACCACGGTTTGGTGACCCGTAAACTCTGCACACACACTGCTGCCCCCAGCCCTATCCTGATCCCAACCTTAGCATTAAGAACTAAGAGCAAAGTAGGGGCGTCCATTTTGCCTTTCGAATGAAAACCCAAAGGCACGGCACTGGCAGCTTACTCTAATGACCCCGACCAGGGCTGTAAGTGGGCCGGGTCCTGCCGGTGCTCAGGTGCCGAGACGGGTTCCTAACGGGCTCTTTATTTTTGCCCTCACTCTCAGGGTGAAAAAAATAACTCTGCAGCCCTTCATTGCCTTAGATGTAACTTCAAAGACACTCGTTTTAGTTATTTCACAGTCTCATCATTTCAGAACGGAAGCGTTTTCAATACAGTATACAACGAAGCCATAGGTGATGCTAATTTTATTTCATGCAACTAACAACTATTGGCAAAACCAAAAGTCCTGGCTTGTTGTATGTGTGATGTTGCTTGTTGTATCTGGATGCAATGATAGAAACAGCAAAATACCAGTCGGGCGGCACACTATGCTAAGCATAGATTTTTTTAGCGTAGGTGTTTTTAAGCCACGCCCTTATTACAGCGGCCACGCCCCTTTGAGAGAGACCCCCCCCCAGGTTTTTCATCCCACTTAAAGCCCTGCCCCCGACCCTAGAATGACGCTACAAACGACTAGCTCACCCAGCAGATCCCCCCACGCTAAGGACAGGATGTGCCTAATTCCAGAGCCCCGGGCAACGCCAGAATTCCGACACTCACCTAGGGTTTTCGTTGCCTGTTTACCTCATCAACACTCCCTTCATGGACTTTGGAGCAGGAACAAGCAACCCTTCCCTGCTACCTGGAAAACCCCATACGCCATGTTCTATCCTCCCACATCACACCGACCAACCGGAGGCCTCGAGCCTTTCACTCACCTGGGCAGGGGGCGGGGCCAGGGAGAAGGCGCTCACCTAGCACTCACTGGCCACGCCCACCCCGGCTGGCTCCGTCGTGAGGTGGGACGAGGTTGGCCCAGGTGCGCGCGCGCGTGACGGGCGCACTGGATGCAGCAAGACAGACTCAGAGCAGACACTGTTAGGTGACAGCACGGGGCGCAGGTGTGCCGTAGTGAAGGGGCGGAGTTGGGGCAGGAACCACTCTAGGTGACATCGATTACATCATACTGAGTAAGCAACGTCCCTTATAGGCAGTGTCGCAACTCACAAAACGATCATCTGGAAATGTATCCAGCTTGAATAATATAAGGCACCCCTTGACCAGAGGCACTTTCAAGTTGGCACTGTTTATATGTTTTGTACAAGACGCTCAAAGTGCATAATAAGGAGGAACGCAGATGTACTATCCTGCGCACGCCAGAATTCTCCAGAACAAGAGGGAGGGGTTGGGGCCTTTTAGTGGTGACAAGTCAACCAATGGAGGCTGGGCTAACACTTCAAACAATATGGTGGAGCTATTCTTAGAGCTAATACAAGAATTACTTCTGTGAAAGTAAAGTGAGCTCATGATATATTCTTAATTCCATCTTCAGAAAGACTTTCCTGCCTCACTTTTGACCAAAGGCACATTTTTAGTCTGCTCATTGGGACGTTGCAATACAAGCTTGTTTGAGGCCGCATTTATCTACCGGTCTCGGAATATTGAGCTTAGTGGGTCAACGCAACTGACTTTGGTAAATGTGACTGATGTTGACGCTATCTTTGATAATATGATTTCTAACAGATAAAGCGTCTTCGCAGAACCGGCGACAGTGTTATCCTCAAGAATAGATGTGGTTTTGTGCCCCTAAAAGAATCAAAACCACCCGGAAATATGCAACATTAAATAAGGGATGAGACTTAAGAAAGTCCAGGATTATTAAAGTTAGAAACCATAACGGTTTATTAATAAATAATTGTAAAGTGCGATATAGAAGGCAAAAGTAATAGTAAAAATGCATGGTAAATCAATATAGAGAATTAGTATAAGGCTCAATCATATGCAAGGAAGAGTCTCAGGTGAAGTCAAGGCTCAGAGCACACATACTTAAGTCCTAAGCAAGAGACAGAATGTTCATGGTCCTCTTTCTAAAATCAGGCAAACCAGACTTGGCTCACCTCCCAAATGGAACCTCTTTTTAATAGAAAAAATAAACAGCCAATATCGCACTGTCAGCAAGGGGTGATCACATTCTTCACAGATTTGAAAATCCAAACCCAAAATGTAATACCAGTACAAATCTAGTTACATCCAAACAATAACAGTTACATATTATGAATAGGGTTTCAGTGACGGTCAGGAAAAGCCTTGAATTGTTTCAGAAAGGTTTCCTTTGGAGTATTTTGAGAACAGCATGTCAATACAGAACACTGTCGTAGTGTGCACTTTGTTATGTGCAATGAGCAGAAAAATGAAAGCACACACACCATGACTGCTGTTGGACTTGGGCCTTTCTGCAGGGTCATCCCCAAACGTTTTACCTTCCTCCTCCTACCTTTTTTTCTGAATTTGTTTTTGTTGGACTTGGGATTCTATGCATTTTACCACTGCTAACCAGTGCTAAAGTGTTTGTGCTCTCTCCTTTAAACATGATTGATTGGCTTATAAACAATTGCCACATTTAGTTTAGGCCATAGTAAAGTGGCACTACCTGTGCCAAGGGCCTGTAAATTAAATGCTACTAGTGGGCCTGCAGCACAGATTATGTCACCCACTTAAGTAGCACTTTAAACAAATCTCAGGCCTGCCACTGCAGCCTGCGTGTGCGCTTTTAAACTGTCATTTCAACCTGGCAAAGTAAACCTTTTACCAGGCCCAGACCTTCCATTTTACTACATAGAGGTCACCCATAGGTTAGGCCTTGACAGTCCAGGGGGCAGGGTGCAATGTATTTAAGAAGTAGGACATGTACTTTTAAGTTTTACATGTCCTGGTAGTGAAAACTCTTAAATTCATTTTTCACTACTCCAAGGCCTTCCTCTCCCAATAGGATAATATTGGAGTTACATTATTACCTTTTATAAGTGTAGTTTCCAAATGGCAACAAGTAACTCCTTCATGTTTGGTGTCTCTGGAATTGTAATTTAAAATCCTGACTTATGGCAAAGTCAGATTTTAAATTACAATTTTGAAAATCCCTCTTTTAAAAAGTTTAATAAAGAAAGCAGGGGTTGGGCCCATGTCTGTCAGCAAGGCTAGGCCCCACAAATTGCATGCAAGGAATGGTGCCAGCGCTGATGATCATTAAACACTAACGAAGACTTTAAATTTCGTGAGCGCACAAATCAATTAACGCGGCCACCATTTACTTTTTATAATATTAAGGAAAAATTAACAGGTCATTTATGCATATCAAAATCATAGTTGAGGGACAGACATTAGAAAACAATCTGTCAATTCTTTAACAGAAACATAAAACCCACAAAACATTTCACAGCACATCACATGTAACAAGAAACATAATACAATACCATTTCACCTATGTGTAAACATATACCAGTGTTTGTATCCTGGTTCCAAATTGACCTGTCAAAAAGGAGCTAGACCAATTACAACAGTTTCAAAGCTCATTCCTGTAGGGCCTATACCAGAAGCAGAAAAAGCAAATTCAATCAGTGGCACATAACAGTGATATTTTCTTTACACAGTTTACATCACTCGCCCTGTTAGCCCAAGTTGACTTATTAAAAATGCGCTCTGGGTTGTACCTTTGTCGACGCGTTTCAAACCCTGAAAAACATGGGAATTCTCCTCAGGACTCAGAACACATGGATACTCTAAAAGAAAACATGTCTTTAATATCTCATAAATGTGTATATAGGGTTGAACTTCCAATGACTATTGGTTCAACTGTTTACCTTCAGCCAAGGAGTGGATTTGTGTTTTGGTCTTCCAATTAGTCTCAGAGAGAATGGATCACAAGTCTTTCTATTGAACAATAAGAAAGGTATTTCAGGATGACACACCATGTCGTCATCATCTCTAACTTATAATTACTTTCAAAATATTTCGCGTGTACTCACTTCTCTGTTATGGTAGCCTGCCACCTTTTATTGCTAGATGTCATCTTCTGAACCCTCTCTAATATAATGAATTCTGTAGAAAACAGAGAAAGCGGAACTAAGTGTGATTATATGTTGCATTTTTGCTTCAGCAGTGGAGCGTGCATTAGTAACGCCTTTTTTATAAAAAGAAGAAATTCGAAAGCCAGTCACAACAAGATCGAGTTTTAAAAGATACACAATTAAAGCAAAAGTCAGTGCTACTGAAACGGAACGGCCACCGTGTCAATTCTCTAATATGTAACCCGACCAAATTCACTCCTTGGCTGAAGGTAAACAGTTGAGCCAATAGTCATTGTAAGTTCGATCCTATATACACATTTAGGCGATATTAAAGACATCTTTTTTTTCTTTTCGAGTATCCATGTGTTCAGAGTCCCGAGGAGAACCCCCAGGTTTTTCAGAGTTTGTGCCTCTTAAACGCATATGCTATAATAACAACCATATTTTTCTTTATGTTCTGAAGCGCTGTGCACATAAAAGTGCCAAATTCACTAAAATATTAATGTTATGATTAAATCAGGCAATAGAAACACAACTTGGGCTTCGGAATCCCTAGCAAAAGACCAATCTTTTTTGGAAGAAGAAGCCTCACCCACATTATGTGGCATGCTTCATCATAGGCAACCTCTCCCCACCATGTTAGGATAGTACCACCAGGGCGGGCTCAACCTCCAAAAAGAAAGGGGGGAGGGAGTTTTTAGAGAAAGTACTACTGGACAGTAAGGGACCCAGACAACTAAAAATATCTAGAGGTACCCAGGTTATCACCTTTATTATTGGGAGCCTCTGGTACGTATAAAACCGATACCAAGATGGAATGTAAGCACAATGGCTCAATCCATCTCCATTAGGCCAACATGTTTCTGCCCTTGCTAATTGCCTATTCAGGTCACAGGCATTCATCGGGGCTGAGGATCACTAATGGACTGACCTAGTCACCATTTGAAAACCACAGAGTCAAACCAAACATACCAAGGGGAGGCCTACCTTGTTTATGATTAGTTATACCCTAACTAAGGGGATACCATCTAACCGGTCTGGGAGGAGATGATGTCCTCTGTAGTAACACATTCGTCAAGAGGCCCACCGTCCCTTTCGCCGATTCAAGCTCTTCATCCAGCTGCTAATGCAAATTGGCTTTGAGACAAACGCCAATATTCTCTATAATGGTTATTCACAAATGTTTATACTAATTATCTCAATTAGCTTAGCCTGGGTTGAGATAGGGGATACTAGGTGATTCTAACACTGGAACAAGTAGTGTATTGGTTGTGCAATCCTTTTGAATTGACAAACTATTATACACATATCAGAGTTATGCTACTTTTGAGAGACCCAAGCTCAGGTTTATAGCAAAATAAGGTTCCATAAGCATTTTCCTGCCAAAACACAACACTAGTTTGAAGAGGCAGGATAAAGCGATGCAATGCCTACACAAGGGAGCGCTGGTTAACTTCCTCTGCATGGAAACCATCACAAAGAGAGAAAAAAAACATAAAAGGTTTATGTTAAAGGAAATTCTACATCTATTTTACAATGCATTCTGAGAAACTGACATTGAGGAGTTTGCTGTAGGCAGCTGAGGTATGCTATAGTTAAAAATAAATTATATGTTCAAGCTTCACATAGCTGAGTTATTCCTCAGTCTACCCTTAGGTCAGACACAAGACACCTGAGCTATCAGTCTGGTTACAATGCTCAATCATCAAAGTACAAGAGCCACAATACATAATTTCTGCTAGATTCTTTGAAAAATTACCACCAACCCTGCATTTCATGCCTCTGAGAGCAGACTAAATATAATAAAACTTGCAGGATATGAGTTGAGTTGTTACTTATAAAATGTTATGGCTAACAGCATCAGAAAATATATCAATATAATAAATCAAATATATGAATTTTATATCCCTTCTTAAACATAGAATAATCCTCTATTTTGCACAGGTCACAACAATGTGTATTCCAAATAGAAGAGACAACAAAAGAAAAGGACCAGAACAGGGCCATGGCATGGTGGATTCAAGCAGAGAACATGTAGAACAGCCCCTATATGCAGGGAGGAAGTTCCCTACATGTCAGACCATCTGTGGTTTGTACTGAGAAAACAAACCACTACTTTGAGAGTGTATTATCTTACTACAAAGAAGTTTTCAGAGTGGGTGCTTTAAAAATGGTGCAGGTTCAGCAAGCCGGTAGTGCTCTGAAGGGGGTTCCCCCATAGCAGCAGCCCTCACAGCACAGAAATCCTGCCCAGGCAGTTGGTGATCTCTAGGGTATATAGTCCTCTGCACAAGTGGTGAATGCCATGGGTTTATTCCCCTGACAGATCTATCGACAGTCCACCAGGTTAAAAATATCGCCCTAAGCATGGTCTACAAGGATATATGAGGGCAGGACATTTGACATATCTGGTGAGTCTGGTGGTCTTAGCAATATCTTGATTATCAGTTTAGATGCCCTCTATGTTGTTATCTTATGGACAGAGTAATTAGTCCCATAACTCACTCTCTCTCTCTCTCCTCCCTCCCTTCTCCCCCCTATATTGTAAGCTATGGACCTATATGGGTATCATCATGATAGAAGTACAAAGATAGATTTGGAGACTAAGGCCATGGTTCCAAGTTATGTAGAAGTTTCAGTGATAACTAGTGCACACATTAGCTACTGCCACTCTGGTAATGGGTATTTAATGGGTGGCATAATTAACTTCCCCGAGGTCCCCAACTAAAAATGCTTAACACACCAATTTGTACATGTTTTGCATTTATATCTTAGCATTACATTCTGATAGATTTCTTCAGGCTTTATCTGGGGAAATGCGTCAGGAGAACATTTCAGACTGTGACAAATGGTGCACAACTCAGGATTCCAATCTGGGTACTAACATCCATTTCTGCATTGATCGGAATTTATAAGGTCTAAGTAAATTCTGTACCTTTATAGAAGGCGGGGATAGGTTATATAAACAGAGATCTGCTTAACTCTGTATTGCCATTACTATGGCCTTGTAGTGCTGTAGGGTTTCAGTATATTATACTGTATTGTAGTTGTATTTAGACAGTGCTTAATACTCCTAACAAATCACTATAGCCCATTTGTAGGGGGTTGCACACTACTCCTGTGGAGTGCCATAGATGGAACAGTGCATGTTTGCCATGCAGCCTACAAGTTTTTTGATGTCATGTACCAGGACCAGAGTTATACTCTGAATACGTTTTGTTGAGTGAGATCTCAATTGCTTAAGCATTAGATTCTAATTGAAGGAAAGAAGTGTGTGAGTGAGTCTGACCTATGTTTTTGAATGTGGATAAAGCTAAAACTGCTGAAAATGTGTCATGCACAAATGTGTAGCTGCACTTACTAATGGGTGTAGGAGAAAGGTGTAACGAGGCTGCACAAGCCAATACCTGTAATTTACAGTTCAAGCTACATACCATAAGGAGCTAAGAAAGTACAGAGCGATGAAGGGAGATACCCTTGGGTGGTACCTACTCGGGGATTCAGTGTGCGGCAACAAATGATGGACGGAATGCTGAATGAATCAAGCATTCACCCCAGCCAAGAGATCTGGGTTAAATCCATTGTTTTTTTGCTCACTACACCACCCCAGTCTGGACCCAGCCATATGCAAATCAGCCTGGACCCTGCTCCTCGTGGGAACAGTCCAGCCTGAACTGCCAAGCCGGGTCCTCTCTGGACCAGAAACAAACATCCTGGGACTGGTTTCGGGGTAAAACCCCTCATCAGCCAGGCTAGCTTGAATCCAGTGGCACAGAGAGCAAGGGACCCAAGTCTGGCAATACCTTTCCCACTTAGGGCGAAAAGTGCTGCAGCAACAAATGATGGATGGAATGCTAAATGAATAAAGCATTCACCCCCAGTCAAGAGATCTGGGTTAAATCCATCTTTCTTTTGCTCACTACACCACCCCAGTTTGGACCCAACCATATGCAAATCAGTCTTGACTCTCATGGGAACAGTTCAGCCCGAACTGCTAAGCCGGGTCCTCCCTGGACTGGAAACAAGCACCCTGGGACAGGTTTCGGGTTAACACTCCTCATCAGCCAGGCTAGCTTGAATCCAGTGGCACAGCGAGCAAGGGACCCACGTCTTGGCATACTCATCCCACTTAGGGGGTCCATCATTTGTGGCTGTAGCACTTTTCGCCCTAAGCGGGAGATGAATTTAACCCAGATCTTTTGACTGGGGGTTAATGTTTGATTCATTCAGCATTCCGTCCATCATTTGTTGCTGTAGTACTCAGGGATTCAGGCTGTTACAAGGTCTGAGAGTGCAGCCAATAAACCCCAAACAGCCTCTGCAGAAGGAAAAGGCCATATGAATGTCATAGTAAAACAAAGCATACAGCATCCACATTTTACTTTGCTTAAGGTAACAGTTACCTGGGATCAGGATAGCAAACAGGATTAAATGGGCTGTGGTATTAATTAGAATCATTGATAATACCTGACAGAATGAGTAAGTTACTTACTCACTGTAACACTCTTTTTGGTGGATACTCTATCTAACCACAGATTTCTCACCTTTTGATTATTTCTCCAGGCTTCAGACGGGATCCAGAAACTCAAAAGTAGGAATCCTGAACACCGATAGATGGCACAGTGCGGCTCAGTGAGGCCACAAATAAGAATGACCCAAGTGCGGTGATGTCAGTTGCTTTCTAAGGCTTGTCCACAATCTCAGATGCACAGATCATAAGCAAATTGGCATGACCAGTATGCAGATCTTTAGGTTCGGATCCTTTTAGATGGGAAATAGAGTCCATTCCACAGAACTGGTAGGTGGGTGACTAATCTGTGGTTAGCTAGAGTAACCACAAGAAAGAGCACTACTGAAGGTAAGTAGCTTGTTATTCTGATGGATACTTTTAACTGCAGAATCCTCAACTTGTGAATATATACAATAGCAGTACCTTGCTTGCAGGAGGCCCTGTAGAATGGATCAAAACAAAAAGCCCTGTAGGACAAAATGGACAAAATGTCCATCCTGATAGACCTGACTGTCAAAGCAATAGTGCCTTGTGAATGTGTGCACCGATGCCAGGTAGCAGCCTGAAGGTTATCCATGATTGGCACTCTGAGTGCTAGCGCAGTACTAGAAGACTTGGCTTGAGTAGAAAGATCCCTCAATCCCTCAGCAGCTGGTCCTAGCTAACACGTAGCAGATTTTAATACAGAGGACTATCCACTAAGAGATGGTTATTTTCTGTACTGCCGTGCCCTTCTTTGCTTCCCAAAAAGCCCACAAAAAGTTGGTCGTCCACCGATGATCGTTATTATAATCAATGTAAAAACTGAGGGCTCTCATGAGGTCCAAGTGATTGAGTTTCGCCTCCTCTTTCAAAGGATACGGTGGGACAAAGAAAGTTGGAAGAATGATAACTTGCCCGACGTGTAAAGTTGTAAATAACTACTATAGGCAGAAACGCAGCTCAAGTTCTCAAAACCAGTTTGTGAGGGTCGAACGATGGATAGGGAGGCTGGAACAAGAGAGCTTGCAGCTCATTCACGCAACACGAGGACGTGATCGTGACCAGAAAAAACATTTTCAGGGTCAAGAGATGTATTGGACAGCTGTGCATTGGCTCAACCGGGGTAAACATCGAAAAAGTGAGATGCAAATTCAAGTCCCACTGTGGCATCTCAAATGGCTTTGGAGGAAACACGTGTTGTAAACCTTTAAGAAATCTCATCACAACAGGTGATTTACACAAAGAAGCCTAATCCGGCACCCTCAAAAAAACTGAAAGCGCTGACAAATAGCATTTTACAGTGCCCAACGCAAGTCCTTGCAGGGCCAACGACAAAACAAATAACACTTCAGAAAGCTTGGCTTGTAGTGGGTCAATCTGATGCTGTCGGAGCATGCTACAACTTTGTCCCAGCACTCGGTGTACACTGATTTTGTAGACAGACGCCTGGCAGGCAAATTCACAACAACAATTTCGGGAGGAATCTCAAAAGAGTCTAGCTGCCGCCTCCCAATCTCCACGCGTTGATGTGCAGATTTCAAAGGTCTGCGTGGGTTGCAAGACTTGCCCCCCCCCGTTGCTGTTACAGTAGATACTTCCAAAGCAGCAGCTTGATCCTAGGACAGATCCTCATGCCCAGGATTTCTGGATAACATACCCTCCTTGCCCAATCCGGAGAAACCAGGAAAACTTGGGCTTGGTCAGTCTTGATCTTCTTCATACTCAATCCAAGAGGGGAAGATGCAGAAAGGCATACAGGAGTCCCAAGCTCTACTCGAAGCAGAATTAGTCTCTGAGAGAGCCTTTTTGGGAACTCTAGCGTGCAAAAATGCTGACATTGCACATTCTCTGTGCTGGTGAAAGGTCAACCATGGTTCTCCCTATTGCTGGGAAATGCCCTGCGCCACCTCCGGGTGCAATTGCCATTTGTGATCTGCTAGGCGTCGAAGTCTGAGTTAATCTGCCCTGGCATTTAGAGATCCCACCAGGTGGTTCACGACCAGAGAAATTGATAAAAAGAAGTCAGGTGGGACTTCAGCACATTGCTAGGGAACCCCAACAATGTTATGAGGCTCGCCGTCATCTGGAGGTGGTCTGCGACTCCCTGGTGCAAGCCTGACTTCAACAACCAGTCATCAAGGTACAGGAAGACTTGTACACACAACTCCCGAAGGCTATAGCAACCACCGTCATCACTTTCTGTAACACCCAAAGGGCACTGGTAAGGCCAAAGGGGTGCATCACAAACTGGAAATTCTCCTGGCCCACTGTGAACTGCAGGTAAAACCTGTGGACCTGCAGAACAAGAATATGGAAACATGCATCCTTCAAGTCCAATGCTACCATCCAGTCTCCAGTATCCAAGGCAGACAAGACCTGCACCCAGCTGAGCATCTTGATTTTTTCCTTTCTCCGGAAGGTGTTGAAAGGTCGGTGTACTAAAATAGGACAAAATCCTATATCCGAATGGGTAGCAAAGAGGAAAGTGAGAAGTGAGAGCTCGCTCACCTTCCCATATCAATATCACTAATCAAAGAGGAGCGAGCAAGATACCAAGTTCCTTAAAGATGTGTGAAAAAAACGCCTTTATGTTTTTTTAAAAGACCCCTCACCCACCAACCTAGCTGGTGGCATGCTTTATCAATTGGGTCCCACCGAGACACCTAGCGCGTCACAGGTGTGCTTTGACATCAGATTACAGCGGAGTTGGGTTTTTTGGGGGTGTTTACCTCAAATGAAATGAGGGAGTGTATTAAAATTGTCTTCTGGATTGTCCACCAACGTGGTATCTTTTTTTTCCTTTCAATAATGGTAGCCTTAGACATGGATTAAAATCAGTGGTGGATGCGTGGCGAGACACTAGTGACCTCTCACATCCTTTATAAAGGTCGACATGTTTCAGCCATAATTTCTATGCTGCCCCAGGGGGTCACTATGGCTTTCCTCAGGACCAAGATCGTGTGCACGCTAAGGCATGCAATGGTTTTACAGTGAGTAACTTATGGATTTCTGAATTACTCCATTTGAATTTCTGTGTGAAATAAAAGGAGAGAGACAACATTTTGTACTTTAGTAGACAATACAAAGAAGGGTCAAAGGCTAAGCACTCTCTGTACGCTTATGTCATCATGCAAATGGTCCCATGTAAGACGGAACCACTGTGCCCTTGAATTGAATCAGCAGGACACTGCTGTACGTGGATCTACATTAACTCTCATGCAGACTATTCAAATGTGCAGGTGGTATCCTGCAACATGATACTTTCTGTGCAGTGCCTGGTAACACACATGCACTGCTATTTATCGGCAGGCGCGATGTCAGTGGCATGCATCACTTACAATAATAAGTCTCATAAATAGAAATTAAACAGTGATGTACACAGACAATGCAGCAGAGATTGTATCATGCATCGTGCTGTTTTTGCGCAGTGCTTGGTGAAAACAACATGCACTGCTATGTGTCGGCAGGGTGATGTCTGTGGCCTGCATCGATTTTAGTAATGAGGCTTGTGGTAAATGTTAAAACATTGATAACCACACACAATATAATATTGTCAGTCAGTCAAAAAAGCTTTATTTCGACCGTGTGGCCATAAAAGCACATAAAAAAAAGACAATACAATACATTTTACAGAGCAAGAACAAATATTAAAATATGTCATCATACAGTTTATATACATTAGTGCTGTATTAAAAGATGGTGCAAATCTAATTTGTGGAGAATTTTCTAAATCATTCTTAAATGCGCTCCCTCACAACAGTACTCAGTGCTAAACTTAGGTACAAGACGATAATCAACAAGGGATAAATGTTCTGCCTTGAGTGCAGGAGGGGTTAAAATATCGCATATTAAAACAAATAGCCAATTCATTGGTATGTATAAAACTCCTAACAAATGTTAAAAAAAGCTTTTGACTTTATCTAGTAAATAGATGTAACAATGTTAAAAAACCACATTAAAAGTAGTAATATAAAATATTTTAAAAAGGAGAAAAGAACCCAGAGGAAGAAAATTTGCGATAACAATAATCATACAATGGATATGTGCAAACATAGCATAGCAGCGTGTATAGAGGGTACTAGAAACTAGGGATTTCCTACAGTAGTTTTCTTTAAAATTGCTCTGCGAATGCACATCGAGTAAAGGAACCTAGAAATGGCGAACACAATAAGTGTGTCAGTTTCATACTTGAGAAGCCTGTAGGCCTCTGTGCAGTGTCTAATCCCCATGTTTCTACAGAGTTGTAACACCCACTTAGACCTTGGCCTTTCATAGGCGGGACAAAAGAAAAGGACATGTTATTATTATTATTGACTCATTTATATGGCGCACGAATCATCCCCAGGGGGATCTCTCGGCGCCCGAGAAGGAGGCAGATGTGGAATAAAATATAATATTCATTCATTAGAATAGCCAGGTCTTAAGCAACTTTTTGAAATGTGGGAGGTTAGGGCAGGCACGGATATGTTCTGGGAGCTCATTCCAATGTTTGGGGGCCAGGTAAGAGAACGCACGACCCCCCATTTTGGCTTTCCTTATTCTCCTGCTACAAAGCAGGCTGCGATTACTGGACCCAAGTTGTCGTCCAAGTTGATAACGTTCAATTTTATTAGTCAAATAAGCCGGGCCCGTGCCGTGCAGAGACTGGAAGACCAAGCACAGTAACTTGAAGATGGCTCGTTTCCTTACAGGAAGCCAATGTAAATGGCGAAGGAGAGGGAGGGAAGGGGTTCGTGCTGGTTTGTTAAGGGCAAGGCGGGCTGCAGTATTTTGCACCACCTGCAGCTTAGATAACAGGTCTTCCTAATTCCTACCAACAAGGAATTGCCGTAATCCAGGCGACTGATAAGAAGCGACTGAATGAGAGTCTTTTTGGCATTCAATGGAATCCAGGGAAAGATCTTTCTGAGTAACCGCATGGTCCCATAACAGGTCCCTGCAAGAATTTTCACCTGCTCTTCCATTGAAAGCTTATTATCTAGTCTAACCCCTAAGTTCTTAGCCCACCCTCTTGGGGCGGGTGCTTCTCCTAATTCTGACGGCCACCAGTCAGCACTCCACAGCTGTTCTGCCTTGCCAAACAACAAAATCTCCGTTTTAGAGGAGTTAAGTTGCAGAAAGTTCTGCCTCATCCAGCTCGCAATGCTCGTCATACAAGTTATAAACTTAGCTTTGGTTTCTGCGGGGTTGTTCTCTATGTGTACTATCAGCTGCGTATCATCAGCATAGGATATGGTGTCAAACCCGTAATTTCTGATGATGGAGGCCAAGGGGGCCACATATAGATTGAACAGCGTGGGGCTCAATATAGAGCCTTGTGGAACCCCCTTGTCCACCACAGCTGTGTGTGACACAAATGAGTCCAACTGGACACATTGTGTTCTGTCCGACAGATAACTCCGAATCCAATCAAAGGCCAGACCTCTGACACCAATCTCTCGAAGCCTGTTCAACAGGATACGATGAGAGATGGTGTCAAAGGCTGCCGACAGGTCAAGCAGTACTAGCATAACTGGAGAGTCCTTATCCAATGACATCCTTAGCGTATCCGTAACCTCTAATAAAGCGGCCTCGGTGCATGTAGTTCAGTTTCTTCGACTTGGTCACATCCTGGGTAATCAAGTTTGTGGGCTCCCTGCCAGTTGTTAGTAAATGCTCGAAGCGGGAGCACCCCGTGTCTAAATTGAAGAAAGAGTTTCTTTGCCAATAATGGTTGGATATGATCAAGTGCCGGTTCTGCCCTATATTGCTGCTTGATGTCCAGAAACCTGGAAGTCAAGCTACTTGGTTTAGTCCCCTGACATAGTAGTAGGGCCAGTTTATATTCTCTGTGGGAGTCGAGTAGTGCCTTTCTGGAAATTGTGGGACAGGTCTCTTCTGGTGTGGTCCACATATTTGCCCTCCCTAGTGCCTGACAAGAATTCCTGATATAAGCTAGCCAGGGGAGTTTCCCTGCACCAAAAAGGGTCATGACATCCTTCAACTCCTCTTTATAGTCAGCTAGTTCAGGTGTACTCCACAGGCGACGCCAGTATAGGAGGGGTCTAGAGGAAACTACATCTGCTATAGGGCCAATCCCTAAGTCCATCCTGAGCGGTGTTAATGGGGTACTCATAGGGAGGCCCAGCAGTTGCCTAAGAAATAGGTTCTCGGGCATGGATAGGGAGGTTGATGGACAATGGCCCCATAATTCTGCCCCATACAATGAAGCTCCCCTAGCCTGCGTTTTGTAGATTTCTGCTGGTGGACCCATCACTTTATGGGTGCAATTTTTGTATATTTTTAAAATGGCCCCCGTGGATGGAGTCAATTTTAGACTGGCTTTCTTTATTTGTGTCCCCCAGTCCATTTTTTCAGTGAGTGTAATCCCTAGGTAATCAAAAATAGACACCCTCTCAAGAGCCCTTCCATCTAGTTGGGGATGTGGGCAGTTTGTGGTGTTAGCATTAAAAACCATATACTTGGTCTTTTGGAGGTTGATCTCCAGTCCCCTCTTCCTACAAAAAAAACTAAATACCTCAAGTACTCTCTGCATACCCATGGGCGATTTAGAGAGTAGCAGCGTATCGTCCGCAAACATAAGTGCTGGAATTTTGCGATTCACCAGCCTCGGAGCGTCAATGTCTTTACCAGCTAACAAAGTTTCAATTAGGCCGTTTAAGAAAAGAGAGAAGAGTGTCGGGGCCAAGACACATCCCTGTCGCACCCCTTTCTCTACAGGGAAAGGGGCGGAGAGTTCACCATTTTTACCATATCTAATTCTCGCATAGTTGTCTTGGTGCAAACGTTTCAGCTGGTGGCAAAGGTATTCTGGTACTCCCAAATCGAGAAGTATGCCCCATAGCTGATCTCGCTGCACCAAGTCAAACGCGGATTTAAGATCCACAAATGTGAGATAGAGGCTGCCACCCTCTAAAACCACAGTTTTCCAGTGGATAAGTTGTAATCTAAAGATCTGGTCGATAGTGGAGGTCTTGGCCCTGAATCCTGCTTGTAAAGGTGTTAATATGTTATTCTCTTCTATCCAAGATTGCAAGCGCTCCAGAAGTACGCGAGCAAAATATTTTTGAGTGACGTCTATAAGGCTTATGGGGCGATAATTTGCTGGATTAAGTGGAGAGCCCTTTTTATAAATGGGGATAATTTCTGCTCCGGCCCAAGTAGGGGGCAACGCCATACCTTGTAAAACGGCATTAAATAATAACCGTAGGTAGGGTGCCCAGACTACGGGTTCGGAGCGAAATAAGTCCCCAGGTATCCTATCCAACCCAGGTGCTTTTGCTGGAAGTAGGTTGCCGAATGTCCCTGTGATCTCCTTCATTGTGCAAGGGGGAGCATCTAAATTTGAGGGGTTCGCATCTAGGGTGGGTGATTCTACTCTGTCCTCTTCCTCTGCGGGCCTTGAATATAAAGATTTAAAATGGGTTCTCCAGACTTCTTCCCCTAGATTTGGTCCTATAGCCGATTGGCCGTCGGATTTCCCTGTCTTGACTAAATTCCAGAAGGCTCTCGTGTCATGGTTATCTAAGGCTGTTTTTATTGCTTCCCATTTTTCATTTTCCCAGTTAGTTTGTGCTCCAGTTATAATTTTTTTATATCGATCCCTAGCTACCTTGATTTGTAGTCTATCATTCGTTCTGATAGAGTTTAGTAGGGCTTGCTTGGCTACCTTACAAGATTTATTGTACCATGGGTGCCTTGGTTTGAAATTCGGCCTAGGCCTGTTGCGGTTGTAAAAGAATTGTGCCAGTGTAGAGAACATATCCTGATGGTTTTTTGCCAGTATAGATTGGGATGCTATACTACTGCTAGTTGCAGATATTCGATACGCAACATCTAAAAAGGGGACGATTTGTTGGTAGAGAGAGGCCACTTTATCCGGTGATTGTGCGAGTACCCCCCAGCGTACCCTCCTCCCTCCTTCGGCCAGTACTAAGTTTGGGTTGGGGTTTATGGATGTGCTTGGGAGGTCTTTGGCCAGGGGTAGGGATATTTCTAGCACCAAAGGGTTATGATCACTCTCGTGGCGGAGACGACCTTAAAATCAATAACCCTATGCCAGAGACTGGCATCTACCAAAATGTAGTCTAGAATTGATGCCTGCCCGGGTCTGTTAAAAGTATAGTTCCCGGGGCTGTCGGATGGGAATCGGCCATTACAAGCCCTTAATGAGTGACTAAGTATAACTGCATTCATTTGTAATACTAGAGGAGTCCATGCCCGTGTTGGTTGGATGTTCGGTTCTGGAATTAACCATACCGAGTCCTCCTCACTCGTAATGCTAGTAGATAAGCCATTCAAGGGCTCAAATTGGCAATTGAAATCCCCTCCTATAATTACCCGACAATTGTCCGGTATGGTGGGGAGGAATGAGGTGAGGCAATCGAGCGTGTAGGACGATTGTCCATAGCTTAGTGGCCGTGAGTAGACATTAATTATTGCAATCCTCATAGAGTTATGAAAGAAAAGAAGAATGCATAGTATATCGGGGGACTGGGTCTCTATCTGTTTAACATTGCATCCCAGGTGCACACCTACCCAGGGTGCATAGACCCCCGAGGGTCTCCCCCCTAGCCCCCTGGACTGCTGGAATACAGTACGACACATATCCCACTCTAAATAAATCTGTCCTTAGCCATGTTTCCTGGAACAGGCATATCTCATGTTTGTTCACGAATGCCCCCAATCTGGGAGGTCTAGTTTCGAGTTAAGGCCTGCTATGTTCCAGGATAAGATCTGGGTACTTTGTGGTTCCACTGTGTTAGCTGAGGAGGCTTGGGTGGTAGGCCTTTCCTCTAGTGGAGCTTGATGTGTGTCTTTGTATCCTGCCCCTCCTCTTTGGCTACTTTCATTAGCCCAATTTGAGGTACTAGATGGAGTGAAAGTATGAGTTAAAGCACTGCCCTCACAGATCTTTTCCGAAACTTTTTTCCTTCCTCTCGTGTCCCTCCTTTTGTGGGAGGCCGCCCTGATGTATGTGTCCCGTTTTGGCCTCGTTTTTATTAGTGGACCATTTATTAGAGTAGTTTAGTCAGTCTACCAGTTCCAGAGAGCTAAATCTATTGTTAACAGGGATATTATACATCATTGTTTTTGGGCATTCCCACCCTGTTTTTGGCCTGGCACCATTCTGATCACTCAACTCCCAACCCTTGGCCATATTTCTCTCTTTGTCTGACGTATGCCTGGGGAGATAGAAATATCCCAGGGGCAAAGAGAGAATACCCCCATTCTCCCTTGAATAACCCCAGTCTAAGATGTGTTGAACAGCCCGGACATCCCTAAAGTTGATCACAACACAATCCCCAGATATGTCCTTTCGCTTCCATCCCAGCCGGCTTACCCTACGAGTGAGTAAGATTTCACTTTGATCTTGATAGGGGAGGGGCCTGTATTTGTTTAACCAATAAATGCATTTATTTTTAAGATCTGAATGCGTCTCCCCTAGGCCTCTTTCCAGCTCAGGTACTCCAGCTAAAACAATGACGTAGGGAGTAGAGGCTGGGGGCAAGTCAATGCGTGGTAGTGCGGGTTTAATTTCCCTTAGTGTGTAAAGGGGTCCTGTTGTAGACATCTTGATTATTTTGAACTTGTTGTTGGTCCAAAGGGCCTGATGTGATTGGTGTGTGCCTATTTAAAAGTTTGGGCGGGGCACACTGAAGGGGCCTCTGTTGGGGGTTAGCTAAATCCCTGCTCTGTGGGGCGGGCAATCTAGGAGTGGGAGCTGCATCCTTTTGCACAGTTGTGTTAGACCCTGCAGGAAGAGGTAATTCCTCGAGAATGGTTGGTGTTACCTTATTTTGGTGCAGGACCAGCTCGGGGGTAAGGGATTTTGTAGACTCAATTTTATTAAAAATGGCTTCAGCTTTGCCCACCCAATGGTCCATCAGTGATGATAGATTATCAATACGAGTCGTTAAAATATCGAGTTCAGTTTTTATAGTCAAAGTAAAATGAGCTTTGAGTTCCAATACCAAATTAGACACCCATGACGGGTACTCCAAAGTCTTCTGCGATCGCTCATCTGCTTCTTGTCCCCCCGGGGGCTTGCTTGATGGCATGTCGGGAGCTTGTTTATTCTGGCTTGCTCCGTGGTTTGTAGCAGGTTTCCGTTTCCCTCCTTTCTTCTTTGCGCCGCCTCCCAGGGGGTTCTTAGGGGCACAGCCAGGACCTGTCTTTGCTCGTGCACGTGGGGGCTCTGGGTTTAAAATCACATTTGGTGTTAGAGATAGAGACAGAGTCCCCGGCTCTGTTGGAGTTGGACTATGGGCAAGAATCGGTGTTAGAGAGAGGCGTCTCTCAGTGCGCTCGATTTCATTGGACACTGCTCCGATTGCCCGCTGCAGCATTTTATCAATTGCGGTCGGTTGGGCAGTTGAAGGTGCCGATGGGGCTTTCTGCCTGGTAACGGGCCCTTTCGCAGGGGGGGTACGCTTACCCATTGCTAGTTATAGACCAATCCTCAACAATGCATTAAATTCTTAGTGGCTCTCAGGAGTATAGCAAGCAATGTACAATTGTGTGTACACTGACCTTGAAATTGCCTGCTGAGTTCTCAGTTTCCCACAGTCAGTCATCCGTGTGTGCAGCCAAGGGGGGGTGGCCCAGCCCAGCCTCGTTCGATCTAGGACGGGCACAGACGGGCCCGCCCTTGGCCCGGGCTTCGTCCGGCTGCGTCTGCGCTCGCGTCCCGCGTTGCGGGAGCCCACTGGTACTTTTAAAACGCCTCCTGGCACTTTGATTGGCCGCGGGGATTTGCTGGCGGCTCCGGCCGCGAAACACGGAGAACAGGAGCAGCTGGTTGTGGGACCTGTGTTGCGGGAGCCCGCTGGTACTTTTAAAGCGCCTCCTGGCACTTTGATTGGCCGCGGGGATTTGCTGGCGGCTCCGGCAGCGAAACACGGAGAACAGGAGCAGCTGGTTGTGGGACTGCTATTTGTCGGCAGGCGCGATGTCAGTGGCATGCATCACTTACAATAATAAGTCTCATAAATAGAAATTAAACAGTGATGTACACAGACAATGCAGCAGAGATTGTATCATGCATCGTGCTGTTTTTGCGCAGTGCTTGGTGAAAACAACATGCACTGCTATGTGTCGGCAGGGTGATGTCTGTGGCCTGCATCGATTTTAGTAATGAGGCTTGTGGTAAATGTTAAAACATTGATAACCACACACAATATAATATTTATAAAAACTAGGTTAACACACTTGTCGAAATGTAGTCTCTAACTACTTGGATACACTGGAGGGGCGAGCCCTGTAGTCACACACTGTAGGAATAACACACCAATTAGTGATCCCAATCAATGATCAGGTCTAGCCAGAAAAAAGGTACTCCTGCTAAGCCCCTCAATGCCGGCACTTACTTTGTCAAAGGTGATAGCCTGTGTCCACATGTACAATGAGGCCTCCAGGCCACCGCATCTACTTAGGTCCACAGTCGCTGCCGACTAAATAGTCGGAGTGCTGCAGCCGAGCCTTACATGCACGTTGGGCGTATCACCAGCATCTAGGGAGGCACCTGCCGGGATGCGACACTTTGATTAGTGAAAAGCCTATATCCTTCTTCGGTATCAGAATGTAGCAGGAGTAACACCCATTTTCTCTTCTGAGGACTGAAACCTCTCTATAGCTTTTTCCAAATACCTTGCACTTCATGCTTAAAAATGGACATGTGCTCATCAATTAGCCTGCTTGATAAGTTATAGGACCCATATGTCTGAAGTTATGTCCAGCCAACATTGGAGGAATTGTATGATCCTGCCTCCTTTAGGGTGTTTGTGTGTGTCTGAAAGGACACACTAAAGCAATTTTGTGTTTGCAGGAGGGCCGTGGGAGTGTGCAGCATGAAGTCCTTGATGCCCTTAACGTTGACTTTAGGTGCTTCAGCCTTGGCCATGAAATGGTTGAGAAAGATGTTGTGCTGGTCTGGCATAAGCGGCATTGAAAACCCCTGACACAGCCACGAAAGGAGCGAAACTGCTGAGTAAATTGTGTAGTAGGGGCAGACAGCCCCAGGGAACATGCAGTGGCAAGATTCTCCTTTAAGTGTTCCAGGGCCATGTATGTTTTTTCATCCAAAAGGCAAGAGCCACTAAATAGAATGCTGCTCAAAGATGCTAGGATATCCCCAGAGAAGCCTGTTGACCTCATACAGGCATGGTGCCAAAACATCACATGCATGCCCATTGCACAACCCAAAACAGGCAGTTGTGTCGAGTCCAGTCCATATACCAAATTTTACTGCATCCTGGGCTGTCGTATATGGTTTAGGCTAAAGACACCCATAAGTCCTCTTTAAATTCAGGCAGGATTTGAACAACTGCATCCCATAAGGCTAGACTGCTGCGGCCTAAAGGCAGCTGTCATTAACTGAGCTCAGAATAAGGCTAGCTGAAGAAAACATGCGGGTTGGCAAAAGTTTTCATGCACTTAGGCTCACGTTCGGGAGTTGCAGTGGGAAAGGCATTGGGGTTGATTCTGCTGGTGAATGCCTGGATAACCAGGCTCAGGGTGTGTCAAAACGTCGGCGTCACCCGAAGATGGTCTGTGATGACGAGCTACATGTCTATTAACTTGGGAGCCAGAACATAGCCTAGTCAAGTGCCCTAGAGGGTATCCATTAAGGCCTCATAAAAGGTGGTAGATATTTAAGCAGAGGCCTGGGCTGGCATAAGAACCTCTGTGAAGGCATTAGTTTTGAATTCCACTGTAAGGAGATGCAGGTCAAGGACCTCCACAGCCCGCCTCATAACCATCACAAAAGAGGCACCCTCCTCGGTGACAGGCCCAGGGGGAGAGACAAGCCCAGTGTCTGAGGAAAAGGTTAGACCACTGGCATCCTGTATTTTGACATACCAATCATCATCGTTTTGAGGGGCAAATTCATCCTCTTCATCGTAACCATTATTATCGAATCTGATTTAAAGAGCTGATGTAAGGTTTTGAGCTCTATCATGTGGTAAGGGCAAGTTATCAGATTCTGAAGCATTGGTTATAGGCTGTGTCCCCAAAGGATTGGAACGCAGCCTTAGTCAAGGTCGATTCAAAGACTACAATAAGTGCAGCTCCTCCTCCAGTGCCGGTGCAGTCGGTGGCGCTGCAATTGAAGTTAGCACCTAACCTGATAAGGGTTCCAAAGGCAAAGATGGCAGCAAGGCGAACCCGCTGGTGAGATCCCCACTGGAAGACTTTGTAGATCCCTGGGGCCAGAAGGAACTAGAAGCATGCCCAAGATTTGCAGCATGGCCTCCCTGAAGGCCTTTATTTGCTGCAACACCAACAACAGACCCGGAAATTAATATTGTATTGGGACCAAACTCACAAAGTGTTCAAGGCATTAAAAACATAAAACAAAGCAACGTTTCAGCCATAACTGTGCTTTGGGCATCTTAAGGGTTGGGAAATGCAAAACAAATGAAAATACAATATCACTGACAATCTATTATCTGATGGATTCTTGTATTCTCTGTCTTTCATTGAAGTTAAAGTGTAGTGAAGTACCCCTCCTGTGTATTTGTAAGTGTGGTGGATCTGATGCCTGGGCCCTTCATCTGGTTGATCCATCCTTTGGCACTTTAAGCACCCTCTCCAAGCCCAATTACACGTTGCACTGTAATGCGGATTGCAAACTGTGCACCAGTAATCATCAGTATTGTGCAGTAACAACCTACCAGTACCGTGCAATTATAAATTAAATCCATTGATGGGGTATCACTGTGTGGCTCCAGATTTATCAGGCGAGATTCCGCATGGTATTCTTTTTTTCCATGGGCTTTAAGGCACACATTTACCACCTGCTCTGAGAAAGTGGTAAAAAGGCAAGGGGCTGTTGTATGGTAGGGATTCGTGGAGGGGGTTAGAAGGATGAAGGAAGGAGTAATGCTCGTCCTGGGCCTTGTTTGAGGTCCAGGCAGGGTGTATGGCGGTAGTCTGGCTACAAAGTAGCTTTTTTCCACAACGATTTTACTTGCTGGAATTTCGGGCCAGTAAAATCTGGTTTGTTGCTTCCCCAGATGCAGGAAACCGGACTTCTTATAATTTTGCGGAGCAGAATTCCACTTGGGAATTCTGTTCGGCACTTATCCCAATTGGGGCTCAAGTGTTTTTTGGGCACCTCGGAAGTGGGCTGATTAGGCAGTGAGAGCACAGTAACATGAAGCATGAGAAGGAATACAAAACAAGCATTTGCAATGCAATAGGTCTCGCATTTGCAAGAGTTGGACCTATTGGCATTGTAAATGATAATGCCTTTTATTTATATGTTTACATAATCTGCAAGCGCTACGTAAACACCGCTTGCAGGTTTTGTAAAAACATAAATAAAAGGCATTCTCATTTACAATGCCAATACCTCAAACTCAAGCAAATACGAGACCATTGTGGCACCCGCGCTTTAGATTTTAACATGGTCATTTAAAAAAAAAAAAAATGCAAAATGTTGTGAAATGGAAAGTCAGCATTTAGCGCTATATTATAGCTGTGAAAAAGAAAGAAAAAGTGGAGGGGGAAGGTAAAAGAGAAAGTGTTTTAAGGAGGTAGAAGAAAGAGATAGAGTGTTAAGAGGGTGTGAGAGTGCAAGAGCGGAAAAGTGCTGTAAGCCAGTAACATTTAATAGATGGTGCAGTGAGGATAAGAGAAAATGAGAGTGGAAGGGAAAAACAAAAAATAACTCAGGAAGGGATCGGGAAGAGAGAATGTAGTTATGAACTGAGAACGAGGAAAGGGTTGCAAGGAACCGAGAGGAAACAATGCAGTGAGGAATGGGTGCCGAGGAGAGTGCAGTGGGCAGGTGACAGTGAAAAAGCCATTTGAGGAGGATGACAAAGAGTGGTGAGAGTGTGAACAGAAGCAACTTGTCAAAGGAAATCAAGGGCACCAAATGAGAGCCCTGAAGGAGAAAGTGTAGAAGAGGGAGGAAAAGGTGCAGTAAAGGAAGAAACACATTTTATTAAGTGAGAGAGTAAACTAACAAAAGAAAAGAAGTTGGGGGAAAAGATGTTGTAGAGGAGTATATAGTGTGTGGTGAGTGACTGGGAAGAGAAAGAGAATTGGGAGGAAACTGAAGTGGGGATAGAGAGAACACACTTATTATCTTCTAGGGCCATTAAATAAGAACCCTCAATTTAGTTGGATACATGCAGGTGGGGCTAGAATGCTACATTTGACAGACCTGTGTTTTAGAAGTGTAAGTGATGCAACAGCAGAAAGAAGCAGTCGACAGAGATGTTACGAGTTGTCGCAGGCAGGGAATGGCCTAGCGCAGTAAGAGGAGGGCCACTGGAATTATACTGAACTGGAGTCTGAAATTATGCGGCAGGGTGACTAAATTATGAGGCAACAGAATGAAAATGATGCAGCAATAATCTGGTTCCTCTTTGTTTTAAAAGCAGCTCAGCAAAGCAGTATACTACGTTTCACATTTATTTACATGTGTCGCTAAAGTAATGAAGGATTTGAGAGAATAGAAAAAGATGAAACTTATAAAACAATTATTTGTCTAAAGTCTCCCTGTGAGGCCGTAGCAGCCGGCAGCGTGTGTAGCAATGAAACGCTGTCTAAGAACAGTCCACCAATGAAGACACACAACGCCGTCAATGGCCAATAAGACCGAAGCAATGCATGACGTAGTCAAAAAAGTAAACAAGCATTGGCCGCGCGCCCGTGAAAGTGACACGGCCGCAAAAGTAAAAGTAATCGCGAGCGATTAAAAGCCGCTGCGAGTGTAAGGGTGGGAAGCCAGATGGCGAGGGAAGCCAGATGGCGCCTGATCGCGCGTGCACGCGATCGTGAACGCAAGCTGGAGGCCAGCAAAAGCCTGTGGGTAGCACTCCGAAAAGCCACTTACTAAAAGTCTCGCCAGAGCAGCGCATGCGCTGGCTCAGGCGAGACCTAAAAACAAGCAAAGACTCTTCTGCCTGTAAATAGTTTCGGATGACCACAGTGGTTGAAGAGGGCGGGGTCCGTCCGAAACAATGTCTCCAATCTTTTTAAATAATACCAGTTCCCAGAAATGTTATTACAAAACAACCATTCCAGGAAGATAATGCTGACCTTCAAGTGCCTTTGACTGAAAGGTAAGGGAGGGAGGGAGGGGGTCTCCTTTACTTTGAGGTGGGCGAGCCACTGAAAGTTCAAGCCAGGCCCGAGTCAAATGTCTGGCTGCGGCTCAGCTCAAGGTCCTTTTGGACCCTCGGGCCCAAAACAAGCCAATCTTCCATGTGGCTTTCACCTGCTACAACACTCTATCCTCATACACAATGAATTTATAGTAAAAAAAAACTGTGATGTTTAATGTTTAAAAGGAGAGAGAAAGAAATACCCATCTATTGTTTGCATTCCAAAATGTGAATCCAGAAAACCTGGGATCAATCATGGGTTCTCCACTTCATCAAAACGTGCGGTCCTAGCAAATATTTTACTTCGCTGAGCCTCATTTCTCTTCATTATCACATAACAGCTCTTTCCAATATGTGAGTTCAGGGTGTGCTCTGATCAAAAAGCTAGTGTTTTACTTAATAACTATAATGTTGCTCCATGCATCATAAGAATCTAGGGGGCATATGTATCAAGCTATTTTGAGGTTGCAAACACTGCGAATCGCAAAAAAACAGTGTTTGCGATCGCAAAATAGCCTCCTCCTATGTAGAACACCTTTTCGCAGTGCAAAATAGGTATTCGCAAATTTTGCGAATACCTATTTTGCGAGGATTACAATCTGCGAATATGATTTGCGAATTCGCAAATAAGGAATCGCTAATATGGGGTTTGCAAACGTATTCTGCGAATTTGAAAGCATCGCTAAATTATAGCGAATTTTTATTTACATTGCGGTTTGCGATTCTCAAATTGCAATTCGCAAAAAATCGCAATTTGAGAATGGCAAATTCCTTTTTTGATACATATGCCCCTAGAACACATATAGGGTAAATATGGCATCTGACTTGCCTCTTAGTTCACCAGTAGTAGCACTGTTGTCATGATGTGGGCATGGGAAACATGAATGTTCCAAATTTCATGTTCAAAATCTATCACTATCACTTTTAATAAATGCCTCTCAATGCAGTGGCATAATCTGATGTACTGAGGGGAAACACTTTCGCACGTTCAGGAAATACACTTTTTTAATTTTATATGACATCAGTCGCTTGATTTACATGGCACATATTTTCAAGGTTCATCTCGTGCCTAGGCTCTTACAGCCAACCAAGACCCTTGGCTTGGCTCTGACTCATCTCTCCCTGTTAATTTGTTTGGTCACCCATTTCTAGCTGTCCTGTGAAGCCAAAGGAGAGGCAGACAGCGTAAGAAGAAACAAGCGTTCTCGCTAGGATGGCTGCTACTTGAAACGAATGTAAAAATGGCTGCAATTGGTAAATCATTTAATTGATCGAGTCATCTAAAGAATCACGTACGAAGATTTACTGTTTCTGAGAGGTAATATAAGGGTTTTATCAGGTGAGTTCTGGGGTATGTCATTATAATAGAACCTTATCGAAAAAAGGTTTGTACTAGCAACAGGTTGATTGTGCATTACTAAAAATACATATTTCAAATGCACTTGTTTTAGCTTAAACGATAGGAGCATATTTACTAAAAGCAGGACAGCAACCAATGCTGCTTCACAGCATTGAGTGAGAGAAGGACAGTGCCATATCTACTGCAATATGACGCTGTCCTACTCTCTCTCCAGCACAGGCTGCCTAGTGTGACAGGCAGAGACAGACAGACACACACACAATTCTTTTTTTACACCATAATGCAACGGTGTCTGTGTCATGTCGAGCAAAGGTTTTGCACTGGAAGGGTATACTTCCAATTTATAAGAAAACATGCTTAGAAAAACTTTCAAACTTTTCCCACTCTGGGTGTGTGCTGTACCATGCAGCACACATGCAAAGTCGGAAAACATTGGAAAATAAAACAATTTTTCATTTTAACTCCAGCCTCAGAGGAATTTTTTTTGGGTGGAAAACCTTGTCTACTATTGTTAGTAGATAGAGCTTTACGTCAAAAACCATTGGTGTTTGCATGGAAAGACCTATGTACCATCCATGGAATGCCCTCTTGATGCAAAGTAATGCAATTTGTTTATGTTATAGAAGTTCCGTTGGGGGGGCGTGGCCAAGGTGGCAGCCGTGTAGGACACAAAATCCGGCTCTTCCAGCTGCCCACCGCAATCTTTTGCAACTAACGCTGGTCCCGGGACCCGCGATGCCCTCAAGTGAAGCAGATCCCTCCTGACAGCTTCTCAAAAGTGCGGGGGCCTGGTAACTTCCACTGGGCACATGCACAGGCGCGCTGATGGTAACGTCCATGAATGACATCTTGAGAAGTGCAAGGCTCAAGACGCCGGAGGCCACGCAGTGAGGAGTAGCCTGCCTGCGGTGTCCCAGTAGCCCTTCAGGAGCCTGCAGGAGATGAAGTAGTCGCAAGCACGGTGGGAGCCCCTTGGTGGAGGACTGATGGGAGCAAAAGGAAGGCTTGTTTCGCAGGGGGACTGTCCCCCTGTTGTTTTCACTGTATATGGAGCCTATGGCCCAAATAGGCCAAGACAACCCGTGGTTTGCCAAGGTGAGATTCGGGGGTGTGGGGACGTTAGCACCATAAACCTAAACGCAGATGATGTGCTAGTTGTGCTCGACGACCCTCTGTATTCCTTACCACCCTTTCTTGAAGAGCGTGAGTGGTTTGGCAAAACATTTGGCTTTCGTATCAACCTCCAAAAGTCACAGGCCCTCAACTTATTTGCAACACAACACACTCAAGCCCAGCTAGCTGCCCAACACCCCCTGACATGGGCTAACTCCTCCATCTCCTAACTGGGAATACAGATGGCCCTGACAATCATGGACATGGTCATTATTATCTATCGAGCCCTGCTAAACCAGATCAAACCGGATATGGCCTAGTGGAGACACTACAGTCTTTCACAGGCTCAGAAGAATAGCAGCCCTTAAAACGGCATGCTTCCCAGGGCTCTTTTTCTGTACCAAGCTCTGCACTTGACTCCACCTGAGGGAGTGCTCAAATCGCTCCAGGGAGAATTCAACCACTTCATCTTGGACGGGAAACCCCCAGGCATGCACCGCACCCAGATACGTCACCCAACAGACAAAGAGGGTTTGGGAGTTCCTAGCCTCACCCATTATTACCAGGCAGTGCAGTTGTGCTTCCTGGTAGAGTGGAGCTAGCCAGAAACCAAAAACATTGGTGCTTTATGGATCGCACAATAGCTGAAGACCAACTCTGGCAAATGCCTGTTTACAGTGGAAACAAAGGACCTGGGCTATCCTAGCAGTGTGGGACAGTGTGGCCGTCCGGAATGGGCTGACGTCCTTTCCTTCCCCTCTGACGCCCATGCTGGGGAACCAAAACTTTATCCTGGAATTTCAAGCCACAGCGTTTAATGCATGGCAGCATTCCAGCTGTCGCTTCATAGGACTTCTTTGTGATGCCTATGGGCCTATCTCATTTGAGGAATTGAAAACGAACTATTGCCTTCCAGAAACAGAACGCCTTCACTACCTCCAAATGTGGCATTGGATAACACCGCCTAATACTCGGAGGGGGTGCAGAGGCTGCTTACGCTGTACGTAATGCGGCTCCTGACAAAACACAGAGATAAGCCCATCATTACCGAACTGTATGCCGTTCTGACACACTCCCAAATGGAGGAGAAAACTCCTGGGCAGAGGCGGTGGGAGCAAGAACTGGGGCAAACCTTCATGTATAAAGATTGGGAGGATATTTGCTACAGAGCATGACACTAAGCACGTAACACCACATGTGTGGAAACAGCCACTAAGATAGTGACATACTGGTATCTCAACCCCGTCAGACTTCACAGGGGGAACCCAACCCATACCAAATTCTGCTGGCGAGGATGTGGAGCACTAGATACTCTGTCATGTCCTTTAGGTTAGTCCCATCATGTACATACCGATTACATACATTTTGTCCCATCCACACGACATAACAGTTCTACACAGGTGACCTTTTACCTAGTAGCTTACTTGTGTCTCTCCGACATCAGGCTCTTGGTACCATATCTTAATCCCTGATCTGACGTACATAAACATGTCCCCAGGCACGGCAGATTTATTCTGTATAAGGGTCACCACTTTTTTCATCCATGGCCAACAGCCAGCTGTGCATGATCATGTTTGTTTAGAAAAGGATTAGCAGAGGTTTAGCGAATGTTTTCAAAACATATCGATTCTAGAAGAAACCCTGGAGTGACCACTTTAGTATAAATGACCCTCACTCCCCCTTACAGACAGAGAGGAGAATTCCTTCCAGGCTGGACCGAGGCTCTGCAGGCTGATCCTTCGACAGGCAGAGATCTGACATCCCTTGCTGGATGCCATCCTCGACGCAGACGGTGCCCTTCATTCAGAACCATGAGGTGAGGGGTTAGCACTTCCCGGGTTTTTTTTGGCTCCATTAGGATCTATCCTGACATTTACATACACAGGCTTCACCTACATATCTAGGCTAGGTACATTTAGGTAGGCTACGCATCGTAGGAGTATGCCAATGCTATTGTTTTATATAATCAGATTTTATTCACCTTATTAGCACTATGGTAGAAATGTATCTGCCATTTACGATATTGGTGCTAGCGAACACATTTGTCTGCTCCTGTGTTTTGATTGTCCCAGCGAATATGTTTCACACTAGACTGACGCTTGACCAAAAAATAAATATTGAAACAGTTCCAATCGTCATTCTATGTGTATTCTGAGAAAAGTAAGCACAAGTGACTGAGCGAAAGACACTGTATTGTTTTCCACGATACCTGAGGAATCAGGGTTGTCATGTTCAGTGGTTGCCAGAAACTACATACACCACTGTAGAGTACAGGGAGGTGGTAGTGGCACCGTATAGCTAGCTGGTCTAACGGCTGCCTCATCCTGTGGGGGTGTCCAGAGTATGTCTGCACACCAAGCCCTCAGTTTAGGTCATCCAAAACGCGCAGGTCCTGGGGGTCCTAGGAACAACACGACATCTCTGTTGCACCTTCAGTGGTCATGCCTGAAACTACCTAGATACTAGATAGCCTTCGCTGACATTGATGCTCACCTCAATACGCAGCTCACACGATTTCCAGGCTACATTATCTTGTGGCTTCCTAATCCCCTGACCTTTCCCCTGCGATCAAGCCGGGATTGATACATTAGCTTGGCATTAGGGCCTGCACTTCAGGGATACTCTCCCACTGGGGCATGGAGAAAGTCCCCACTCATATGGCGCGGCTGAATAGGATACGTCGCACATTGTGCATGGAGAAATTGACCCTAGTGACCACAATTAACTTGGCTGCCTACCATGACCTATGGGCCCTGTACACTGTGTTACTCTCTATGGAGTTCAACAAGCTGACTTGCCCTAGATACTTGTAGTTGCTGCGCCTGACAGACACGGGGATGACACTTGCACGGCCGGAGGTGCTCCCTAGGCTAGGGCGACTGAATGCTGGAGAGAGAAATTCCCAGAACACACTATCGAAGAGTGAGTACAAAAGGGGAGGGTTGGAAAGGGGGATAGTTTTGTGATGTGTTGATCCAATTATGTTTTGTTGCATAGTTTTTCATGACAGGTTCAGTTTGGATAAGGTCTTCAATCGTAATTGTAATTGCATTTATACTGGCTTGTTTGTATTGATGTTTATTCTGTAAAACAATAAAACAGATTTAAACAATAAAAGTTCAGTTGGCTAATGAGAACTCAGCAGATGTTTGTGTGTGTAACCGGGAAGTCACAGAGCTGAATCCTGGTTGGTGAACTGTGACATGTATTTATAGTACTATGAGGTCCCAGCATGCGACTTAAGCACTGTGAATATGCAATTAATTATTTCAAAATTGTAAGATAGGCAGCTGAAAAATGTGCAGAGAAATATAGAGGCAGATTTAATAACATTTTCTGCTGGGTTTGCATCACCGGTGACACAAACCAGCACAAAATGTTTATTTTGAATTTACTTTCTAGCACAAAAAAATTTTTGAGCTAAAAAATTACTTTAAAGTAACGCATTTCCCACCAATTTCTTTAACTTGCATTTATTTTTCATGTAAGGGTGCGTTAAATTTATATATGTTTACCGGAAGTTGAAAAGCCTACAAAATAGTTGCAGAATATTTTGTTCTTTTTAGCCTCTTCTCTGACCCTACTGCCAAACACTCGGACCCTACCTTCTCTGCACTCAGGATCACAGATCTCATATATATATATTTTTCTTTACTTCAATCTTTGGATGAACCGTGAAATACTTTGTAAGAGGCGGTCACTGTGGACCCATCTCAAACATAGCCCCAGGACACATCAGCTAACATTGCTTAATTTGAGACAGTGGCTTCCGGTGCTCGACACCGGCACCTAATTGCCAGCACCGGGGCTTATGACAGTCTGCCCACATGGTGGCGCTGTCTTGCTAATTTAGGTATGAGCACAACAACAGTGGTTTATTATTTCAATTTACATTTACAATGACTGATACCTGCCTCCCAAGCCATTCTTATAGCTTTGGGGGCCTGGAATAGTATGAATTGTCACACTTGTAGAAGTGCGATGGTTCGTAACTGTGCTTGTACTGTCATTGGCAGCTGGTAGAAGCAATGGGTGGTGCAAGCTGCAGGGGCCACCCGACGAGAGCCCTGACACTTATTCTTTTACAAATTAAACACGGTCAGCTAAACAACTGTTTGCGACCTTGATGTTGCAGGAGCCGGAGCTAAAGCACACACCAGGGCCTGAAGCTCTTGAAGCCCAATAAGGTGCGTGCCTTCTACAAATGCCACAAAAGACCCTGACACTGTCCAAAGTTCTTAGAATTAGTATTAAAGCTGACTTCATTCTGTTAGGAGGTGTAAGTAGCATGTAAATAACGAGCATGGTCCAGCAACAATACAGCTCTCAAACACATTTTTTTTCTTATTTTCTGTAACTCAACCTGTCAGCGTCATGTCACCTTGTGACAACCTTGCAGCACTAGAATGAGAAGCGTTGTGACAATGGGCCTGACATTCGATGGACAGTCGATCCAGCTTTCATTACGACCCTTTTATTCATAACTTCATCATTTGCTCCTGGAATTTGCCCCTCTTCAAATCCGCAATCTGCCTGTCCCACATCTCTAATCTGCTTGCTTTATACCATGGAGACCCTTTGCATACTGGAGGAGTGGGAGGAATTGGGTTGTTCATTGACTGGGGTGTGAGACCTGGTCAAGCAGCAACCCCAATCCTTGTCAGGGTAAGGCACACGCCAACCCTTAAGTAACCTCTGTTCAACACTTTGGTAGCTTGGCACAGAGCAGTCAGGCTTAACTCAGAGGCAATGTGTAAAGTATTTTGGCAACACTTCAAACAGTAATAAGTTGAAAACACCACACAACAAGCATTTGCAATGCAATAGGTCTCGCATTTACGCGAGTTTAAGCTATTGGCATTGTAAATGACAATGCCTTTTATTTATGTTTTAAAAACAAAAATATTGTTATTTGCAATGTCAATAGCTCAAACTCGCGTAAATGCGAGACCTATTGCATTGCAAATGCTTGTTTATGCATGCCAGGAATTCACGAAGCGATCCCAGCAGGAGTAAAGTCATCTACTGTGTGGAGACCTCCACCACGAGTGAGAAGCACCTACAAAAAGCTCATCTGACCCATAATATTAGTATGTGTGTGTGTATGGAAGTGCGTGTGTGAGTAAAAAAGACAACTTACAAAAAATGATATTTATCTGTCCTAAGGCGGTTTAGGCATCTGAGCTTCAAGCCTGTAGCATATGTCAGTCTAACAGTTCGAGTGGCTTTGTTTATTCCACTGCAGGCATAAGTTCTGGCCTATATTTTTGCAACTGCTTTGCCACTAAAGTAGCGCCTCTGCAGTTGACGCCCTGAACAGCACCGACCTCCGAGACCCACCGTATCACTTGAATAAAGTTTGCCATTATAATAAAACACGAACATCACTACGTGGAGTGAAAAATCGATGCACTGCAAACGAGCCACCCTGTCAGTAACTTCTGCTTTCATATCGGCTTTGTGTTGTTGTTGCTGCTACTGCAAAGTGACGCACACAAGGTTCAGCAATGGAGAGCTGATCTCTTCCAGCCCAAAGAGCCTGCACGGATGCCTGTTGCTCCAAGCAGCCGCAAGAGCTGTGGGTCGCTTGGGGGGATGTCAGAATGCGACGTAGCAGAGGACAGGAATCATGACTTGCCCCTTGAGCACTTAGGTGGGGGAGGGGGGGCTATCTGCAGGCTCAGCTGGGCGGGGAGCGCAGATGAGGTTATTCTATGGATCGAAGATATTTAAAACAAGCATCGCGCTACTGTACGACCTGGCTTAAAATAAATACATTAAAAAAAAAAAAAAAACACCAACACTGAAAGGACACGCACCAAGAAACCACAATGCACGGACAGCGGAGTGCGGGCGGTGTGAGGGGGTGCGAAAATCCACAGAGTGCGGGGGGGGGGGGTGCGCAAATTCACGGACAGCGGAGTGCGGGCGGGGGGTGCATAAATCCACGGACAACGGAGTGCAGGCGGGGGGAGGGTGGTCGAAAATGCAACGGAGTGCGATCGCGCTTCGCAGCCAGAATGACAGCAAGAGGCACCAGCGCGTACACAGCCGCGAGCGTTACCTGGGGTTCAAGAGGCAAGGCTGGCACCGGCCTGGGGCTCCTCCGGTCTTTGGGACACTAGGCTCCTGGTGAAGCTGCACGGAGAAGGAGCGGGGCAGCCTCATGTTTTGCGGCAGGCGAAGACGGAAGGGGACAGGAGATGTGCACATCGCGTGTCTGTACGTGCGTGTTCACGTTCACGGGCGCGTTCATAATTGCAGTCCGTCCTGCGCGTGCCTGCGCGTGCACATCTCCGGTCTCCCTTCCGAAGCAAGTGGGTAACAATACATCTCGCTAGCGACAGCGCTTCGCGATGCGTCGCTAGGCGAGACCTAAAAAGGATCCCAAACCAAGTTAGAAAAATAGAACTTTCTTTAGTAAATAAAACAAGACACAAATGACAAAAATCCAATAAGTAGAATCGGAGATATGCAATTTTAAAGATTTTAGTAAAGATAGCGCCAAAAAGCACAAATCGCCAACTGTGGATATCTGGTTGCGGCGGGCCAGAGCAAATTCACAAGTTAAGGCCAACTGCGATGGACCGTTGGCCGGCAAACGGGACCCAACAGAACAGAGTACCTTAAATCCACGTTTGCGGAGCATTGTGATGATCCGTGTGGGAGGTGCGTCGCGCAGCAGAAGCGATGTGCAGGTTCCAAGATGCCGCGAGGCTGCGATGCGAGGGCCTGCATCGTCGAGGATCCCATCGACGGAGCCTGCGATGCGAAGTCCGGCATCGAGGATGCGGCGCACAGTCGGGCCAATCCACTAGTACAGAAGAGCTGTGAGGGAACGATGTGGAGTCCGGCATTGTCAGTGAGGCTTTTGTCGATGAGAGATGCTAGGCCCTGCGCCATGGATGCGCTGTGCAGTCAGTGCGATGCGTCGGTTGTGAACGGCCGCGATGCGGGTCTTGCGACTGGTCCCATTTATGCAGCAGTGGTGATGCAGCTATTCTGCTTGGGCTTGCACTGCACAGCAGAGGAGATGTGTTGGTTCTACTGGATCCACAGAGGCTGGCAGAGCACCTTAAGTGCACTTCCAAGGGTCCAGGACTGGGTTGGCACCACTGGGCAGGGTAGACTCATAGATGGCAGAGACCAGGTACAGGTGCAAAGTTGTTGGAATCCTGTTGTGTTCCTGAGGCTTCAGATCAGGAAGCTAGCCAACTAGCCTTTGGAGTCACTCTGGGTTCTGGGTTCAAAAGATGCAATTCCAGACCTTCTCACCCAGACAAGAGGGTAGCAGGTCAGCACAGCAGGGCAGCAGTTCCTTCAGAGCAGCAGTCCATCAGAGTGGCAGTCCTTTCAGCACCACAGAAATCCCTCTTGGCAAACAATCCACAGATCCAGAAGTGTGCCGAAAAGTTGGTGTCTGAGGTTCAGTATTTATACCCAGCTGTGCCTTTGAAGTGGGGAGAAGCTTCTAGAGCATGGGTACTCACAAACTTTCTCTCGGGGGCCAAATTTACAGTGTGGTTTGTGGCCGAGAGCCGCACTGGTGGGGGGCGGGGTCAGTGGGGGAGGGGGGCGGGGCTAGAGCAAAAAAAATAACTATGACCATGAGGTTGAACACAGGCCCCTGCAGCGGACGCCTTCGTCCACTGAGCCACCAGACCCGGCATACACACATCTCTCTCTATCCATCTATCTATCTATCTATCCATCTATCTATCTCTCTGTCTCCCTCCCTCTCTCTATCTTTCCCTCCATCTCTCTATCTCTCCCTCCCTATCTCTTTCTCTCCGTCTCCCTCCCTCTATCTCTCTCGCTCTCTCCCTCTCTCCGTCTCCCTCCCTCTCTCCCTCTCTCCCTCTGTCTCACTCAGTTTGTCTCCCTCTCTCTGTCTCCCTCCCTCTCTCTGTCTCCCTCCCTCTCTCTGTCTCCCTCCCTCTCTCTCCCTCTGTCTGTCTCCCTCTGTCTGTCTCCCTCCGTCTCCCTCCCTCTGTCTCCCTCCCTGTCTCCCTGTCTGTCTCCCTCTGTCTGTCTCCCTCTGTCTGTCTCCCTCTCTCTGTCACCCCCTCTCTGTCACCCCCTCTCTGTCTCCCTCGCTCTGTCTCCCTCGCTCTGTCACCCTCGCTCTGTCACCCTTTGTCACCTCACCCCGCGTGTGTGTCAGCCCCGGCTGGGCTGAGACAGCTTCCCGGGCACACACACAGCCGCACCCGAGTATTTCACAGGTCTTTAAAGACCATTCACTTAGTTAATGAGGCTTTGTTGTATTTCACCTCTTCTTAGCGCCCCTGCATCTCCACTCGCTAAGAAGAGGGGAAATACAACAAAGCCTCATTAACAAGTGAATGGTTTTTTAAAGAATCGCCCGGCCCCCATAGAGCGCTGCTGCAACCGGCGGTGTTTGCGGACACTTAAAAAAAAAAAAAAACACAGGTAGGATAGCTGCAAGGTCCGCGGGCCGCCAAGGAAGGCTTGCCGGGCCGCTGGCGGCCCGCGGGCCGTACTATGAGTACCCGTGTTCTAGAGGCATGCATTTGAAGTGCACAGGTGCCCTGCCATCCTAGCTCTAGGTCCAGACTAACTACAGGGGGTATACAGCCCTTTGTGTGGAGACAGGACACAGACTATTCAAGCGTAAGTGAGGCAAGGCCTACATTTCACGTCCCATCCTGCCAATGATGGCCCATCCAGTCACACCTAAGCTCCTCATTGTGTGTGGCTGTCAAGGAGGAATACAAAAAGCTCTCCTGTCAACCACACCCAGTCATGTGACCCAGAGACAGGCTGCATGCACCAAATGGCTAAGTCAAGAAAAAAACAACTTTCTAAAAGTGGCATTTTCAGAATTGAAATTTTAAATCTGACTTCACCATAAGTTAGAATTTCTCATTACGGTTCCAAAGACACCAAACATGAACTGTTTCCCTGTTACCATTTGGAAATTATACTTATAAATTGTAATAAGGTAACTCCAATGTTATCCTAAAGCAGAGGTAGTCCTTGCAGTAGCGAAAAACAAATGTGAGAATTTTTCACTACCATGACATGTAAAACTCAAAAGTAAATATCCTACTTTTTAAAAACACTGCACCCTGCCCTTGGGGCTGTCCAGGGCCTACCCTAAGGAAAACATATGTTTAAACAAGAAAGGTTTGGACCTGGTAAAAGTTTACTTTGCCAGGTCAAAATGGAAGTTTAAACTGCACACACAGGCTGCAGTGGCAGGCCTGAGGCATGTTTCAAATGTTATTTCAGTGGGTGGCACAATCAGTGCTGCAGGTCCACTAGTAACATTTAATTTACAGGCCCTGGGCAAATGAAGTATCACCTTATTAGGGACTTATAAGTGAAATGAAAATGAAATGAAAAAGACATTTATTAAGCGCATGGTTACCCGGGGGCATCCCAGCGCTGACAGTGGCAAGTAGTGGAGAACCAACCAGACTAGGGGAAGAGCCAGGTTTTTAACAGTTTACGAAAGGCAAGATAGTTGGGTTCCTTACGCAAATGAAGTGGGAGAGTATTCCAGAGCTTAGCGGCATTGTAAGAGAACAGACGACCCCCACTTCTAGCTTTCGTAATCCTGGTAACTGCGCCAAGACACAGGTCGTCCGAGCGGAGGCGTCTGTTAGCACGGTAGGGCCGAACAATAGAAAGATTGATGGAAGGACCCTTTCCGGCTAACATCTTGTGAACAATACACATAGCCTTGAAATTGACTCTCTCCCTGATAGGGAGCCAGTGGAGAGATTTCAGGGCTGGTTTTGCAGATTGGCATTTCGGGATTTCCAGAAGAATTCTGGCTGCGCAGTTTTGCACCGTCTGGAGTTTTGAGAAGGTCGCGCATGGGGCCCCTAAGTAAAGGGCATTCCCATAGTCCAGACGCGATAGAATGAGCGCCTGGACCATGAGCTTCCTTGCCTGGAAGGGGAGAAGTGAGAAGACTTTACGAAGCATCTTTAGGATGCCATAGCAGGAGGCCACCACATTACGTGCCTGGACCTTGAAAATCAGATCTTGATCCAGCCAGATACCCAGGCTTTTCATCTGGGTCTTGGGGGCCGGAACGGGGCCCAGGTCGGCCGGCCACATTATATTGGGATCAAAGAGGGACGAGTTCCCCAAAATCATCATCTCCGTTTTTCTCCATTTAATTTCAGAAAGGAATTATTCATCCATTTGGCAACCTCTTCCAAGCAAGGACGGAGGCTGGGAAAGGAGTTATCAACATGGTTGAGTCCCACTACGAGTTGCGTGTCGTCTGCATAGGTCACTATATGTACCCCAAAAGGCAGCACAATCTCCGCTAACGGGCTCATATAAATGTTAAATAGGGTGGGACTCAAGGATGATCCCTGGGGAACACCGCAGCAGAGAGGCACCTGTTTTGAGGCCACATCGGCGTCAAAGACCTGGAAGGATCTGTCATCCAAAAAGGATTGCAGCCATGCCAGGGCGACCCCGGTCACCCCCAGTCTTATAAGTCTATGGACCAAGATTTGGTGGTTGACCGTGTCAAAGGCTGCACTGGGGTCCAAGAGGATGACCACAGTGGTGCCTCCGGCGTCCAGGATTTTTTTAGACTCTTCGACTACTGATAACAGGGCCGTTTCTGTTCCTTGGAGTGGTTGGAAGCCAGTGTGACGGGTGGAGGAGATTATGGGTCTCTAGAAAAGCAGACAGCACTGAGTTAACATATTTTTCTGCTATTTTACTGATCCCTGGGAGAAGTGAGATGGGGCGATAGTTTCTCAGGGAATCAGGGTCAAGGCTGGGCTTTTTTAGGAGTGCCTTCACCATCGCTTTCTTCCATGGAGGGGGAACCACTCCGGAGGCAAGTGAGGCGTTGATCAACTCCAGTATAATGGGGGAGACAGTTCCAGCAACTTGTTTCAGGATATTGAGAGGTGCTGGGTCTCTGGGCGACCCACTCTTCCCCTGTGCTGAGATGTTTTCAAGTGCCTCAGGGTCCATCAGGGGGATTGCCTCCAGATAAGATTCCATGCTGTGAGGACTAATATCCGATGTTTGGCCATCTGCCAGAGGGAATGATGTGTAGATGGCTTGAATTTTATTATTGAAGTTTATTACAGCGTGAACCTGAGGTATCAGAGATCACTGGGGGTGGAGGGACTCTGAGCAGTGATTTCGCAAAGCGAAAAATCTCACGCGCAGAATTAGCTGCTGAGGAAAGTTTCTCTTCATAGTAGGCAGCCTGGGCTAATTTAATTTCTGCTTTGTACAGTTTAATAGCCTCCCTAATTTTTTGTTTCTTATTTGGGGAGAAGTCCTCCCTCCAAGTTCTTTCGAGTTTCTTGCAAGTTTGCTTTAACGCCCGAAGCTTTGGAGAGTGCCATGCCATTCTGTTAATTCCAATTTTCATCTGGTTCGGTTTTATAGGGAGAACCTGATCTAAAGAGCATTCTATCCACTTGTTAAAATTCTCATTAGCAATTATAGCATCTGGGTCAGGGACTGGCTTCGTTTTTTCTAATTCTAAAACCCGTTGTTCTGTCAGGAGTTTGGGCCAGGGACGTGACCTTGTTCTAATTGGCTTAGTGGGGAGCGTGGCAGAGTTGGGGGTCCAGAAAAATGGGATAAGAAAATGATCAGACCACAGTACTGGAATGGGTTTCCCTCCTACTAAGTCTTCCAACTTGGAGAAGATAGGATCTAATAGGTGTCCTTTCATATGGGTTGGATTGGCAACTTTTTGGAGAAACTGATAGGTTGCAAGATCATTTGTTATCTCAGCTGCAGCCGCCTGTGAGGGGTCGTCAAAATGAAGATTAAAATCTCCCAATAAAGTAAAGTTGGCAGGGGTACTGGCTAAATTGGCAGCCATGTCTGGCAGAGATTTACAGAATCGTCCCAAGGACTCAGGGGGCCGATAGATTTAAATACCCGACAGGGTGAGCGAAGTTGTAAAACCTATTGAGAACGCGAGGTTCTCACAATCTGGTAGAGAACTTCCGGATATACGACAGGTAAGTTGATTTTTGTAGATAATGGCGATCCCGCCACCTTTACTTGAGGTCCGATCTAGCCTCTGGATATTGCAGCCCGAGGGGAGAGCTTGGACGAGATCGGGATTAGATCCTGAATTGAGCCAGGTTTCTGTCAAAAACAGAACCACTGGCCCTTCCTCTTCCAAGAAAATTGAAATTTCCGCCGCATGTTTGGGCAGCGACCTGCAGTTAAGCAGAAACATTTTGTAAGATTTAAGGTTAATTGAATTGATATGCGAGGGCATTAACAGCTTAAAGGGGCAGTGTATGCACTCGGTGTGGCTACTGTCTGGATCAATAGAATGTTGGCAGATTTCCATAATGGGTCCCTTTAATTGAAGCAGCTCTTCTGCCTTATAGTAATACTGTTTTGAGGAGAAAGATACAGGGGTTCTGGCCCCGGCTGGATGCGGACGGGCTTGCCTTTGGCGCGCCTTCGGCACGCCTGCGGCGCACCCGCTGCGCGCGTCCAAGCCCACATGCCTCTTAAGTAAAGATTCAGCCCCCGGAAGTGAGGGAGCTGAGGGGAGGAGTAAATTAAATATGCCAATTGGGTATAAACGGGTCTGGTGGCTTAGTGGACTAATGCATCCACTGCAGGGTCCTGTGTTCGACCTCATGGTCACAGTTTCAAATCCCGGCGGGTCCACTCAGCCTTTCATCCATCTGAGGTCGATAAAATGAGTACCATTGAGTTGGGTAACAATAAACATCTGTTATTCAGCGCCTTGAGACCCATGGGTGAGAAGTGCACTTTACAAATACACGTGTTATGTTATGTTTTAAATCAACGTTACTATGTTTAGAGGCGAAAGCACAAGCACTGGTAAAGTGCATACAGGCCAAGGGCAACAAAAACAATTAAGAATAAACCAAAAATAGGAGAAGGAAGGCAAAAAGTCTGAGTATGACTTTGCAGATAGGGCCAAGTCCAACACAACCCCCTCCAGCCAAAAACCAGGGTAGACTAATCAATACCTTGATGGGCTTCACTGCTTAGACGATAGAAAATGAATGAAGGTTCTGTTACGCAGGGACTCTTGTCAGTCCTCCCCTCTCTAAACCCAGTTGGATCGCACTGTCTATACTCTCCTGAGCCACTGAACTGACCCATGGGGAACCCTTCTCCTCATCTGTGAACCCCATCTGTGCAGCACCTAATCTTAACTTGCTCACAGATGCATCCCAGTAGGCAGACAACACCACCATGGCCAACAAAGTGATGTGGCCCATCCCACCACTTGGTTCAGACTTCTGTCACCACCCAAGGAAAACTCTGCCCTTAAAGACAGAAACCAACAGAGGCCACTGAAAGCTCTCAGTATCAAGAGCCAGGCCCTCTCTGACCTCTGGGGTTTTTGGTTAGCAGTATTAAAGTGCACAGAGCCCTAAGGCCAACAAAAACTAATTCAGCAAAAAAAAGAAGAAAAAAGGAGGTGGAAGTCAAAAAGTCTGGGGATGACCCTGCAGACAGAGACACGTCCAACAAAGAGGTAAAATTTACCCATTCCTTACGCGTTTTTAAAAGACACGACCTCTGATGAAGCCTTGAAGCTCTCACATGACTCACATCTCAATGTCAATTTAATCATCTCCCAGTTTTCACTTCAATAAATGTTATTCTTTTTAAACAAATACAAAAAAGTAGGCACACAGGCATGCATGTAGTAGATACATAAATTCTCTTCCACATAATCATCGAACTAGAGGTAACTATTAAGTGGTTAGAATTACTTCTCTTTAGATAAATTACATTGTTAGTTTGTAATCACAGAATTGAAAACATAGAATGAGCCTCGAATGCCTGAATATCGATAAAAGCAAGAGGTCTAAATCTTTTCAGCTAATCTAATAATTAGAAGAGAACACAAGTTGGAAACTGAAGAGGAAATAAAGAATACAGCAGGCTGTCCATAGTGAGCTTTTATGAAAATCGGTGCTTCAACTAAGACTGGGCAGAACCACTGGTTAACTGAAGACATTCTCTGGTTTCAATCACTTTTCTGTGATAGAGTTCTGGGAACACTTGTGTTGCAGCGAAGTAAAGCTATGACCAGTTAGAGGATCTGTTTTACTCGTGACACAACTACAGTTTGCTCTACTTAATCTCTACAGGTTTTGTTAGGTCTGGCATTAGCCAAAATCTTTTCATTTTATTAAAATTTGCTATACTTACACATAGCGGCTTTCAGCCACCTCTCTTCATCACTGGTCTGTTGTGTCATTCACATTTTGCTTCCGCCCACTACAGCAAATAGCATGGGGCAGTGGGTCAGCCTACTTAAGCCATTGGTTAACTACAATTTGAGTGACTACATTGCCCTCTCTCAAAATTGCCATATCTGCACACAAGCTAGTTCCCTTCAGTGACAGTGTTTTTACTTTAGTGTGGCACTTGTGTTTAGAGCCTGTTGTAATACCAGGACGTTCTGATGCACATTCCAACCTTTTCGGATCACATATCCTGTCAATACTGTTGTAAATTCCATCTGGAGTGTTTTGATTTTCTAGCTGCTGCTATTTCACAGCATACCAGATTCTGCTCACTTGAAACTATTGTGTATTAAGTTATCCTCTTTCTACTTTTTCTCTTTCCCTCCTTCTTTCACTCCTTATTTCTTTCTTTCCTTCATCCTTTCTATCTTTTGCCTTCTTTCATTGTTGCCTTTTCATTCCTTCTTTCCTGCTCTTTTTCTTTCTTCTAGTCTCTCTTTCCTTCTTTTGTTTCCTTCTTTTTGCCTTCTTTAATGCTTCAATTCTCTTACTTTCCATCTCTAATTCCTTCTTGTGTTCTTCCATTCTCTTTCTATTTCCTTCCTTCTTTCTTTCTTTCTTTTATTATTGCTTTCTTTCTTTCCTTCGCTCTTTTTCTTTCCTTTTCATTCTCTTTCTTTTTCCTTCTCTTTCTTTATTTCCTTCTTTCTTTCGTTCCTTGTCTTTCATCCCTTCTCTTTCTTTTTCTCTGTCCTTCCTTCTCTCTTTGTTTCCTTCTCTACTTCTTTCATCTTTCTTTCCTTCTGTCCCTCTTTCTCTATTGCCCTTTCTTTTTTTTCTTTCTTTCTCAAAGACAAGAGGCTTGCAGCCAATACCAGACATTTACTTTTTTAGTTCTGCGAAAGCCAAGATCTTTTGATTTTACTAAAATGATGTGTATAATATAGTACTTGTAGGGATTTCAGCCAGATATCATCCTTTAGTTTGTGGTTTGTGTCATTCACATTTTTCTTCCACACGCTCCAGCATGCATTAAGGGGCAATGTATCAGCCCACCTCAGCCATGGCTGACTTCACTATGAGTTACGGCATTCGGTCCTTCAACAAGGAACACATTCACAAACAAACTAGTTACCTTCAGTGCCAAGGAGTACTATGACCATGTGTTTTTTTATTTTAAAACCAAAACACTTTTTTTGCCTGTAGTAAATGATTTTTATTTAGATTGACAGGGGCCGAGCATATTCCCAAACAATAAAGGTTTTCAAAAACCTAAAGTAACAAAACAATACTTGCCAGAGGCTGGTGGCCAACACTAGACCTTTTGGCTTTGTCAATGCTTGTATTGTATTGCAGTTTGGTTTGCGGCCTTCATTTTAATTCTGTTCGAGGGATTTGTATTTTCCTTTCCTCCCTCATACCCCCTACTCCACCTCCTTCTAGGGTCGAAGGCACCCATTAGACCCTAGAGTTGTCCAATGAACATGTTCCTGATAGTATTTAGCTCTTCTTCCAGAGGTGTCTAGCTTGGACTAGCAGGTGAGGAATAGAGAGGTTAAGGGCATCCTCCGGAAGTGTCTTCCCTGTTTGGGCCTGTTATGAGCTTGTAAGAGGTCTAGGATATAAACTCTGCCCCTCTCCGGTACACACAAGCAATTCTAGATCGATTTCTCCCTAACCATCGAAACACTAGCTCAAGGGTTCATTGAAAAGACCATAAGCTTAGGCTCTGCGGATAAGTAGGTTATCTGAAGGACATCAAATTCTTCACCACAAGGTGAGCCTCACATATCTACTCTGCTTTCATCACAAGGTTATTTCCATTTTCATATTTGGATGGGTCTCACAGACCTATTACTGTAGGTGCATCACTAGGGTATCTGCTACACATGAACATCTGTTTGGAAGTCAGAGGCCTGCTACTGTAGGTCCTATCCTTCAAATGCATCCCTTGAATATCTACATCTTTACATCTTGGTGGGCTCACAGACCTAATACTGTAGGTGTTTCCAATGGTATCACCAGATTAGCTGCATTTTTCATGTCTTTTCGGCCTGCTGTACAGAGGCTATCAATTGGGTAGTCTCACAGACATTTCTGAATAGGCCTCACTAAACTACATCCATGGGCTTGGGAATCAGTAAAGTATCTTCAAAATAGCAAAATCAGTGCTTCAGAGCGGACCCCATACCCCAATCAATACAGACTCTATAGTAACTAAATTGTATTGCAAAACCCCTGGGTGACAACCATGGTACCAAGGGTTAGGCAGTGGCAGAAGGTACAACAGAATAAAAGCCAACCCTACGGGGCCGTGGCCGGGCAAGATGGCCGAACGGATGTGAACCGTCTCAGCTGCCACTCCACGCTGGCACCTTGAGTACTAAGCGGCTCGTTTAAGTGCGCCGAACTTGCTCCTACCATGTCCTATCGATCCCTGCACTGGTAGCGGGTGCGCGGGGGCTCTACAGCGCCGCAGCTGCGAGGCGGAGCGCCGATTTGGAGACCGCCGGCCCAGACCGCGAGCCTTCACAAAATGGCGGCCGCCTGAGAATGCCAACGGCGGCGACCGGCTGCGGGGGCTTCATCGCGGGCGACTGACACCATCACCACGACCCTGCCTGCGGGGCCGCGGACGTCTCGCCTCCCCCGCCTTTAGAAGCGGCGAGATTGTGCTGCTGCTGCAATTGACCACAGACGATGCCCGGTGAGTCCCGCGAGTGGCGATGGGGGACCGCGCTACTGCCACGCCACTAAATGTCGGGAGATATAATCTATAACGGAGGATCATAGAGGGATTCCACCTCGCAGATTTTCAGGGGAGCATTGATTTTTGCAGCATCCAAGCGGATTTCAGCGCTCGGCGGCCCCGCGCCTCTTCCTCGCCTGACTCTAAGATGGCGCCCCATGCTCAAGCCGATAGCTGAGTGACGGAGGGCGCGAACAGCTGTGGGCTCCCTGCAACAACTGATAAGAGACTGCACCTCCCCAGTATGGCAATCCATTCCTATGGGCATCCCCCTGGGGACAGGCGTACATCCAGCTGTGGCCCTACACCAATGACGCTCTCCTTGTTGGGGTCCCCTTACATTTGGTACATGCCAGGAGATGCTGCCAAACCTGAACTGAAGAGCACACGATCCCACGTTGGCACAGACCACTGTGAAAGGTGTCCACTACAATTAGCAAAGAGTCCCCTGACCTCTATAACGGCCTCTACTACCCACCACGTGGAGGGCACCGAGGAGCCCGCACTTATGCCACCAAAGAAGCCACCACCACCACAGGTCACCAGTTATTTCCATCCTTCAGACAAGCGGCAGCCATCTGATCAGGGAGAGCCTCAGACCGATATGGCACTCACCAAAGACGACCTGCTGTCCTCATTGCGCGAATTTAAGGCTGAGCTACGCGCTGAGTCGAACCAGGACATGAGAGCCTCCATCGACTAGCTCCGGACAGACCTATCCACGCGTATGACGTCGCTCCAGCAAGACGTCGACTCCGTGGGTACAAGAGTGGTGGACCTGGAAACGCAAACCCAGGGGCTGGAAAAGCATACCATGGAGGCGCGCGAACAGCTACAGGACCTTCACCATCAACTCCATCTGGCCCAGATAAAAACTGAAGACCTCGAAAACAGGGCTCGGCGAGACAACATACGGATTCGCGACCTGGAGGAGGGAGTGGAAGGGCCGGACCTCGAGGCCTTCCTCGAAGGCCTATTCGCCGAGATTGTCAGCCCGCGCCAGATCAAGATTAAATTGGAACGCGCTCATCGAGTTGGGGGGGCGGTGTTGTATCCTAGCTATATTGTAGTTTATGTCACCCATCGCTCCACCAGTGGAACTCTGTAAGAATGATGTAATGTAGAATGTTGGTGTCTGGAAACCACAGTTGGAGAAGGGCTGAGCAGCATGCTGGCTGCTCCTGGTGGGGCTAGTCCTGGACTGAACATCTGGACATGTAACTACTTCAATAAATACTCCTGAAATACTACAACCTGCGTGGAGTTAATCACCACAGGCGGCCAGCGGTGAGAAACGACGGACACGCGACATAGTGGTTAAATTCCACACCTTCAAGGTCAAAGAATTCGTTCTGCAGGAAGCTAGGAAGAAGGGGGATGTTTCATTCCAAGGCCACAAATGCACCCTATACCAAGATCTAGCGCCGGCAACGTTGCAACGAAGACTCCAACTCCGTCCCCTCACAATGAAACTCCAGGAGGCACATGTGCGCTACAGGTGGACATATCCGTTTGGCCTAAGCTTTGAACATGACAATAAACCCCGCCATGTCACAGAGCTCAACGAGGGCCTTCGTCTGTTAGGCCTTCCCCCAGCTGAGGAGGAGGTCCCGCCGGGTCCAACGAGGGGTAAAGATGGCAGCACCGCGAGAAGGTCTCAATGGTCCACAAGAGGGGAGCTCATAAGTGACTAGAGGACTGCTGGTCCCCGACCTAACCTCTACCTGACCACTGCTGGAGTGCACTCCCATACCACAAGGACAGAATATGGCTTCCTTGAACAATGCGGAATAAAGGTCAGTGACTGTCAGCACTAGGGTAAGGAGCACCCGCACAACCTTTAACGCTTATGTGAAGATGGCAAACTCTCTTGTTGAACACTCGGGGGGGGGGGTCGTGGAGGGGGTCTTCGGCCCCGACCTCCACCGACAAGCCCAAAAGGGCGATATTGTTTGTAGTTTGAGCATAACACCTATCTGACTTTCACTGATGTTGCTACTGTTGGGGTTTCTTTTTCTTTTTATCTGGTTTTTGGGGAGGGGGGGGTTTGCTTAGCTGGTGGATGGTGCAGTCTAGAAATTGGATTTGTTCACGCATTTGTATCCGGTGCAATCTCACACATGGGCTGTTACATAGACTAGGGGGAGGGGGCGCAGGCTATACTAACCCTTGGAGTCTTGGGGATGCGCCGACATGGTGCGGATTTGAGCGTGGGGGGAGATGGGGGGCCACGTAGTAATGGTACTCACAGTAACTTCCTAGAGCGTTAAAGGTTTGAACTCGCCACTTCAGCGCCAAAAGGTATGGAAATATATTACTGACCACCATTTTGACGTTGGGGCCCTTCAAGAGACACATTTGAAAAGGGATGAAGAAATGAGGTTGCGACACAAACAATACCCCCTCATTTACAGATCATCGGCGGGGAAGAAACAACGGGGGGTCGCCCTGCTTTTCCATACGACAACTAGATTCCAACCAGAGGCGGTTTACGCCGACAAAGATGGTCGCCTAGTCATGGTAAAGGGCAACCTGAAGGGGCAGCTATGCACTTTTGTGACAGCATATGCCCCCAACACGGGCCAACCAGCTTTCTTAACCACCCTATTAAACAAACTTGGGGAATTCGCAGAAGGTCCGACAATCCTTATGGGGGACTTTAACCTCACCTGGCAGGCAGACCTCGACAGTACACACACTCATAGAGCAATGACGAGTTCCTTCCCTGCAGCAATCAAACAAACAATACATGACCTGGGACTCAGACGCTTGGCGCACACTCTTTCCCACGACCAAAGACTACACCTTCTTTTCCCACGTGCATCGCACCTACTCCAGACTAGACTATATCTTTACTAGTCAGAGTCTGTTGGGTTCCCTTCAAGAAGCAAAAATGTTCCCACTCTCTATTTCGGACCACTGCCCAGTCTCCATATGCCTCAGATGGGGCGGCGCTGCACCCAAGACCGCTAAATGGTACTTCCCGGCCTCCCTTAATAGAGATATGCTGATGAGGGATAACCTGAGAAGCTCAATTACGGAGTTTTTTACTCTTAACTCCCCACAAGACACATCCATGTTTAATAATTGGGACGCCTTCAATGCGGTTATAAGAGGTAAATGCCTAGAACTTAATGCCACCCTGAACAGACAGAGAACCAAGGAGCAAGCAAACCTGGAGGCAGAGTTAGATGTAGCGGAGAAGGCACACAAGAGTACCCCAACCAGGGAAACACAGCGCAAACTTACCGCCTTGAGAGGGAAACTTAAAGCAATTTATAATAACAGAGCACAATATACCCTGTTGCGTCTCTGTCAAATTTCCTACACACAGGGAAATAAAATTGGCACCCACTTAGCGAGGCAACTAAGGGAAAAACGGGAACGGGAGTTCATTGGGAACATACAAAATAACAAGGGCAGTATGGAATCAACCGATGCAGGGAAGGCCGCCACTTTCAGAAAATGTTACGAACATTTATACACAGGGGATAGTCTAGACCCCACAGCTCAACATAACTATTTGCAGGCGCTAACCTTCCCAAAGGTAACTCAGAGCCATAATAACATTCTTACGGCCCCTATCACTCATGAGGAGGTGGGTAAAGCGATTACATCGCTTAAGCCCAACAAAGCAGCAGGGCCCGACGGCCTGACAGCCCTTTTTTATACAACCTTCGCAGCCGAAATCATACCCCACCTTACGCTACTCTTTCATAAAATGGCGGAGGAGGCTCAGGTCACCCCCACGATGGCGGAGGCAGTCATCACGGTACTCCCTAAGCTCGTCAAGAAGACCCATCTATGTGCTTCTATCGCCCTATAGCTCTTCTAAATCTAGACGCAAAGCTATACTCAGCCATATTGGCCGAACGCCTGAACGACCTACTGCCAGACCTCATCCACCCAGATCAATCCGGTTTTATAAAAGGCAGGCAAACCCACGACAACATCCGACGGACGGTCCACCTGATTGAGAAGGCGTCCAAACGTAACATACCAGCGGTGGTGATGGGCCTGGACGCCGAAAAAGCCTTTGATAGGGTGGACTGGCCATTCCTTTTTACCACCCTCAAACACTTTGGCCTTGCGGACAGATTTCTCAATATGCTCAAGGCCAATTATGCAGAGCCCCGCTCCAGAGTGCAAGTTAGTGGTACACTGTCTGATTTCTTCCCACTTACTAGGGGGACGAGGCAAGGGTGCCCGTTGTCACCCTTATTATTCGCTTTAAGTATCGAGCCTCTCGCAATGTATATACGGGAGAATCCTGAGATAACGGGGCTTCCCTTTGGAGGGGATGATCACAAACTATCGCTCTTCACGGACAATATCCTTTTATATCTAACTCACCCGGAATCCTCCCTCCCGGCGTTGCACCGCGAACTGTCCAGATTTGAGCAAGTAGCGGGTTTTAAAATTAACGTAGATAAATCTTATATTCTGAACCTCACACTGCCGAGCCATGAAGTAGAATCATTGAAGAAACGCACCCCCTTCCAATGGGCGAAACGGTCCCTTCAATACTTGGGCGTTCAGTTGACTTCAAAAGTAGAGGGTCTTTATGGGGCCAATTTCCCTCCTCTCCTCCATCAACTCCAGGGCGACCTTAAGCGATGGAAACCTATGTTCATCTCATGGCTAGGCCGCATACACGCAATCAAAATGACAGTGCTCCCAAAACTTTTATATTTATTTCAAGCGCTACCTATACAACTAGATAGAGACCTCCTCCCCAAATTACGGTCCCTAATCATCCAATTCATCTGGCAGGGCGGACGAGCACGCCTACCGTTTCACGTGCTACGGCGACCACGAGCCGAAGGGGGCGTGGGGCTGCCCGATTTCGGTTTATACTACAAGGCCGCACAACTCAGGATAGCGACAGAGTGGTCCAAACGAGCTTTGGAAAAACATTGGTTGCACATGGATAGGGCCATTGCAGGGAGGTCGATATGGGATCTATTATGGAAACCCAAGAATGATAGGCCAGCCAATGCCTATATCAGCACCCCCACATGTACTGTTTTGAAGGTTTGGGACTCTGTTTCAGGGGGGACCGAATGGACCACATTTCCCTCGCCGCACACACCGATACACTACAACCCGGCCTTCCCGCCAGCCCTTAGTGAGGGGCCCTTTGACGCCTGGAAGGAGGGGGGTTGCCTCATGTTACAAGACCTATTCCACAACTATGATATCTTAACCTTCGAGACCTGTAAGAGAGAATTTCACTTAGGCCCAGAGGAACAGTATCATTATCTGCAGCTTAAACACTGGGCTCTCACACCCCGGGTGCACGACGCGGCCACAGGAGGGAAGACTAACTTTGAAAAATTCGTTCAAACAGCTGTCTCTATGAAGGGGGCAATATCCTCTCTCTATAAGCTTCTCCTAGCATCTACTCATTCGCCGCGGCCTAGAAATATGGCCATGTGGGAGGGGATAGCATAGAGGGATATAACGGAGGGGGAGTGGGCCGGGATGTGGTCCGATACAACTAAATTCAATCATTCCCTGGAACTGCGAGAGGCCCACATGAAAACCATGATGGATTGGTACCTTTACCCAACCAAGCTTAAAAGAATATTTCCAAACACATCTGATATGTGCTGGAGAGATTGTGGCCTCCTTGGCGATTTTCAACACATTTGGTGGGACTGCCCCGTGCTGCGGCCCTTCTGGGAGGAGATACTAACCCATATTAAAACTATGTTGGGATATCCTATTCCAACCACTATCGAGGGAGTGCTCTTGGGCATCAGGGACCCATCCTTGACACACCAGACAAAGGCGGACAAGGCCATTCTTTGGTCATGTCTAGGGGCCGCCAAAATCGATATTGCGGCGGCTTGGAAGAAGACAGCGGCTCCCACCCTTTCGATGTGGCAAGCTCGGCTCTGGAGAATACTCTGTCTGGAGAGGGTAACGGATATCTTCAGAGACGATTACAAAAACTTTGAGTATAAATGGGGTCCGCTAGTGTCCTACCTGACTCGGGGGTTGCCTCTGGCAGTGTGTCCACCCTCCATCACTTTGCCACTGGATTCAAGATAGCCTGGCTGATGAGGGTTTTGAACCCGAAACCGGTCCCAGGATGCTTGTTTCCGGTCCAGGGAAGACATGGCTTGGCAGTTCGGGCTGGACTGTTCCCATGAGGCACAGGGTCAGACTGATTTGCATATGGCCATGTCTGAACTGGGGTGGTGGAGTGAGCTAAAGAATGATGATGGATTAAACCCAGATCAGTTGACTGGGGGTGAGTGTTTGATTTGCTCTAATGCTCCGTCCATCATCCCCTTTGGTATCGCTTTGTTCGCCCTAAGTTGGCAGGGTATGCCCAGACGTGGGTCCCTTGCTCACTTTGCCACTGGATTCAAGATAGCCTGGCTGATGAGGGTTTTGAACCCGAAACCGGTCCCAGGATGCTGGTTTCCGGTCCAGGGAAGACATGGCTTGGCAGTTCGGGCTGGACTGTTCCCATGAGGCACAGGGTCAGACTGATTTCCATATGGCCATGTCTGAACTGGGGTGGTGGAGTGAGCTAAAGAATGATGATGGATTAAACCCAGATCAGTTGACTGGGGGTGAGTGTTTGATTTGCTCTAACACTCCGTCCATCATCCCCTTTGGTATCACCCTCCATCAGGGACATGCATCTCTTTCAGTTCTAGTCCCCAGAGCGTCACCTCTAGAATGATGCTCTAAGCCTCTAAGGGGCACATTTAGATGGCTCCCTAGTAAAACTAGCCCCTATCCACACTGAGATTTGTACCGTTCTTCTAATTACATATGCTGATCCAATGCAGCGCACACCTGACACCACCACCACCATATTTTCTTTGTTTGGGGGGGGGGGGAGGGAAGGGGTCTTCTTGGTTTAGGATTATGTTACCTTCCACGTTGGCAGGGTTTAGTTTGCTGATGGTCACAGGCAGAGAACTGGGCTGAATACTTACGCTAATGTTACGTGTTATATACTGTGCCCTTTCGTTATTGGAAATTGTGCATACACTGTTACACCTCAATCAGAGAAAGATACATGATGCCATGGGATGAGATACAGTCACCTCCTTCGATTTGTCCAGGATGTATATTCGGTTATCCAGATGACTGATAAAGTTTTGTTGCTATACTCAAGAACTTATCCTGTCGATTCGCGCTTCTGAGCCTGATATAGACCGAGTTCAGCTTTGCAGATAATACGAGAAAACTACTGCTCACGTCATTACGGATGGATCTCTTGAACGTTTCTGTAACTACCAATTAGCCACACGTAAACCATATCCGATGATTGCTGGAAAGTGTATTATCCTGCTTGTGCTTTATTATTGTGCAAACAAAATTCAATAAATATAAATTTGAAGAAAAAAAAAGCCAACCCTACAGCTATCTTTGAGAGGGTTTTTGCAAATCCCTAAGGGAAATACCTACCTGTACTTACCACCAATAATTGAAGCCACTCAGTTACACACAAGACAGTGAACTGTGGTGAGTGGATCCGAGTGTATTCCTAACAAAATATGTCAAAGAAAGAAGAATGCCACAACCAACCAGGCATGGCCGGACCACTGATGACACATTTTATTTTCACTGCGTACCACCTTCCCTAAACTCAACCCTTTATAGCCCACCAATTTATAAACTAATTCACATCATTGTTGCTTCCCCTCCAAAGAGTTCCATCACAGGGGAGGCGTGGCCAACTAAGATGGCCGAGTGGACATCAACCGCTCTGCTGCAAGAGTGAAAAATAGCCCTTCAAAAGAACTTCTAGCAAGACCCCCGGTGCGCCATATGAGGGGTTTCTTTATCGATTGCTGACTGGGGAACGTGATGCCGTGCAAACAGGTTTTTGAGAGGCAGATGCAGCCAGATTCAGAACCCGAGCCACTGCATTGTACAGTCAAGGCGAGGCCTGAGAATATGCTGAATATAAACCAGGTTCAAAGAAAAACACAAGGAGACCCTAGAAGTCTGAAGGGACCAAGGGAGGACATATGTTAAGAGCAACAGTGATCCCATACTGGTTAGATTGGTACAATATCACACTTTTTACAATCAAAAAATGGAATTACGAGTGTATCCAATAGAAAGATAGAGACATTTATTACAATTGAATTAGACGCACAAGGTAATATACGCAAAGGGTGAGTGAGCAGACCGTGACGAGGTAATAGGCAATCAGCCGATTTCCTTACCGCAGGCAAGTGACTTAAAAAGTGACTTTTCAATTTGTGAAAATGTAAGTAAAAAGTCACAATCAAATTTACATCTCATACTCAACAGTTAGATACAATTACAGTATAGAGTTAGAGATGTGTGTGTCGACGTTTCGATCCCTATTAAATACTGGGATCTCATCAGGACTAAGTGATGAAACGAGTGCCTGGGAAGTTGCTATGATCTGGGTTCTTGTAGGATCAAGACGGATCCCAATCGAGATGCGACGGCCGGTGGCCAGAAGGGAGTTAGGGTCTCGTGGAGCCTAGGACCGCGGTGGGTCAGGAGCCACAGTCCGACAAGGATCGTGGGGAGGGGGTCCCGTCCGGGACAGAGGAGCGGTAGGTCGATAGGGAAAGTAGATGCGCCTGGGTGATCGGTAGGGATGCGGCAGAGGAGAGCAGGACGAGTCCCAACTGGGACTGGAATGGAAGATGCCAAAGTGGTATTGCGATCGAGGCCTGAATAGGCGCGATGTGTGAATGCCGGACAAGCGCTCCTTGCGTTCTAGCCGCAACACGGGAGGTTGAGGGTCACGTGTTCAGCTCGTAGCCAATAGTACGAGTGGAATATAAACCAGGGGCGCAAGAGAGATAAGGCGGCGGCGGGGCGGAGAGACCGATGACTGCAAACCAGACTGCAGTGGAGGGCCGAACGGCCTCTGAAGCAACAGGAGGATGGTCCCTTACCTTGGCTGCGACCTCCGAGCCGGAAAGAAGCGGAGCAGTCCTGAGGCGCGGGACGTCGATGCGGTGAGTGCCCTCATCTGCAGAGAGAGAGAAAAGATTGGCAGGAAAGGCACCGCAAAGGCTGCCCCGGGAGGCAGCTTGGAAAGAACCCGGGTGATCCTGGATGCCTGACCTTAAGATGGCGGCGCCATAGGACAGACGCATGGCTCTGGGACACTAGTTGAGGCAGACCTCTTCTACGGTTTGACATCCGTCCTACTCCCACAGGCACAGGAACGATCATCGCATTTGAGGGGTGGTCTGGCCCCCCCCGGGAGCCTGACTGCAGAGGACACTGCGGGTGGCCCTCCCACTCGAGCAATCCAAAAGATGAGCAGCATACCTCATGGGCTCCTGAAAAACCTTCCTACAAGCCCATTGGAAATAGAGCATAGCTTCCTCCTCAAATTCCATGCCAGAGCAGGCCCCATAGAGGGCAGAGACCCGGACTAACTACAGTGCCATAGGGGTACAGGCCCTAAGCTGGGGGAGACACTAAACAATCACCAATAAGAGCCATCCCCCTGGACACTTAAAGCTAGCAACCTCTTCAATAGTTAAGGGTCGGGCGAGCTGACAAATTAACCCCTCCCTTCATTAGGCTATTTTGAAATAGACGCCTCCTAACTACATGCCTCAGAAAAAAAGCCAAGCCAACAGAGTCTCTAAATACTTCACGCTGTCAGAACCGTGGGGATTTGAAGTCTGACATGAATGCATCTTTAGAGGGCCTCCGTACGCACATACAGAGCAAACTTACCTCCCTCCAACAAGATGTTGACTCTGTGGGCACTCGCACACTGGACCGGACCTAGAAACTAAGACGCAAGACCTGGAACACCGCATGGACAAGGTAGTCGGCCACAACAAAGTGCATTTGGACACAACTCCAGGCCTCTCTTTTAAAATGCGAAAATCTTGAGAACAGGTCCCAGCGGCAGAACATACGCATTCGCAACCTGGAGGAGGGCGCAGAGGGGTTGGATCTGGAAGAGTTTATATTCGGCCTGTTCTCTGATCTTTTGGGCTCTCCTGGAATGAAGATGAAAATGGACAGGGTACACAGAGTAGATTCGCCAAACCAGGGAGTGGGTAAAAGGCCAAGGGACGTACTGGCTAAAATGCATTCTTTTTAAGTGAAGGAGGCGATTCTTCAAGCAGAACGAAGAGTTGGGGAGGTGTCCTTCCGGGGCTTCAAATGCGCTTTGTTTTAAGACATAGCTCCCCCACCTTGGTTCGCCACCAACAATTTCGCCCAGTTACTGACAAACTAAGGAAAGACTCCATCAAATACCGCTGGACATACCCGTTTGGTATCGCTTTTATGATACAGGATAAGGCTTACCACTCCGCCACTCTCCAGGAAGCAGCGACTATCTTAGACCTGACGCTGTCATGGGACCAAGTGGCTGGGGAGGAAGAAGGTGAGAGCTCAGACCCTGGGAGAGACGCAATTGGAACTGAACACTGGCAATCTCAGGGGCATAGGCGCCAACAGCCGAAATGTTAAAGCTCTAGATACAGGAGTTGATCACTTCTTGTGTATTGGCCTGGAGGAAGCACAGGCAGGGACTGTTTTATAGTGACTTCCTTGGGACACAAGGGGGCTTATTTGGATTAGGGGGCCTGGAAAAAAATCTCGAAAGTTTGATCACCAACCTACACCAGGATGCCGGGATGAGTGGGTACTATCACTGGGTTTAAAGAGGGGTGCGGGGGAGTTTCACAAGTTCTTCGAAGATTTCATTACATTACACATAGATACCTTACTGCATTATAGGTCAAGATGGTGGTCACCTCACTAACATGGAATGTAAAAGGACTTAACTCTCCCGCCAAGAGGCATAAACTGTGGAAATATCTATTAGATCAAGTAGTAGCATTGCAAGAGACACACATGAAGCGGTCCGAAGATCCTAGACTACGCCATATGGCTTACTCAATCATCTACAGATCGTCAGCACTATTCCACTCCTCGTTGAAGTTTCAACCGGAGGGATATAAATCGGATAGGGAGGGAAGAATAATCATGGTTAAGGGACGTCTCAATGGTCGCATGTGCACTTTTGCCTCCGTGTACGCTCCCAATACTACACAGGGACCATTTTTTAGTTCTATGCTGTCAATGCTGGGGGGATTCGCAGAGGGGGACATAGTGCTGATGGGTGATTTTAACCTCACCTCGGATCCAGGCATGGATAGTAGGCACCCCCATAGGGCCACTACTAGTAGTTTTCAGAAAATGTTGAAACACGACTTTCAAGACATGGGCCTAATAGACACATGGCGCACTCTACATCCCACTGTGAGAGACTACATGGTTTTTTCACAAACCCACCGCACGTACTCCCGTCTGGACTATATTTTCATAAATCAGGCACTGACGCGGGCATTAAGCGCTGCCTCTATCCACTCGATCACAATATCCGGTCATGCCATAACTACTCTTACTATGACCTGGGATATAGCTCCAGCAAAACGTAGTCGCTGTTTTTTTCCAGGGTCCCTGATTCGAGACCAACTGATGCGAGATGCCCTCCGAAAAACCATTAGAGAATATTTTGACTTGAATGCCCCCCAAGACACCGCCCTGACTAATAATTGGGATACCTTTAAACAGTACTTAGAGGTCAGTGTGTTGCTATGACCACAGCCCTCAACAAACAAAGGACAGAGGAGAGACTAGAACTAGAGAAGGAGCTCAGTGAGGAAGAGAAGGCACATAAAGAGAAACCGACAATGCCACTACAACGGAAAGTAACAACACTCAGGGTTAAACTCAATGCTATCTACAATAACAGAGCTGAGCTCACTCTCCTGCGGCTCAAACGCACTACATATGAACAGGTAAATAAAGTGGGTTCCCATTTGGCCAGGAAACTAAGGGTTAAACAGAAAAAAAGAGTACATAGGAGATATTGTGTACGATCCGGCAGAGAAGGCAGTCACAGACCCCTAAAAAGCCCAAATCTTTGCCCAATTCTATAGAACACTGTACACCAAGGAGATTCCTGATGAGAAAGCTCAATTAGCCAATTTAGAGGGGGTGGATCTGCCACAGGTAACCCAGGCACAGAATGAACACCTGGGGGGACCCATAACTGAAGAGGAGAATCTCACAGTCATTACAGAGCTCAAACTGCATAAATCCCGGGGGCCAGATGGGCTGACAGCTAAATTCTATAAGACTTTTAGCTCCGAGTTGCTCCCCCCCATCGTGTCCCTTTATTTAACTCCATGGCGGAGGGAAGAGGAGTGTCTTCATCCATTATCGAGGCCCTGCTCTCAGTCATCGCAAAACCAGGGAAAGACCTTCAAAAGTGTGACTCATACCGGCTGATAGCGCTCCTTAACCTAGATGTAAAACTTTATAAGAAAGTTATAGCCTCTAGGCTTGAGAGCTTGCTTCCAGACCTTATTCACCCAGATCAGTCTGGCTTCATGGCAGGTAGACAGCCGCATGATAATCTGCGAAGGGTGCTCCATCTGGTCGAAAAAGCCACTAAAAAAAATCTATAACAGCAGCCCTTTTGGAGGTAGACGCAGAGATGACCTTCGATCGGGTGGACTGGCCCTTCTTATTTCATACCTTACGAACATGTGGCTTCTGAGACCGGTTTATGGCCATGATTAAGGCCAACTATGTATGGCCTTGTGCTCGAGTTCTGGTCAACAGAGTAAGCTCTGTTACTGACCCCATGAATACGCTGAGAGCTCTGCGGACAGAGCTGCAACATTTCGAATCGGTATCCGGCTTTCGAATTAATATGGCAAAATCATTTCTCCTTAATTTGACCTTACCGCGTTCTGAAATAGAGGCACGCCTTTTCAGTGGGCGAAGAAAGAGATCACCTATCTTGGCGCCAAAATTACAGATAAACACTCCGATCTTTTTATGGCTAATTATCCCCCACTTCTTCAACAGCTGAAAACTGCCCTTCGACGGTGGGCTCCCCTGTACCTCTTGTAACTAGGCCGCATACATGCTTTAAAAATGTATGTACTTCCTAGACTATTGTATCTATTTCAGGGACTGCCGATCGATCTAGATCACGGATTCTTAATCACTCTATGCTCCATGTTCATACGATTGATCTGGTAGGGTAAAAGGGCTCGTCTCCCATATAGACAGCTTTGTTTGCTGAAATCTCTGCGGGCCTAGCGTAACCAGGCCTACACTTGTATTATAAAGCTTCTCAGCTAAGGGTAATCCAGGAATGGTCCGTAAGACCCTCTGATAAACACTGGCTCCACATTGACCGGGCAGTGGCAGGGAGATGTATTTGGGATCTCCTCTGGAAGCCTAAGAAGGACCAGAGCATACTTGAGCACTCCCATGAGAACCACACTCAAAGTTTGGGACGAGGTCAATCGTATAGTTGCTAGGACCACCTTTCCCTCCCCATACACACCAATCTACTATAATCCTGCCTTCCCTCCGGCTATACACCCAGGAGCATTTCATACATGGAAAGAAGGGGTCTGTCTAACTGCGTCTGATCTCTTCCACAACTGGGACATACTAACGTTTGAACATTGCCAGAGAAATGTTCAGCTTCCAGCATCAGAACACTACCACTATACACAACTCAGAAACTGGGTGTTGGGAGCCGAAATGAGGGATGAAGCAACCTTACCTCTATTGAACGGTTTGTGAAGATGGGAGAGGGATCGAAGGGCACCATTTCCCTTTTATATTCTCTACTACTCTCGACCATCCCCGCCCACGACACATTACCTTCTGGGAGCGGACGTTGGGTAAGGAAATTTCCACTGACCAATGGGGTAAACTATGGAGGGATATTCCTAAATTCAACCACTCCATGGGACTACTGGAGGCCCATTACAAGATGCTTTTGAATGGTACCTATATCCGACGAGGCTAAAGAAAATATTCCCTACGGCATCCGAAATGTACTGGAGAGGTTGTGGCATGCTGGGGGATTTTATGCACATCTGGTGGAACTGCCCCTCAATTAGACCCTTCTTTGCTGAAATCTTAGCACAGATCAAAGAGATTCTGGGGTATCTGGTGCCAAATGACCCAGGCTTTATACTCCTAGGCCTACAAGACACCTCTCTCAAACATCAAAAGATAGGGGATAGATCAATTCTCTGGCTGTGTTTGGGGGGCAGCAAAGCTAGCAGTGGCAGCAGCGTGGAAGAAGACAGAGGCCCCCTCTATGAAACAATGGCACGCTCACCTATGGCAAGCTCTATCGATGGAACGCATGACGGATATCTTATCAGACACCATTAAAAACTGTGAATATGTGTGGGGCCCTCTACGTTCATTACCTGTTTTGGGGATTGCCCTTGTGTGCATGCCCGACACAGACAGGGGCCCTACACTTACTCCATGTGAGAGGACCCCTACCCTGACATGCCGATATCCAGGGTCGCCACAACAACTCGGTCCCAATTCCCTACCTGCAGGAAGATGTCCCAACAGATCCCGATACAGGTCGACGGTTCCCGTAACTGTGACCCCTCCCCCTTGGCCTCAGCCCGGGCAGTGTTTCGATACTCACGTATCAGAGGCGGCAGTAGGAGGGACTAACCCCGGATGTGGTTCCTCACAGGAAGAGAAGAAGCCCAAGGAAACAGGAAGCGGACGCGTACAAGCCGGTGGAAGGAAGGAGTCGAGCGAGAGTGGAGAACAGAACGGAGAAGACGAGGAAAGACGGAACGGAGAGGACGACGATCGAGACGAGGACGAAGCGTGGTGCGAGGATTGGTGGTCCCCACAGGAGGAGGCTGGAGAGCGGCCGCAGCTCCGGAGAGTTGCAGCGGGGCCGGTGAGTGACCAGAAACAGGGGGAACGGGCACCGGGGAGCGGGAGGGCTGAGGGTGTATAGCGGGGTGGCGGGAGGTCTATGGGAACACAATATAGGGAGAGTGACTGTGTTTGCGCGCCCAAAGTCGTAAGAGGCGTTCTCTTTGTTTTGTTTATTCCCTGTTCACTACGTTCCCGGAACAATCCACACACCCTTCCTGCATGCAACCCCTCTCCCTTCACGAAACCAGAAGACACTATACCCCATCCCGGATAGCTGAGAGCACCAAACGGGTGTGGTTACGGGTCACACTGACAACGGGCATGATCAATCGATGCAACTGACGGTTCCTTGTATTTCCTCTCTTCCATGAGCCTCCCTGGGAGAACCGACCAGCTAGGAGACGAGGATTCCCCATCCACAAGCAACAAGGAACCGCAGGAACAGGAGAAGACCCGGAAGATCCTCCCAAGAACCCATAAAACCACCCTTAAGGACAGATATTCCCTGATAGCGAATAAAACTAGCCGGCTGGCACACTATATACAGCCTCCACGTCTGTTTGTTCGGCCTGCCCTCCCACAAGTGGTGTCAGAAGTGGGATTCGCCGAAGACATGGAGGCTGTGATCGCCAGAATGGCAGAAAGCCAGGAAAGCCTAGGGAAGGCTATGGAGAGATTCCTCACCGTGGTGGAAGAGGACCGGGGAAGCTACAGCAGGCTATGACAGTACAGGGTCAGACCCATGACACGGCCATAGGGAAGCTTACGGACGCCATGGGACAACAAAGAGGTCCCAGTACTCTCCCTCAGTGATCTTACAAAAATATGTCAGCGGAGAAGACCCTGAGTACTTCTTCAATAACTTTGAACGGATGGCCCTGGCTGCGGCATGGCCGGCTGATAAATGGGGACAATATCTGGGGCCCTTACTGTCGGGGAACTACAGGCATCCTACCAAGCGGCCAACTTCCTAGGGGTAACCCCTCACGCGGACATAAAACAGTGTATTATGGAACGCCTGGGGGTTGACGATGAGACCTATAGGATGAGACTTAGACAGATCAAGGAAGGACCTCACGAGACCCCGAGGGCCCTATACTTTCGGGTAAAGGACATGGCTGACCGTTGGTTAAAACCCACCACCGCCACAAAGGAGGACATCATGGCCAAAGTCTACTTGGAACAATACTTGGCCTCCCTCCACCCACCCATACAGAGATGGGTCAGACAACACGCACATCTCACCTTGGAGTCGGCCGTAGAAATTGCAGGGGCCTACAGTAGAGCCCAAGATGTCCAAAAGGGTCGCGAAGATACCCTTGGAGAACAGGCATGGGCGGGGCTCACCGTCCTACCCGACCCCTCTGGTCCGAAGACCCGAACCTGTAACACTCGCTCCAGGGCCCCCTTTGTTTCGGGGTCCCGGACCTTCTCTTTGAAAACCCCTTCCCTGGGCCTCAGTGTTACAACTGCGGGGGCTGGGCCACATAGCTCGCTTTTGTACACAGAAGGAGGAACCGATGGAGATAGGCCTTGCAAGAAACTACTGCTGCCTCACCCAGAATAGAACGCCTCCCCCGTATCATTGTGGCGTGACCATAAACGGACAACCGATGACAGCCCTTGCCGATACGGGCTGTCGACAAAGCGTGGTACGTCCTCAGGAATTGGGAGCCGGAATTGGGGCTGTCGAGGGTACCGTACATATTCAGTGCGTCCATGGGGATACAAAGAGGTATCCCACTACTTACGTACGAATACAAAACGCCAAGGATCCTGGTTCGGAGTTGAAGGTCGGCCTCATTCCCAGTCTACCGGAACAGATCATATTAGGAAACGATTACCCCCACCTACCCGAACTATTACAAGACACATCGGCCGCAGAGAGTGACTGGTGGGACATAGCTCCCTTCGCTCAGGAGGAGAACCCCGACTGGCCCCCTCAAAACCGAGGAAAACCAAAAACCAAAAACGAAAGGATAAAGGAAACTATGTTCGTGCTTTCCCTGCCACCCCGGTGGAGAACCCGTGGGAAAACGACAGACACTTCCACACGGCTCAGAGAGAAGACCCGGACCTACAAGAGGCTTGGAACCAAGCCCAAAACCAAGAAGCCCCGATACATGTATGTCCTTATTTTTTCATTAGACATGGACTATTGTACAGGAAAGCAGAGCCTGATAGTACCCCTCAGTTGTTGGTTCCTAACCCTTTCCAGGACAAGGTACTTTATCTGGCACATAGTCATCTATTAGGTGGGCATTTCGGGGAGGAAAAACAGGGCAGTTAATAACGAAACAGTTTTATTGGCCCGGCGTGTATGGACGAGTGAAACAATACTGCCGTGAATGTCCCGTTTGCCAAAAAAATAGTAGATACAAACCCCCACGAGCCCCATTACATCCATTACCCATCATAGAGGAGCCCTTTAGTAGGGTGGGGATGGATATAATAGGCCCTCTGTTGCCATCGCGTAGCGGGTGTCGTTATGTGTTGGTACTTGTGGATTACGCCACCCGCTTCCCGGAGGCGATCGCCCTGAAACACCCTGACGCTTCCAGCATAGCTAAAGCTATCATACCGGTGTTTTCCCGGGTGGGGTTCCCAAAAGAGATCTTAACAGATCAAGGGACCCCGTTCGTATCAAAACTGATGAAGCAAGTGTGCTCCCAGTTAGGGATTAAGCAAATACGGACGGCTGCTTACCACCCCCAGACGGATGGGCTCGTTGAGCGTTATAATGCCACATTGAAGACCACCCTAAAAAAACTTCTTGCCCTCGAATCTAAGCGGTGGGAGGATATGTTACCCCTAGCGTTGTATGCAATCCGATGTCAAACCCAAAAGAGCACTGGGTATTCTCCATTTGAGTTACTCTACGGCCACCAACCCCGCTCCCTATTAGATATGGTTCGAGAGACCTGGGAAACAGAACCTAACAATGCTACCCCTTTGATAGAGTATGTCACCCAACTAAAGACTCATCTGGGACAAATACGTGCAATAGTTAGGAATAACATGGAGAAAGCACAAGGGGCACAGAAGACCCAATATGACAAGAAAGCCAAAGAGAGGTCCTTCTCAACAGGAGATGCGGTGTTGTTGATGATGTCTTCATCGGATCACAAGCTGTTGGGTCAATGGCAGGGCCCGTACGTAGTGCTGGAACAGGTGACACCTGTCACCTACCGGCTCGAACTAGACAAAAAAAGAGGCACTACTCAGGTGTATCACATTAATCTTTTAAAGAAATGGGAGGGACCCCTTCCTTCCTTGGTTGGAAACATAGGACCTAATAGTCCCTTATATTGCCAGTGTATTGACCCTGACTTGCCGTCCCCTTTGGCCACGTCTCTGATTGATAAATTGTTACCCCTACAGGGTGTGTTTTCCTTAACTCCCGGCAAAACCACGTTGGTTGAACACGCCATAAAAACCCGTCCCGGGGCAAGAGTACGTCTCCGACCCTACCGTATACCAGAGGCCCGTCGACATACTATTCGTACTGAAGTTCAGCAAATGCTACAGATGGGTATCATAGAACCCTCTGTAAGCGAATGGAATTCACCCATAGTACTCGTGCCGAAGCCGGATGGCTCGGTACGCTTTTGCATTGACTTCCGAGAGGTCAACAAGGTGTCAGAATTTGATACGTATCCCCTCCCCCGGGTAGACGAGATGGTAGAACGGATAGGGAAGGCCACTTATATTAGTACCCTTGATCTATGTAAAGGGTACTGGCAGATACCCCTAAGAGCCCAGGACAGAGAGAAAACTGCATTCTCTACTCCGGATGGTCTGTTCCAGTTCGTGATGCTGCCCTTTGGGCTACACGGAGCACCGGCTACATTTCAAAGGGCCATGAACCTCGTTCTCCGCCCCCACAAGAGCTATGCCGGTGCTTACATAGATGACATCATTATCTACAGTGAAACCTGGGAACAACATCTAATTCATCTGTGTAACGTGGTGCGAGCCCTAGGTAACCACGGACTTAACATCAACCCAGCTAAGAGTCATTTAGCCGCCCAGCCCGTGAAGTATCTGGGCTACCTGTTGGGAGAAGGAGTCATACGGCCTCAGGACAACAAATTGACTGCCATATCCCAGATACCCTTTCCACGTACAGCCAAAGCCCTCCGAGCATTTTTGGGGCTGCTCGGATACTACCGAAGGTTTATACCACAGTTCTCCCGGATAGCAGCCCCACTCACCGACCTCTTACAGAAAAACATCAAAACTGAGCTCAAATTGAGAGACCCTGACCCCGACGTGCTCCAGGCCTTCGAGGCACTGAAGGCGTCTCTTACCTCAGACACGATATTAGCCAGTCCCAATTACTCCTTACCCTTCATCCTTCAGACGGACGCCTCGGATCAGGGGTTGGGGGCGGTCTTGTCTCAGAGAAACCAACAGGGGGAGGAACAACCCATTTTGTATATCAGTAGAAAGCTATTTCCACGAGAGCGTAATTACGCTGTAATTGAAAAAGAGGCCCTAGCCATTAAATGGGCCATCGACGCTCTAAAATATTACCTGGAAGGGCGAGAATTCACACTATATACAGACCATGCCCCCTTAGAATGGTTAGCACGCAACAAAGGGAACAATGAAAGGGTGTTGCGCTGGTTCCTATCATTACAACCCTACAGATTCCATACGAAGCACAGGAAAGGAAAGGACCAGACAAATGCGGATTTCCTCTCCCGATATCCCCTTGGGGACCCCCCCACTGGAAGGACAGCAAGGGAAAGGGGATGTGAGAGGACCCCTACCCTGACATGCCGATATCCAGGGTCGCCACAACAACTCGGTCCCAATTCCCTACCTGCAGGAAGATGTCCCAACAGATCCAGATACAGGTCGACGGTTCCCGTAACTGTGACCCCTCCCCCTTGGCCTCAGCCCGGGCAGTGTTTCGATACTCACGTATCAGAGGCGGCAGTAGGAGGGACTAACCCCGGATGTGGTTCCTCACAGGAAGAGAAGAAGCCCAAGGAAACAGGAAGCGGACGCGTACAAGCCGGTGGAAGGAAGGAGTCGAGCGAGAGTGGAGAACAGAACGGAGAAGACGAGGAAAGACGGAACGGAGAGGACGACGATCGAGACGAGGACGAAGCGTGGTGCGAGGATTGGTGGTCCCCACAGGAGGAGGCTGGAGAGCGGCCGCAGCTCGGGAGAGTTGCGGCGGGGCCGGTGAGTGACCAGAAACAGGGGGAACGGGCACCGGGGAGCGGGAGGGCTGAGGGTGTATAGCGGGGTGGCGGGAGGTCTATGGAAACACAATATAGGGAGAGTGACTGTGTTTGCGCGCCCAAAGTCGTAAGAGGCGTTCTCTTTGTTTTGTTTATTCCCTGTTCACTACGTTCCCGGAACAATCCACACACCCTTCCTGCATGCAAGCCCTCTCCCTTCACGAAACCAGAAGACACTATACCCCATCCCGGATAGCTGAGAGCACCAAACGGGTGTGGTTACGGGTCACACTGACAACGGGCATGATCAATCGATGCAACTGACGGTTCCTTGTATTTCCTCTCTTCCATGAGCCTCCCTGGGAGAACCGACCAGCTAGGAGACGAGGATTCCCCATCCACAAGCAACAAGGAACCGCAGGAACAGGAGAAGACCCGGAAGATCCTCCCAAGAACCCATAAAACCACCCTTAAGGACAGATATTCCCTGATAGCGAATAAAACTAGCCGGCTGGCACACTATATACAGCCTCCACGTCTGTTTGTTCGGCCTGCCCTCCCACACTCCAATATTAATAAGGGCCCCAGAGGCGGCAATATAGGAAGTTCTAGAGACCATTTGACGGCAAGCTCTGACTATGTGGATGCCAACACACACGTGCTCTGCTCACCTGTGTATGCTACCTGTCCCATGTAACTTTAGTAGATGGATTTTGTTCCTTTTTATCTCTTTTTCTTTCGCTAGGGGGAGGAAGGGTGGGGGATACTGAACGAATGACAAGAATCCTTTGTTACAGTTAAATGACAATTGAGAATTTATTGAAGAAACCTGAAAATGATTAGCAACTGACTCTTTAAATAGCATTATTGTAAGCCGCAGAAAAAACTGTGACAATTGTACAAAAAAAAACCAGGATTGTATTGTTGTACCCTCTAAAAACTCAATAAAGAAAGTTTTGAGAAAGAGTTCTACCACAATATCCTTCAACCTTCCCTTCAACATTCTTTTTCATACCTCCTTCCAGAACAAACTCACAAACTATCAACCCTACCACACTATCCTCTTAAAAAACCTAACATCTCTGTACTACCTTGTCTGCCACTCTTCCAAATGCTATAGTCAATCAACTACCATGTCAATTACCCATATAAGTGGAACAAATCCTTGCCATAACGGCTGTTGTAGAAGTTGTAAAGCAACCCACGCTAACTCTTACTTGTTTTCCTCTACTGAACGTCTAAAAGTTTAAAACTATCTTATTCTAAAGTTCACACCTCCTCTACCTCTTACCACCCAAAACTTGCTATGTGGCAAGTAAAAAATCTTATCTCTTTAGAATGATCTTGACTAATCAAACTCAATACCGTATCTAAATACAATACCCCACAATGGGCAGAAGACATGAAGGAACAACACAAGTACCAGGGATCAACTAACACATCTCTAGACCGAGATAATATAATGAAGTTTTCCTTTGCTCAGGACACATTCAGACACAAGGAACAGGCAATGATGGAAGCTCCTCAGAGGGTCCTTCCAATAAAGCCATATCAGATTCAAGAATCTCCAGAAAAACAAATCCATGAGCAAACCCAAAAACTATTAAATGAACAGCCACGTGTCAATCTCTGCTGACACAAGTCATAATGAAATCAGACAACTCATCCAACAGAAGTCCGCTGATTCAGTGGCATAACACAGGCCCCGCAAACCTGCGGTGCGCGGGGGTGCCCCAAGTTCCAGGGGGCCCCTCAGAACAGTACTCTGCCTGGAGACTTCATTAATGGGTCCGGAGGGGGCCCTCCCCATACCTAGCAGGGGGGCACCTCAAGATTTATTACACCAGTGCACTGATTCCTGAACAATCGAATAAACCAAAGCACTAGACTAAGGTGCCCAACGACCTCACCTTGCATGCTCTACATCAAGGACAATTATTAATGTGTCCAATACAACCAGGAACCACACAACCTTACAGTAATCCCTCAAAAAACATTTATATTTCATCCTGATAAATGTTAGGTCCTTCAAAAAAGAGATACAGTTTGAATGGCTCCAGGCAAAACGTTCTTTTTATCACAGAAACCGGGAAGGCAACACTCCAGTCATTTTACAAGAGAAAATTTCCAAAGGATGCCCAACACTGCACAGAAACTGAGAAAAGAACGTGCTGTCGAGCACTAGCCTTGGTCTATAATCTTTTCATAGCAATTATCATTATTAAAGGCCACATAACTGCAGGTTATGAATACCTACTTTCTACCATCATGACCTCATTACTTTGCAAGGAACAACCACCTCCCCATTAAAAGAGACTTTCTCAGACACCCTCCCAGACTCACCCTTATCCCCTCCAGGGGACCTGGTTTGACAAACTCAATCTCCACCAGACCACAGGTCTACACAATAACCTGGAAGCACTGAATTAATACCAGCTCGTCACCGGAGCTACGCATGATGCAGGCCATACCACAATGCCTTATCTACCTCAAAGGACATTATCTCAGTCGAAGAAATGCATCCTATCACCTTGATCAACCACTGTATCATCCACTTCAAGTAAACCCACCAATGGAGCAACCAACTACAACAATATCTACCAGCATCTCCCTTATCAGACGATGGAAGTGTTTCAACACAGATCACTCAGGACAGAATTCTTGGTGACACAGCCACTAAATCCATTGACATCCATGAGCCAATTCCATAGCTGAGTCACAGAGGTTTTTCAAAAAGTGTCTCCCCTTAAAGCCTCAGGCACAGACAGCCAATACAGAGGATGGCTGGCTCAATTCTTACATAAATGTACAAAAATGAAAAATTAGTGGCAACAAGCACATGATCAAAAAGATAAAAACATGAGACAGAGACAAACCAGGATCTAAAAACCTACCAGTAAAAACAAGAAGACATCTCATTACTCCCACAGCCTATCTGATACCATCAACTCGACCAAAGAACTATTCACAGTAATCGCTGAAGTCTAAAAACATGAATGATTACTTGATCAAGATAAACACTTTGAAGAACCAGGCAACTCTTTTGTTGAAAACCTGCTTTAAAAAGTCAAGGATTTTGAGACTCTTCCTGTCAATGACACTTGGTAACCACATTGCCCTGTCTCCTTGTCCAAATTATGACCACATTAATAGCCAACCAAAACTGCCCACTCAACCAAGACACTGCCTTTGCCATCAATGGCAATCCAGTATATAAAAGTACTGTATATAACAATATATACTTACAATTGGGAAGTGCCTGTATGAGCAGCTACATTAGTTCCTGACACTCTCTAATACAAACAGGCTTGTAGCCTCATACTGCCAAATGAGAGACAAGGCATCCATTTTTCTCCAACATTGGAGAACCTGTAATCTACTCTTCTTTAGTTACACTCATGAAGCTGATGACATTCGGAGATCTCCTATGCCCTTGTCAAAGCTATGGAGTACTATATAAATTAAATATATGGAGTAGCTATTTTCTCAACAACCAACAAAGCGCTTTAAGCCTCGCAGCAGGAAAAGAAGGCACTCTGTAAATATCAATACAATTGGTCCCGGTCTTGTGTCCTCAGGTTCCACACCCCTCTCTTCTTCCCCAAAATCATGGCCCTTTGCAGCTTGCATCCCTACAGGTTGCAAAGGTTGATACTGCTGTCAGCATCACTAGATTACCGCTGACCAATGACCCCAAACATATTAAAGAACATTTTTAAAGCTACCTGTGCAGCCAGACAGGCAGAGCAATTAATAATGACTCACTATAATCTGGACAATAGCCCAGGGAACTAAAAATGTGTTGCACAAATCAGACCCAAAACAAAGGCGAGTGGTGCACAAGGATCCAACAAATTACAGATCAATATTGACCAGGTAATTTTTAGGCAAAGTTATTAAAAAAGCAATATTCATTCAGATCTCAGACCACCATCAAAATAACCTCCTCTGACCAGCAAATAGGTTTCTGACTAAAAGGCACAGAATCAGCAATATTTGCAAAACAACGCAACACAGTAGACTAACGGGGAGTCTCCACCGGGTCTACTAGAAGCCTTCAATACAATGAATCACAAACTACTACTTAAAAGATTAAACAATGTAGGAATACAGAGAACTGTATCAAAGTGTATTAAGTCCTGAGAGACAGAACACAGATCATGTCTCAACCTCCATACCGGTCAACCCAATCTTCACAAAAGTTCTGTTCGACGTGCTCCTCGCCCCACTTCCTGAGCTTGAAACATCTTTTCAACTCACTTGTTATAGTTATCCATATGACACCCAGATTATCCTTAAATTAAAAAGACATTCATGCCTCAAGTCACATAAACTGATACAAAAGCTTAAATGCTGAATGCTTGAAAAAAGATGCCTCTAGAACAGAAACATTGCCATGTGGAATATGACCCAACTACATCCTGGACAAAGGAGACTTGAGCTCCTCCTACAATACAGACAGAAGAAATGAACTTAGGGGATGACTATAGACGCCAAACACTCATCAAAAGACAGGATAGCAATGACACAAAAACTTCCTTCAACGTTATGAGAACATCACAACAGATTTTCCCCTACCTCTTCTATCTCCATATGGTCCAAGCCATAACAACCCTACTACTATCATGCATAGACTATGCCAATGAACTCTCGTTAGGCTCATAAAACACCTTATCAACAAAAGTCATTGAATCCAGAGAGCAGGTTCTTAGTCTGAGCAGCTGTGCCCACATCACCCTCAAGGAACTAACTGGCTACATGTTGCAAAAAGATTATTCTTCACATCTCCTACAGAGCAATCCATGGAACTGGTCCAAATTTACTCCAATCTAAATTTGAACTTTTCACCCGAAAAGGGAAACTTAGTTCAAGACTGGCACCGCTATTAATCATTCCTGCTTTCAAAAGAGATGTTATAGGTGGTGCTTCTTACAATGGAACACCCTACTCAAGAAAATAAGGACAATCCGTAACCACCAATAGTTCAGGAAAGCAAAAAAAACACTGGCTTTTTCCCAAAAAATGACTCGAATTCCCAAAGGCCACGTAATATTTTTCATATCAAATGGCCGAAAAGGCAGTATGCTAGTATCAAATGACCCACTAGGATTATGCCCACAGTGGCACTGGAAGAAACAGAATTTTTTTGACGAGCTCCTGATTCTGTAACACAACTGTGTGAGGACCAACATGATGTTCCTCAGTGGGATAACAATAGCGCCCGCAGTGCGGGGGGGGGGCGGGGAACAAGCTCCAGGGGACCCCCTTAGGCACTGTGCACATGAGGTGGGGCCCCTGGCCTAAAAGCTCTGAAGGTAGTGATTGCATAGGCCGCAGTTGTTGTGCCATCCGGTAATTTGAAACAAGAGCCATCGACATATAGCTCCCCTTGTGGTTCAGATAGGGGAACATCAGTCAGGTCTACCCGTCCCTTCGTCTCCTCCTCAGTCCGAAAAATGCAATCATGTATGTCTATTTCCTCACTTTCAGAAGGGAGGGGTAGTAACGTGGCTGGGTTCAGCTAGGCACATCTTTTGATCGATGCAAAGAGGGTCAGTTCATAACCAGTCAGACGTGCACTGGTGAGGTGCTGCGTCTTCGTTTTGTTCAAAAGTGTATCCACAGCATGAGGTACCATGACTGTGAGATCGGTATCAAGGACGAGCCCTGCAGATTGTCGGATAGAGACAGCCACGGACGCAACCGCTCTTAGACAGCTCGGGAGGGCTCTTGCGACGTTGTCAAGCAAAGCAGAAAAATAAGCACACGGCCTCTGCTTACCTCCAAAGGCTTGTGTTAAGACAGAAAGTGCGCAACCAGCCGTCTCGTGTGCATACAACACCAACTGCTTAGCGTAGTCTGGCGTACCAAGCACAGGCGCAGAGCAAAGCGCAACTTTCAATTGCTCAAAAGCTTGTTGACATTCAGGCGTCCAGGGAAAGGGTTCATGCACATCTTTAGTGGTTAGCTGCAACAGCGGCTTTGTTAGTAAGGAAAAGTTAGGAATCCAGTGCCGACAATACGAAGTAATGCCAATGAAAGCTAGCACATCCCTCGGAGTCTTAGGGATGGGCATTTTGACAATAGCACTAATGCGTTCAGGTGTTAGTCTCCTTCCCTCCTTTGACAGTAGATGACATAGGTAGGTGACCTCCTGTCGACAATATTGGAATTTTGAAAGGGACACTTTATGTCCGTGATGTGCCAAATGTAACAACAATTTAACCATTGCATCTTTGCAATCTTCTTCAGTGTCAGAAGCAATCAAGAGATCGTCCACGTACTGCAGTAATACATTACCTGGGGGAAGTGTGAGGGAATCCAATTGGCCTTTTAAAGCTTGACTATATATGCTAGGACTTTCAGTATAGCCCTGAGGAGCCCGACAGAATCTAAAGCTTCTGCCGGCTAGGGCGAATCCAAATAGATACCTGCTATCTGGATGGATCGGAATGCTAAAGAATGCATTCTGCAAATCGATAACAGAAAAGAATTTGGCAGAGGAAGGAATCATTGTCAGAAGGGCAGTGATGTCGGGGACCACTGGGAACTGAGGGACCACAATCTTATTAACCTCTCGCAAATCAATCACAAAACGATAGACATCAGGATGGTCATCAGAGGAACCCGAGGGTGCCCTCTTAAGAATCGGAAGGATAGGGCTATTACACACGTTCGCAGTCGTCTCCTCAACAACGCCTGACTTAATCAGGTCCTGTATAATCTGCAATAGAGCTCGCTTCCCTGCTTGCGGTATTTTGTACTGAGGAATACGAGCAAAACAGCATTGTCTTTGATCTTAATAGAAACTGGAGGTATCTGCAACAGCCCTACGTCCGTATCACCTGTAGCCCACAACGTCGGCGGCACATCCTTGAATTCAGCAGGGAGGGGCGCATCTTTGGACAAACACTGCTTGGTACTAACCACATTAGGACCCATTGTCATATAGACACCTGCCGGGGAACAATAAATTGTAGTATACAACTTCTTTAATAAATCCAATCCCATCAGATTCTCACCGCAATTGGATGTCAGCAAAAATGGCGAATGAACAGTAGAAGGACCAACGGTCAGGGCAAGGGGTTTGGATATGGGGCTCACAACCGGCACACCAGAAAAGCCTACCAAAACATTATTATGGCCAGACAGGGCTGCCCCGGAGACCAGTGAATGAGAAACAGAACTGTTCATTGCGCCTGTATCCACCATGAATTGCTTAGCTGAGCCCTACAAGTCAGCAGTAACATAAGGTCCGGGCTGATCTACAGGTATCTGAACTGGTCCCTCACCTTGTCCCTGCTGTCCTAACTGTGGGACAACCCCGTCACTTCGTCCAAATCATAGTCATCATGGTAATACTGTTTCCCTCGAGGGTCATCAAAATAGTTCTGATCAGAGCGGCCCTGCGACGTTTCATCTGCCTGAACCCCGTCATGACCACCTGCTCCACGACCCCGTCCACGAGAACCCCGTCCTCTAGGGGCCCCAACTTTCTGCAACAACGCCGGGCACTCACTGCACCAGTGTCCCTCCTCCTTACAATATGCACACTGATTCGGCCCCACAGGCGCAGCATTTCTGCTAATGCGGGGCAAATGTCGGGCCGGACCAGTGCCGCGTCCTCTTCCATTCCCCCTAGATACCTGCTGCATCAACACCTTCATTTTTAACTCCTTGTTTTTCTTCTCCACCTTCTCCTTCTCTTCGTTCTCTCTATGCTCATAATACTGTGCCATACTCAATATCACTGATGGGGAGGAGGTTGTCCAAGTGCTCTCTGAAGTCTGTAACCGAGTCGCGATCTCGGGAAGCAGGTTCGTAACAAATCTGTTAACGAACAATTGGAGACCTCCTTCCATTGACAAATCCTGTCCACTGAGGTCCAAAAACACACCTTCAAACCTAGTAAAAAAATCAGATACACTTTCATCTTTCTTCTGACGACATGCTGTTAACTTGTCCCAATCTACTCTTCTAGGTGGAATAAGAGAGTGCATGTAGGTAATAATTCGACCTGGCAAAGCTAGTATCTCAGCCTTAGGCTTCTCACCAGGCTTCCTCTTCTTATCCCATGCTCTGATCTCATCCCAAGTGCCACCCAATTCCACAACGTGGTCCTGTGTATGCACCTGCCACCAAATATCAACTGGTACCAACAAACCAAAAAACATCTCAATGTCTGCCAGGGTCATCACTGTCGACGATGCGGCCTCTGTCAATTCTTTATAATATGCAGTAGGATTTTTCGTAGGATCGGGCAATTGACTCTTGAGGGACAGAACCTCACTTCTCTTCCACGGGGTATAAATCCATTGCTTCTGAAAACAGCCTTCCACTCGCTGTCGTACAACAATATCTTGTGCATTTCTTATCTCCGGTTTTTCGGGGTGATACAAGGGGTGGACTACCCTCATCGGGAACTGGAGTATCGCCTTTGGACTTTTCTGAATCAACCTACCTCGATAACCGAGTAACACTGCAACATTACCAAAAACCTGGTCAGGTGCCATGTCAGCTGCATATACATTGTCCCTAATATCATAAATGACCTGAGGAGCCACTCCACCAAAACACTGCTCCCATAACCCAATCAGGGTAGCCGACATGTGTTTGAGTGTGTTTTGGGAAACAGTGCTTCTGGTGTGGCCTAAAGGTCCATTCAGAAGTGACCCTGCAGGGGGCACTATGGCTGAGTGTAGGAAATTAATTCTTAAAGGGAGCGGTAAATAATATAAAGAGTGACATGTAGGTCAGTATATGACAGATGTTTATTCCAAAACAATAGTATTCAGGTGCTCACACAATAAGTGACAATAAGCGTGACGTGAAAAGTGAGGGTGATATTAAAATAAAAACATCGCATTGATAACAATAGTATGAACTCCTTTAGAAGATTTTTACAGAGTAAGGAGTTCATGTTGTAGGGGGTCAACGGCGTTTCGAACTCAATTATTTGAGTTCATCTTCAGGACATATAAGGGTGAGCAAGCTGAATCTAAAAATGATGGAAGGGAGGGGGGGAAGGGAAAAATAATAACAATAAATATGACAGTCTGATCCCTGGATATATTTACAACATGGTCAAGTCACTGTTTAATATTTTAAGCTCCCTATTGGGCAGTTAAACATGGTCAAGTTATGCACACAGATTCTATTTCAGAGTATTAAACATTAGGATTTAAAATTAACACAGAGCGTGGTAAAAAGTTAAGGAAAAGGAGGTGCCAGAGAGTCAAATTAAGCAGAAGGGGCACCAGAGAAATACAGATCTAACGGATATGAACGCGCTACACGAAGGCGGCATTCTGAGTATCCAATTTAATTCAATTAAGTCTGGGAATTGCAGATTTATGCTTGCGCAGCCGCGTTGTAGTAAAAAAATCAAGTAACTATAAGCGGAGCGGCGCTGTAATGGATTGAAGTCCGGAATCTAAGGAACTGAGAACAAGGGAGTGAGGCGCGAGGACAGGGAAGACATGACTTGGCAGTTCGGGTTGGAATGTTCCCATGAGGCACAGGGTCAAGACTGATTTGCATATAGCTGTGTCTGAACTGGGGTGGCGAAGTGAGCTAAAGAACGATGATGAATTCAACCGAGATCTGTGACTGGGGGTGAGTGTCTGAAAAGTTTCAGCGCTCTGTCCACCATCTCCTTGTGTTTGCTTTGTTCACCCTGAGTTGGCAGGGTATGCCCAGACGTGGGTCCCTTTCTCACTTTGCCACTGGATTCAAGCTAGCCTGGCTGATGAGGGCCGTTAGCCCGAAACCGGTCCCAGGATGCTTGTTTCCGGTCCAGGGAAGACATGGCTTGGCAGTTCGGGCTGGACTGTTCCCATGAGGCACACGGTCAAGACTGATTTGCATATAGATGTCTGAACTGGGGTGGCGAAGTGAGCTAAAGAACGATGATGGATTCAACCCAGATCTGTGACTGGGGGTGAGTGTCTGAAAAGTTTCAGCGCTCCGTCCACCATCTCCTTGTGTTTGCTTTGTTCGCCCTGAGTTGGCAGGGTATGCCCAGACGTGGGTCCCTTGCTCACCTTGCCACTGGATTCAAGCTAGTCTGGCTGACGAGGGCTGTTAGCCCGAAACCGGTCCCAGGATGCTTGTTTCCGGTCCAGGGAAGACATGGCTTGGCAGTTCGGGCTGGACTGTTCCCATGAGGCACAGGGTCAAGACTGATTTGCATATAGCTGTGTCTGAACTGGGGTGGCGAAGTGAGCTAAAGAACGATGATGGATTCAACCCAGATCTGTGACTGTGGGTGAGTGTCTGAAACGTTTCAGCGCTCCGTCCACCATCTCCTTGTGTTTGCTGAGTTCTTATATGCCCCTGCTGGGCATTCCTGGAGCACCTACTACTGACACAGCAAAGTTGTCACAAAGTAGAGATCTGACCTTTTTAACAAAATACACATGTCCCAGACGCCAGAGTGCCCTCTCTCACAAAGTGCAACTGTGCCAGATGCCCTACTGCGGGGAAAACAATTTTGGAAGCCTTCATACAGAAGGCTGAATTTGTTGGTAAGCATGTGCTTTGCCGGGGTTGCTGCAATCTTTATACTTGGCTGGTTAATCATAAATATTTAAAGTGTTTTAGTCTGCAAACATGGTTTTAAACTCTGGATTAGATTTTCCATTAAATTTACGGTTACATTTTGTTCAACTTCGAGGTTGCATAGTTCCGTTACAACCAGCACACATTAGAACAAGGCACAGTTTTAATGACAAAAAAAGATTATGTAGTTGCTGGTTTATTCAACACGATTCCCCTCCGCTGGTCTGAATATTTTACAATTTTCATAAGACACAATACATGGGCGCTAGAAATGAATAAGAAATAGTCGTACTTCAGAACTGAACCGTGGCCTCCAGAGCTGCGTCCAGTATGCCACAGGTGATCTTCAGAGCTACACAATCCGACGGATGAGGCCCCCAGAGCAGAACGAAAGACATCAAGTGACACGGTTTAAAAAAAAAAACTGATGTAGTTATCTGCTTTATTCAACACGACTAACCTCTGCTGGTCTGTATATTTTACAATTTTTGAAAGATTTAATATAAGGGCTCCAGAAAGGAACAGAGTGGAAGTACTTAAGAACTGAACCCTGGCCTCCAGAACTGCTGCCAGTATGCCTTCGGACCTACATAATCCGCCAGATTGAACAGACATAAAATGTAGTGAACAGGATTTCGCTCAATATTATGAACAAAACATCCTACTTGGTGGCTACCACAGATTGAACCAATACACCTGACAGGGTCTCCAGAAATGGTTACAATGTACCAGGCGTGACCTCTAGAACAGGACAAAACAATCCTGATGCAACCTTCATTACAGAACATAAAGCTGCACAGGTGGCCACCACAACCTGGAACGGGTGTTATATGTGGCCTCTAAAAGCAACTGCGGTACTTTAGAAATGCACACAATATTCCAGAAGGGGTTTGAGGCATTAACAACAAAACTCCAGAGGGATTCTCCAGAAAAGCACACAAAGCTCCCGATGTGGTCTCGGAAACCCAGTCAATACTGCAGAGATTTGGCACATTACACGAGAAGTGACCTAAAAACCTCATAATACCGCAAGATCAGGCCTCCTTAACTGGTCAAAATTATGCCTGGGCGGTGAACTCCGCTCCGTTCACTGAGTTTGCAGTGTTTTTTCCTGGCTCGCGCTCACCAACGGTAAGTTGGAGAGCGCAAGCGAGGAAAATCCAAAGCTAGACCACTTCCCAGCAAGATTTCTGAATGCGGAAGTCGTGGATGGTCGCTACCGCTTGCATTGAGAAACCTTCCATTTGCGTTAAGGAAGCTGCTGCTCGAGCAGAACTTCTACTCGAGTGACAGAAAGAAGCAGTGCCCTCTTGCACTGTGCGACATGCGTTCACGCTGATTTTACAGCACGGGACAAACACCCGGCACTAAAAATCAGCGTGAACAGCGCAAGGTAACCCACTCTACCGCTTGCGGAACTCCGCGTAGCTTGGTGGAGTTTTTTTGTCACTTCGCGGAGTTCCGCGTCCGCCAACTCCCCCCAAGCTTAGTCAAAATACTCAAAAGGAGTCCTTGACATTAATGATTGTGCCGTACATTGGTAAGACAACCCCACTTTTCTGCTGGTTATGTCGCTTTCTCAGCACTATGATGGTTCTCTTACTTTCGTCGCAGCCCTGACATATCGTTCACCCACTTTGAAGACAACTTATACAAAAGTGCAAAGATGGTCAAAAACAAACTGTTCTTTCTATATGAGAGAAGCTTGCACTCTTGTCTTTATATGCTTGTTCTGCGCATGCGAAAGTTCATTTCACTGCTGCCTTAATACTTATTTTGAGGTTGCCTTAAAAGATACACATCATCTTACTGAAATTATGCAGTTGAGAGAAAGCTTCCCATGCTGCTGCACATACTGCCACAAGTGAATTTCACGCTGATGCCTTTGAAGCACTTGATCTCGGAGGGTCTGAATATTGAACTGCTGCCTGTCCAATGCTGTACCCTACTCCCGTCCTCTGAGGTAAGATTGCGAGGTAGCGAAGGATACCGGGCCTGCACTATTGATGCCTACGCTGCAGTAGTTCTAGTGTGAGAGAAGCTTGCACTGCTGTTTCCCCAACAGGTTTTTCCCATATACTTTATTTGTTTTTGAAAAACAAGTTCACTAATTTAGAAAAAAAAAAATTATAACATTTGTTTTTTTTCAGTTTTTCTTTAATTATGGCTGCACCACTGGGGAATTACTGAGAGGTGGACCCCACCACCGTTTTGAAGGTAAATTTCAATTACATTGGTTTTCCAAAAAAAGAAAAACATGATCCGAGCATTAACAATATTGGCAAAGCCAATAGGTTTGGGTTTAATGTTGCGGCACATTTAAACACAGACATTCAGAAGTGGAGTTTGCATGCATTGTATGCACAAATGTTTATCACATTAAACCTGTCCTACAGACTTTGCGAATGCTGGGGAAAAAGTAGCAAAAAATATTGCTTTCTTGGTAGAATGGATATGGGAGAAAAAGAACTGAAAGTGACAAACAGCATGGTTGAGTTTTGTTTTCATATTTAGAACAATTCCTCCTGTATTCTAATTGAAGCACTTCCTGGAAGGCAGAATAATACATTTCCAGCTGGGAGCCTTAGGGAAAAGAGAGTAACAATCCTCGAGTGGAGCCAAGCCAAAGCCTTGCATATTTTAAAGAAGTGCTAAAAATATGTCTTCCAGAAAGCTGCTTTGTTTAGACAGACCTAAAAGGGATAGTTTCCCTTACCTAGATAGACCATTTATACAAAAAAATGTAGAATAGCTCTACACTAATATTTTTGGCGTGTTTTGTCATTCACTGACATACTACTTCGGAGGTCATTTAGAATGTGCTGGAAGATGTGAATCAATCCAGTGAAATGTGTGGAAAGTGGGATGGGATGAGTTTAACTCTATTTTTGCTTAAACATAAAAAGTAGTGTATTCCTTCCTTAGTACCAAAGCACAACCAAAAAGCTGGTGCTAATTGTACACCAATAACAATAGAAAGGGAGACAGAAACAATATTTGCACTCTAAATTTGTGGCAATGCCATGATAACTGATTGTGGTAACAGTATTACCAAATTGTGGTATAACAGCAAAACGTCCAACATTCTGTAAATGACTCCATTGGTGTGGCAGTACTCATTTCTCACAAATGACAATGCTCCACAGCTCCACTGTACCTAATTAACAGAATGTAGTTCTGAAAGGGTTTCCACCGAGGCCCTAAAAATGTTCCTCAAACTCTTTAAACGGTAAGCCACTGAGGGGCGTGTTACGGCGTTCCTTATATCATCTCGTAGCTGCTCCTCAGAGTTCCCTATACCTTTAACTGAGGAGAGGCAGGAGGCGATAGAAATAACAGGGATCACAAGTAGGACCCCGAGGGTTGCCTTAGAAATAAGGAATTAACGAGGGGAATCTGTAGTGTGATTCTCAGTACTTTTCAGTATTTCACCCTTGGGCCTCCCCGGCTTTCAGCAGGTAGAGTGCCCGAGTGAGCGCTAATTGGTACTTAGGATTTTGTATGGCTTAGGAAGGGGTTGCATTAGGGGGCATAACGGCCTTATCATGTTCAATGACAAGGCATTAAGTGGGTAGTAAGGAGCTTTTAGGGTTCAAGATTTGGTACCTTTAGCGGGGAGTAATGAGTTTTTGGGGTTCAGAGAAGGGTAGCTTTAAGGGGTGGTTAGGGTTTTTAGGGATCAGGGATGAGTTGCGTTAAAGGATATAAAAGGGTTTGTAGTTTTTACCGAAGGGTAGCTTTAAGGTGTAGTAAGGAGTCTTTACAGGTCAGGGAAGGGTACCACTGAGGGGTATTAAGGATTTTTGTGGTTCACGGATGAATAGCGCTAAGGTCTAGTAAAGGTCTTCGTGGCTCAGGGATGGGTAGGATTATGGGGTAGTGCGAGGTAGTCTGGTTCATTCAAGGGTAGCATTAAGGAGCAGTAGGGAATTTAGGGTTCAGGAATGGGTAGGATTAGAGGGTAGTAAAGAGTTTTTCGAGATCAGGGAAGCGTAGCATTAAGTGTAAGCAGTGAGTCTGTAGGGTTCAGGGAAAGGTAACGTTAAGGGTTTTGTAGGGTTCAGGGTAAGGTAGCATTAAGGAGTAATAATGTATTTTTAGGGTTCAGGGATGGGTAGCATTAAGGGATAGCGAAGGATTTGTAGGGTTCAGAAAAGGCTACCACTAAGGAGTTTGTAGGCTTCAGGTAAGGGTAGCATTACGAAGCAGTAAGGGATTTTTAGGGTTCAGGGAAGGGTAGCATTAAGGGGTAGTAAGGAATTTTTAGGTTCAAGGAAGGTAGTGTTAAGGGGGAGTGAGGGATTCTTAGAGTGCACAGAAGGGTAATATTGAGGGGCAGCAAGGGTTTTTTAGGGCTCAGCGAAGGGTAGCTTTAAGGGGTAGTAAGGATGTTTTAAAGTTCAGGCAAGGGTGGCATTAAGGGGTAGTAAAAGTCATTAGGGTTCAGTGATGGATAACGTTATGGGGTAGTAAAAAAATTTGGGTTTTGAGAAGGAGTAATTATAAGTTTTTAGAGTTTGGGAATGGGTAGTTTTACGGGTGCTATTTTTTTTTTATAGTTCAGGGATGGGTAGCGCTAAAGGGTAGTAAGGGTTTGTTGGGTTCAGGGAAGCGTAGCATTAAAGCGTAGTAACGCGTTTTTAGATTTCAATGAACGTATTGTTAAGGACTACTTTGGGGTTTCAGGGTTCAAGGGTGGATATCATTAAGGGTTTTGTAGGGTTTATGGAAGGGTAAAGTTATGGGGGTTTACAGGGTTGAGAGAAGTATTAGGGGTAGTAGGGAGTTTAAGGGGTTCAGGAAGGGTAGTGTTAATGAGTAGAATATTGTTTTTAGGGTTCAGGAATGGGTAGCATCAAGGGGCAGTAAGGTTTTAAGGTTCAAGAAACCTGTAGCTTTAAGGAGCAGAATGGACTTTTTAAGATTGAGAGAGTGGTAGCTGCAAGAGGTATTACGGGTTTTTATGGTTTACGAATGGATAGCATTCAAGGGTATTAGCACTTCCTATTCAGGACTAAGGTGGTAATTTAGACTCTATCGAGCGGCCTGCCAACGGAGGCCATGCTCCATATTTAGGGATCTCCACCTCTCCGTAGAGTATCTCTGTGCCTTCAAAGCAGTCGCAGGTGATGTGGATGCCACTGCACCCTGTTGTTTCAACCAACTAGCAATTTGTTTTTGTTTTAAGCATACAAACTCCGAAAGCAGAAGCTTGTTTGTGAAAACAAAAAAATAATATCTCCGACACCCATGAGGTTTTCTCCCTCTGCACGAGGGCCATTGTGTTCCCTGCCCAAGTACGACATGCATTGCGGACAGGATGCCAGATTAAGGTTTTCGTGTGGTGGAGCCATATAAGGCTCCGAGCCTCCGCCATCAGAAACCTGTCAGTTCCCGACTTCTATATGGGACAAGTAAACCATGAATTTGACAGGACGGGGGCTCTGTCAGTTTAAAAACTCCAAATGCCCCACGTCTTTACAAAAAATGCAGTAACATTTGAAGGTGGTTATTAAAGAGTGCCAGAGCACAAGCGAAACATTCAAACACGTGATTAAAAAAGAAATGTGCAAAAGTGGGCATCCAATTAAAACAGCCCTGCAACAGATGGATCTGAAAGCTATCCTAGTCTCTCTGCTAGGAGAAACCTTGGCAGCTGTGTTTGACCAAAATCTATGGATTAAATATTGAACATAATCTGAGTCTAAAGATCATCCTAGAATATTTGAAAATATAAGGGTGATTCCCACTATATGATCAATTAGAGAGGTACAGTATACAGAGAGCCCTTAATGAATACATATTGGCATAGCCAATGGGTCCCGCCTTTTGGATATGCAAATGCCTTTTACCGATGCTGTGCATAAAATAGACTTCAAAGAGCCTCCGGTCTGTGCTATCACAAACTAGGTACCCAAATGCACCCACAGACGTGGACCCATCACTAAAGTGCTGGTCTTAGAATCAGACACCTGGGTTCGAATCCCGGTTGCGTCATTTAACCAAACACTCTGTGATTCCAGTCAAATATAACGAAAATGTGTGATTGTAAACTAATATAATGTACTGCCAATGATTAGACCATTTATCATCAATAATCACCACCATGCATTATGTAAACAGAGCACAGAAGCAGTCTATATGTCCTACACAGCATTTCCAGTAGAAAGCTATGAACTGACATTCACTCCTTATCCCGGATGGGCACATCTACATGTCGGAAGATTGCAAGCAGCACTGTAGTTCCAGAACAGTGACAATGGCCAATTAACAGTGCCATAACATAGGTACCTGGATAGCGAATATTAACCCGCTTACTAAAATCGCTTTACCACAAGTACCTAACCTTTCATTTCATCGTATGGCATCCAGAGAGCAGCTGGGGCACAAACCATCTTTACCTATAACAACTTTGAGGGCACAGTTCATACGAGAGGCGTTCTCAACATATTACCTCAGAAAGCAAACACTCCTCCTTCCGATTAATAAGAGGACGCCCCAGAACTGCCCACTCTCACGGTGCCACCGTGTGTCATACGAGATCAGCTCCCCACACACCTTCACCTGGTGAGGAGCCAATACCACACGGTGGCAGGAAAACTGAACTAGAAGCCACTCAGAAGAGTTGATTTCCAGCCCACCTTACAAGGCTTTGAACAGATACCTCCATTAAGGGACGAGAAAACCACAACAGGATTTCAGCAGCACCAGCCTCAGAAAACTTTGTTCTATTTTGTTTTTTTGCAGGTGTTTAGGTGAGAACGAGGGGGCAAAAGTGCCTCTTGGGTATTACTCGGCATGAGGCCCCGAACACTATTATTTTTTTTTTAGTAGGCAGGTCTGCGCACCACAAGATAAGCTTTGGGGAAAACAAGCATTGGCAAAGTCAACATGTCACGGCACCAGACCTATTGACTTTGTTAATGAAAACTAAATGGAAAGTGGGTCGCGGGAGGCTTTATAGCAATGAGGATGGTAGAGAAGAGCATACGGGTGAGATGAGGTACATGGGGAGTGATGTGGAGCAAAGGATGTTCGATACGGCCAGGGTTGCTGACTTTGGAACCAGGTTCAAGCCCTGGCGTCAGCTCAACAGCCTGTGATTCTGGGCACATCATTTAATCTCTGTATGCCTAATAAATGAATGTGACCTTGGATAATATGAGTGGTACCCACCTAAAGCGCTTCAATGCCTTGGGCTGCGTTTGCGCAATATATGGAAAAAACACGGGGAAGACAGTAACTTGGAGCATCTGAAGTTGTACAGAAGCACTCTGTGCTCGAAAGCAACATGAAGGCGGGTGGAGATGGATGGAAGAAAACAGCTGCATAAAACATGCCCTCTCAGGGACTGCTTAAGGAAAAAGAAAAAAGACTGCCCTAAAAGCAAGCACTCATGTAAGAAAAGAAGAAGGCAATCAGAGATGTGGCAAAGGGATTATGCTCCATGGGAGAGCCAAAGACATGCCAGATGGGCTAAAAGGAAAAAAGCGAGTGAGTAGAAGGCAAGAAACTGTGAGTGGCAAAACACAAAGCAAATAGTAAGCAATGGGTGAAATGCATTCCTAGGTAAGTTTTCAGCGTGTCCCCAATACGTCTTTACAACCAGGCAGCTGCACTGTCTGGCAGACTTGGACCTAAAAAAAAAGGCCACTGGGTGGGACTAGTGGCTTGACATATACTGCTCCTTCAGTGCAGAGGGACACCATCCCTTAAAGAGATTCCAACAAGCCCCACATTTGCATTCCTTTTCATAAATAAAGCATAAACATAAATTACTTATCACAGGAGATTCGTGGAAAATACATCCATATACTTCACATAGAACCCAATATTAAACCTCCAGTCGTTCCTCTTGCAGAGTAACCCCCCTCCCTCCCCCGCAACAAAAATGTTATCCTGTAATAATTGTTCCTCCTCAAGCCATAAGAAGTATTGAGACCCATTCTGGTCTGCATCAAAATCCTGATGCCATCTCAATGGTGACATGCAAAATGGAAAAAAAAAAATAATGAGTGCCAATCCATTAATGCATTTACAGTGTCTAAACCCAGAGTATTGAGACAGATCCATTTGAACTGTAAGATTTCAGTGCTGCAGAAGGTGAGAGATCACATTAAAGTATTCTTAAATATCTTAGTGATGCACAGACACTTTTGAAGTGTAAGATGGCAGTCATATTGCGAGTAGACTCTTTGAAGTGCAAGATGACAGTAATGTTGTAGTGATGTTGGAGAAAGTGAAACCACTCTGATGTAGATTTCGGTAGTATTGGATTGAGAGCGAACTACTGTTGATAATGGGGTTGGTATAAATGTCCAGTTTAATGAGGAGAAAAGCTTGAAGTAACAGGCATCCACTTCTAACCCCATCCACCCTCCTCTCAGCTCACTGCCCTGCAGCCTTCAGATCGCCTTCCTTTGGACCTCCATTCACCACCACTTTGAATTCCAAAGTTTAGAGACTCTTTCTCAGCTAAATAAAGTGCAAGTAGAGGGGCGAAGAGCAGAATGGGAGAAGGGAGGGGAGCACCAAGGAAGCATCAACATAATATAACACATCCCCCTTAACAACAGCACGTAATAAAAGTCAACGACAAGCCAAATAATAATACATATGGAAAAACCTATTGAATCACTATGTTAACACACCCATTATGATTTCCTGTGTCTGAGAGAGGATTTGACTATTTTAGCAATGGCTTCATTTTCCTTACACAGATGAGGTGAATTGTCTGTGGGAGCACATGAGCAATCACCCCGTGAGCCTGAAGAAAGACGAGTGTGGCAAACACTAAGGGTATACATTTCTCGCTGTTTTCTGCTTATATCTTAGAAGCTTTCCTCCATGTCTTCCTCATAATCCTCCACTTCCTTACTTAACAAATTTCTTACGTTTGTTGAGTGTGCAGTCAGTCAGTCAAACAAAAGTTTATTTGGACTAGTTAGTCCGTAAACATTTAAAATCTCCATAAATACAAACGCTTAAAATCTCATATCTTGAATAAAATCTATCATAAAAATTCATACATTTAAAATTCAATAGTCTTTCCATTAATCTGTATAAAGTACTGTATATCTGTTAATATTTTAAAACAAGTATTTCAGTTCTATTCACATTTAAGAATTTTTTAACTTTTTGAATGAACTTCTTCATAGCGCAAGCTACATCTAAGTTACTCATTTCAGTTAAAAGATCTACTGCTTGTACCCTGTTTTTAATACCATACTTTTTCAAAATTGGACATAAAAACACTTTCCGTATATCCAACATTTTCTGACAGTCCAATAAAATATGTAACATATCACAAGTGGTTCCCAAAGTGCAAACACATTTCCCTTTACTGTCAATCATAGCTTTCTTTACCCCGTTGTTTGCATAACAAGGGTTAACACCAATTCTTAATCTTAGCAATTCTCTTCTTATCTGCTGACACGGTAGTCTATCCATATAAGGGAAATGTTGCTCATTTTGCCACGAATTGGCCATAAAGCGTACTGTTTTTTTCCCCTTGAGATAGCCTTGATCGCGAGCTCGAGATATTTCTCTCCCCCGGGCCCCGAGTTCCCTCTTATCAGCCTCAATTCGTAAGGTCTGCGGGCACAGCTTGGTCCTCATAATTCTACAAGCTTTAGTTATAATTTCTCTTATCCCTTTTGCCCATCTTAACTCACTCTTCAATATCTCATTTCTACACCACTGCGAGATTTTAAGTTCTTCTCCATCGCCCAGGCGCTGCCAAAATCTTAATAGCGCTGTACATGCCAAGGTATCCCATGACGTCATTCCTGTTTCTAATCTTATTGCTTGGACCATTGAGGACATGGGCAGCGATAATAAGTCTTTCAAGCATTTTCCCTCTTCGACATCCCATCTGGTTTTGTTACTCAAATATAGCAATTTTACTCCGTATAGGAATTGTGGTGGTACCATGACTACATAAGCTTTTAAAACCGGTCTGTCAGACTTTTCACCATACACTCCATTCATTTTTTTTTTTACATCTGACCGAGGCTGGTGCCCTCGGTTTTAATGCATCCAAATGGGTACGCCAATTCAAATTTTTCTCAAACCACATCCCTAGGTACCTATATTCATTTACCTTGTCCAACTTTGTGGAGCCCAAATACCAGTTAAACTTTGTTTTCCTTCTTCCAAAGCTGAATACCTTTGTCTTGTCCATATTTACTACTAGTTTTTTAAGATTGCAACATTTATTGAACATATTCATCTTTCTTTGCAGACCGATCTCTGTTTGGTCTATTATTACGAGATCGTCTACATATAATAGACAAGCAATGTGTTTTCCGTTTAACTTTGGGCTTGCCCCTCTTGCAGTGCCTAAGACTGAAGGTAAGTCTGCTATGAAAAGGGAGAAAAGTAGGGGGGCCAATACACACCCCTGTCTTAACCCATTTCCAATTGGGATTTTCTGCGATAGGCTCCCCTCTACATCCAAAATTATCTGCGCCCAATTATGAGTATGTAGAGCTTGTATTAACCTTAGCAGATCCCTAGGGATGTTATATCCGAGCAACGTCTCCCACAATGTTTCACGGTCCACCAGGTCAAACGCTGAGTGGCAGCAGAACAAACTGCCCCTCTGCTCGATATACTTCTGTGCGATGGACCATAGCACAAAACAGTGGTCCATTGTAGAGTGCCCCTCCTTAACCCCCCCTGTTCTGGGGGCACCACTTGATGTGCTTCAGCCCAATCCTTGAGTCTTTCCAGAATTATTTTTGCAAATACTTTTTCTCCTACATCCAGTAGGTTAATTAGTCTATAGTTCTTTGGGGTTTGATATCACCTCGTTTATGGATGGGCCTTATAATTGCTCCTTTCCAATTTTCTGGTATAAGACCAGTATTAAGAATCCCAAGGAACATTTTTGAAAACAATTCTGCCCACCACTCTGGCCTGTTTTTTATGATCACTGCGGGGAGGTTGTCTGGTCCTGCAGCTCTCGTCAAGGTAAGGTTAGATATGATTTTTTAAATATTTCTCAGTGTGAAGTATTCCTTGATCTACTCTCTCACACCTGGCCACAGTATCGTTCTCAATCTCTCTTTTGCTGGCTATTTCCCATACATTTCCCCCAAATACCTTACCCAATGAGTGTGCAGTCCTTTTTGTCAGCAACAGAACACTCTTCTCCTGAAGTGCCCCAAAGAGACTGATGCACCATATCAGCACCTGCAACTGGCACACCAATTTCTTCTTCATCACATACTTCTTCTAATGGTAGTATTGGTAATCGAGCATTGTGCAGTATGATTATTACTTCCCAGAACAAATTTGATATCTGCCTGTTACTCTTGTAACTTGAGAGCATACCAGACATGTGTCCTCCTAAAAATGTTCACCAAAGGGATGGGGTACATTCTTCAGAAAAATCTAGTTCCCCACACAGTGTGTAAAGTGGTTAATTGCCCACATGCACGCCAGGAGGGCCCTCTCAATAACAGCATACTACGGATGTCGGCGTCCTTGACACAACGGCAACATTCCATCCTTCAATTCCTGATTATTGTACTAGCAGAGAGTCAAGTTAATGAGTGTTGGCATCCACTGTGATATAGCACAGTTTGCTCCTTCTGAATGGCAAGTTGTTAGCATTCTCCTCTGACGCTTTCGTTAAGTTCTCTCAACGGTTACATTTTTCCAACACAATTCTGCACACATTTGCTGTAATACTTCCACAGCCATTAAAATGACATCAGTTCGATGAATCTGGTGCAAGAGTTTTTAATACAGAGTCAAGCAGGGTTTTATTTGGGTCGATTTCCTACACAGAAATGTTAGGGCCTGAGTATTCTACCCGGGACTGAAACATACTTTAGGACGACTCAACTTTTCAACAAACATGAACACACTTCTTATAAAACCATTATGTGTGGTGATTTAGTGTCATTGATGTGTGTTGAAGTATCCTGGAAATCTTGCAAGAGACAGCTAAAATTAATGCTGTTGAGAATTCATTAGCATATTGTGTGACTTTTGCGCATAACAAATGGTACCACACTAGGGTTACACCAGTGCTAGAATGGACTCTTTTTGTCAAGTCTGGACATGGCCTCATCAAAATCATTCCGATCGCTGGCACCCAGGACTATTCTAGGTAAAGGGTCTAAAAATGTTGGGACCCCCTCAAACCAAAACATTGTTTACAAAATGCACTTATTCCTTTCCATACACATCCCACTTGATTCAATGACACCAAATACGTCAACAATTCATTCCACCTTTCCCGCAGGATGGAAGGGTAGCCATTATATGGGGGCAACTGTTGTAGTGGGTCAAACATCATTATGGAACTGCATAATGCATACTCTCAATTAATGACTGGTAAAGTGGAATAAATAAGGAATAAGCATTACATTGAACTATAAGTGTGTGGAGGGTAAAATAAAGAAATGTCAATACATCCCAAAACACAACGCAGTTCCAACTTTAAAGCTGTAATCGCAGTCATATACAATCCCACTGTACATATGTATCATCACAAGTACTTACTATGCCAAAACATGATAAATAAATCATGTAGCATACTTTGTATAACTCAAATATGTATGGAATATATGCACGTAACTATAGCGCAAAATCTTCAGAATATCGGCAAACTGCATTGTCAGCATGCATATGTATAATATTGACCAAAACTGTATTGTAAAAGCTGTAGCGTTCCAATGAAATTACTGCCAAATATATGCACATAAATTGTGGAAAATAATTTTGCTTCAGGTGCATCATAGTAACAGTGAAATTGTCTGTGGATAAGCTGCAGCAACTGCAACGCAGATACCAGAGCGACCAGAGATAGCTACCAGTTCCTAACAGAAAGCCTTAAAGTGCATAGAGATGGGAGAGCTGGGTTGCACAGACTTGTCCTCCAGAAAGGAAATAAGTATTATTCAATAACGGGGGAACATGGCCGGTTCATATGCATTTTCTGCTCCAAAGAGGTATGCGCTTCACAAGGCAAGGCTGAAGACCCTGAGATGTTTGGTCAATATGCGCCTCGTCTGCCGTTACTGTAGCCACCGTAGCCGCAGCTGTTGTGGGACTTCAAAAAGGCACATGGAAGTAAAGGGTGCCCTTCCACAGTACGATTTGTCAACTGCGATGACTCCAGAATGAAGTGTCTCAGAAAAAACAATGTAACTGCAATCAGACTCTTGTTGCAAATACTTTGAACTGTTGATTGTGGAACACCACGTTCGGGATATGAACAATGCCTGAGGGAAGATGTGGTAATACAGGTAAGGATCCTCGCCACCAAACTGTAGAAATGTGGTTGATATAAACATCAAGTTTCTTGAGGAGAATTTTGAATTAACAGGCATTTACTTCTATCCCAATCCAACCTCCTGCTCTAAGCTCACTACTGCCCTTCTGCCTCCAAACCTCCTTCCTTACATTTACCAGCATTCTAGATTCAGAAGGGCAGAGAATCTTTCACAGCAAAGTTATGTGCAAGTCTATGGGGCAAAGGCCAAACTGGGAGAAGGGAGGGGAGCTACAAAGAAGTGCCAACACAACATATCACCAATTTAACATGCAAGATCTCATGGTAAGTGACAACCATTTGACGTGTACGATGTCCATAATGATGGAGTGACTGAGATCCTTTTGAAGTATAAGATGTCTGTTATGGTACAATCAGTGAGAAGCATGTTAATAGCAAGATGTCTAATGCTGGGATGAGGTTTATCATCTTGTAAGAAAGTGGGTTATTAGTTGAGGGGGTAAATACCCACCACAAGTAAAAATCACATTGCTTGTCAGGGTGAACCAGTAAAGTTACTAAATAAACCTGAGCTCAAACCCTAGTGGCTATGGCACGGAGCAGACAGGCTTAACTTCGAGGCAATGTGTAAATTATTTATTCACTACTAAAACAATAATAATATTGAAATACAAACAATAAAAATCCCAAAATGAATTAGACAATTAGAGAATTAATATACAAAATGACACCAAATTGACAAAAATCCAATACGGGCACTCAGAGTTTTGAAAGTTTGACGTTTAAACAGAAATAGCACCAAGAAGCAAAAAGTGCAAATGAAAATCAATCGTTGAAGAAGAACGGGACATAGGCGCGAATCAATGCTGACCGTGATGGAGTGCGGGTCGGATACACCAACTAGGTTCATCCTGGGTAAAATATTTTACCTTCTGATTTAGTCAGTTATGTCCCAATCCACTACAGGAGTGGACCTTTAAAGCGCCCCCCAGGACGTCAGAAGAGGCACTCAGAGACTCACTGGGTGTCAGGCAGAAGACAACAGCAGGGTCAAGTCCAGGTCCAGTTGCCACTGTTCAGCTGGGCAGTTTCAGTACCGACCTCTTGTAGATCATTGTATTACTGTAACTTGAACAGGAGGCCAGCTTATAACCCTTGGAGTTCACTTATTTGTCCTGGGCACAAGAGGAAGAGCAGGACCAGTCCTTTGACGCTCTTCCCAGGTAGGTCCCAGACAGCTAGTTCAGTCCTCTTCTGAGCTTCCACATGTAAAGTGGAGTGTTCCAAAGTTGGTGTCTGGAGATGCCACATTTATGCCAGCCACAACATAGTGGGTAAGAGTGACCTTTGTGAATGCCCTAATCAATGGGGTAAAGATTCCCAGGGAAAAACCTACCCACTTTCGGCATTTTCAAGATGTCTTCGGCCACACTGAATTTGGGCTCTGAGGACTGAGGGGTGTGTGTGGGGAGTAATAGGTTATGTTATGCAGATTTGTAGGGCACACTATCACCCGGGAGGGTATCCTGGTGCTGAGCAGGTGTATGGCCACACTTAAGGTCTAGTGGTATTAGTCAAAAAGCCAGGTCTTCAACTTCTTGCGGAATTCAAAAAATGAGGAGGAGGCTCTTATGTGTAGCGGCAGGTCATTCCACGCTTTAGGAAAGATTAAGAAGGCTTGAACGCTAGAACTGGTTTTCTGCATACAAGGGATGGGTGCAATAGGAGTCCGTACCAGCGGAGATGTCTGGAAGGTTTGTGAAAGCAGATGCGATTGTTGGGGCATGCTGCGTCGAAGTTAGGTAGTGCCTTGAAAGAATGGGTGAGGAGTTAGAATTGTGCTTATTTCTGAACTAGAGCCATTGGAGCTCCTTCACATGTGGTGTGATGTGAGTGCGATGTGGGAGGTTGAGGGTAATTCTGGCCGCCGACTTCAAAATAGTCTACAGCCTTCTGGTGAGTTTTTTGTTGATCCCGGCATAGAGGATGTTCCCATAGACTAGCTTGCTTGTGACCAGGGCATCTGAAACGATTTTCCGGGTGCTCATTGGAAGCATTTGAAAATCTTCCACGGCACCTTCAGGCTATAGAAGCATGTGACGGTGAAAGTAGTGACTTGAGCAGTCATGTCGAGTTTGCTCTAGTTGATTAACCCGAGTTTGTCGTGGGTGGTAGGGGTGGGTGTCGGTCCTAGCTCTGTTGGCCACCAGGTGTAACCCCAACAGATGTGCTCTACCCGAAGATAACAATTGCAGTTTTGTTGGTGTTCAGCTGTTGACAGTTGGTCTTTATCCAGTGAGCAAATTCGGTCATACAGGCACTGAACTTGATCCGGGTACTGGGTGTCTTGTCCAAGAGGGAGACAGCCGCAGCCAATGCAGGGAAGAGCAGTAGGGCGGTGGGGCGAGTGGGGGGGGGGGGGGGGATTTTAACAGACGATGACGTGGGAAAATTAAATAAATAATTAATTTTCCCTTGTCGTCGTCTGTCGAAATTCCCCCCACCTGGTCCCACCGCTCTTACCTGCAGGGGCAGCGGCTGGGAGGAGATAATGAGTTGTGTAATGTCAGCTTCGGAGAGGACGTTGATGTTGTGAGAGCAGATGATGCTGGCTAGAGGGATCATGTATGCGTTGAAGATGGTCAGAATCAGGGAGGACCTTGCGGGCCTCCACAGATAAGGTTGCGGGTATCCATGTTGGACAGTGCAAGGCTGACTGACTGGTCTTTCCAGTCAGGAAGGAGCAGATCCAGTGGATGTCCTTGGATTTTGATGTCATTTAAGCATTGGATGAGGATGGAGTGGGAGAGTATGTGAAATGCTGTGGAGAGGGCCTTAGGGGATGAAGACCGCCGTGTCTCCTCCATCCAGTGTCATGCAGATGTCATCTGTGGTGTCGATAAGAGCGGTTTTTGTGCAGTGGTTGGATCCGAAACCAGATTGAGTGGTATTGAGAAGTTGGTGGTCGTTGAGGTATTTGGTGAAGTGTCTTCAACACATGGCCAGGATTGGTAGCAATGAGATTGGTCTGTAGTTGTCGAGCTTTGAAGGGTCCGCAGAGGGCTTCTTCAGCAAAAGGAGGACAGTTGCATGTTTGCAAGCATCTCAAAAGGACATTGAGGAGGTGGGGCCATTTAGAACGGGTGTGATCATGGCACTGATGGGTTGCAGTCCTCTGCAGTAGACAAGGTAGGCACAGGGGTCCGAAAGGGCCCCTGAGTGGATGGAATTCACGATGGTGGCAGTTTCTTCTGGGGTGATGAAAGGCCATGCAGTTAGCATTGGTTCTTTGGATAAGACTGGGAGACATTTAAGAGAAGTCTGTACCGTCCGGTTGCAGGTTGAAGTTGCCGAAGAATTGAGAAAGACTGTTGCAGAGGTAATGCAAAGGGGTGATCAAGCTGGAGGCAGAGGCTGGTGCGGTGAAATCTTTCACAATGGTGAAGATTTCTTTGCTTCTGTTGGTGCTGGCATCGATGTGGTCCACTGTCACACGCCCTGGATACAGGCAAGCTGGACTATGGGAACATCTCTATGCCGGGATCAACAAAAAAAAACTCACCAGAGGCTGCAGACCATTCAGAACTCAGTGGCCACAATAACTCTTAGCCTCCCTCGCCGCACTCATATCACATCACCCCTGAAGGAGTTCCACTGGCTCCCCATTTACAAACTAGCACAATTCAAATTCCTCACCCACACTTTCAAGGCACTACGTAACACTAGCCCAGCATACTTCAACAACCGTATCTTCCTTCACAAACCATCAAGGCACCTCCACTCTTACGTACTCCTACTTGCACAAATCCCACGCATAAGGAAAACCAGATCCGGCGGTCAAGCCCTCTCCCACATCGCTCCTAAAGCATGGAATGACATGCCGCTACGAAAAAGAATCTCCTCCTCACTTCTTGAATTCCACAAGAAGCTGAAGACCTGGCTTTTTGAGTAGTCCTACAAGGCCCTAGGTGTGGTTAGACTCCCACCTGCTCAGCGCTAGGATACCCTCCTGGGTGATAGTGCACTTTACAAATCTGCATACCATAACAACATAACAAAATGCAGATTAGCCTCCAAGAACTTCACATTTATTCAAATCTGACCACTTTAAATTGAATTGGATTTGTAATTACTATTAAAAACAGTTTTTTAATTATTTTTCTAGCTATTCCCATTCCTGATTATACAGAATTAGTAATTATTACTGCATTGCAGTATTTCTCTATGGAACAGCCAGCCTTGCTACAGAGAAAATGGCTTTTGGGGCCTTTTCACTGCAAGAACATGTGGAACATTACACTTTTACATGTCCTACTTTTAAATACTAGCACCCCGCCTGGGCAATAAGGCCTACAAAGGAATGACTTATAAATATTTAAAAAGAAGACTTAGGCCAGTCAGATGGGGTTATTTTGACATGTAGAATTTGCAGCTTAAAACTGCTCAGCAAGGTTACAGAGGGTAGCCCTGTAGCCTGCAGTCATTTTTACATTACAGTGGATGGCACATTGAGTACTGCAGTCCACTTGTGCCATTTAACTTACAGGCCCTTGGAACACTTTGTACCATATTCAAGGGACTTATAGGTAAATTAAATATCCAAATTTGGAATATCCCAATTGTACCATGTTGAAAGGAGGAGCACAAGTACTTTATCCCTGGTTAGCAGGGGTAAAGTGCAAAGAGTAATACAGCCAGCAAAAAGATATGATCCAGCAAAAGGTGAAAAATCTGGGGTGACCACTCGGAAAAGGCATATTTCCTACACGCCTGAAGTGCAATTTGTCTCGAATTTTGTACTTAGACTCATTTAAAGTGTAGAATGTCTGGAATGCCGGAGAGAGTGAGACCCGTGGAAGCATAAAAGCTCAGTAATGCAGGAAGAAATTAGACTACTTTGAAGTGCAAGTTTCTAATAAAATGAGTGAGGCGCCTTTGAAACGTAAGATTTCAGTAATGGTGGAGTGAGTGAGACAGAGAGAAATATAATATGTCACTAATGATGGAAATTCCTTTGAAGTGTAAAGTGTCTGGGAGAGTGGAGTGAATGAGACCCATTTGAAGGGTAAACTGACAGTGATGCTGGACTGAGAAAGCCCCGTCTGAAGAGTAAGATGTTGGCTGTGCTTCAGTAAGTGAGAACTATATTAAGATATCACTGACGTGGTTGAGCTGTGCCCTTATTTTGTAGCGCAGCTTATGCACACACCATAAATCGCCCGCGGTACAGCACAGGAAATCTGCAGATGGATAACTTGTCCAGCATTTTGTAAGCAACATATCCGCAGGTCTGTCTGTAAACAGAGCTTTAAAAGGCAAGTGCGCTTGGCCCTTTACTACATGCTCTTCTCCACCCCAGCCAGTGTTCATCATCTAGTGAAATAGGAGAAGGTGGAAACAGAAATAATCTAAGTAAATCTCCCTTCTTATCTTCCTGCTCCCCAGGGATACCTCTCTGGGATGCCATAAATGAGACACAAAATGTTAACAGGTAGAGCTTCAATCTGGTGCAAGGATATATGGCCCCTTCCTGCGTGAAAAGAACTATTGGGTCATGTTAAAGATACAGTGCACAGCCCTAGTTTGTGCCACGTCACACCTTTAACTGGGTGTGTCGGGCACAGACAAGGACCCTGTGCCCCATCACAAACACACGCATGACCTCGGGCAGTGCATTAGTTTAAGGCAGACCCGGTCTGCCTTTCAATAAGCAGGCATCAACGTGGCATGCATTATATATGGGGACAGAGGTACACCTGCATGTAGGGGCTGTAAGTGACTTCACCCACCAGCAGGGGAAATGTAGACTTTATAGGAGCCTCACAATTCAAGGGACACTCTTGGGAAGGCACAGTAATGCAGCGCCATCTTTAGGTGGCACAGAGTAAATGTGCCATCTTGCAGTATCTTTGATTCTGTGCTCTCTTCTATGATCTGGTGTGAGTGCCAAATCAAAGTGTTTCCTCATTTGAATGGGATCAATACCCATGAAAATGAGGGAAAGTCACCTTGAGATCGCGTCAGCGCTAAATTTGCGCTGTGTGATCTGTAGTAAACAAGGGGACGTGCAAGCTTGTGTGGCCCCTTCTGTAATACCAAAGGGCCTCAGGTGCAGAAAGTCGATGCATATGCCCGTTGCGATCTCAATACACTTTGATCATAGGCTCCCAATGTCTCTAGCTCCCACAGCAAGGCCTTAAAAGAGGCTCTTTTACAAAGATCAATCTATGCTGTGTCCCTTTATCCTTGAAAACTGAGGTATGAAAGCATTGTTCATAGTTAGAAGGCAGCCTAGGACCGGGAGTACTGCCAGAGCCGTGAAAGGGGAGGACAACCAGGGATCTTTGCCATATGCCACACACAATTAAGGACAGCACTCTCCGGCTACAAAATTACTTTCATGTAATAAAACATTTTAAAAGCTGACCTGGTGTGCTCATTATTGATGAGGCAGCCAATGCAGCCTTAACACTAGGGGCCGATTCCGATCTCGGTCGGAGGCGCACCCAATACCATTCGGTCGGGAAAAAGCCATGCGAAAGCCTGTTTCCCGACCGAGACCGTACTGCGAGTCCGTCCGAGCGAGTACGATGCGAGTCGCCGACCGACTCGTCCGGGCGTCCCGACAGCTCCGACCGACTCGCTCGGACTCGAACCGCTCCGACCGACTCGCTCGGGACCCGATTCGCACCGCGCAATGGAGACGTTTCCCGGCCGGGTAAGTACGATGCGCACCTCGACCGCTCCGACCGACTCGCGCCGTCCGACTCGAACTCGCTGTCGGAGCCGTACTTTGGGGGTCCGTGTCGGACCCCTGTACGCGTACCCGTGCGAGGCGCACACAGGGGGGACCCATGGGTCCCCCCTACCTGTGCGTGTACGCCGCGGAGCGCTCGCGGCGTACTCGCTGTGGGGGCGCCCTTGTCCGCCTCGCACCCATTGAGGCAATGGGAGCCCGCGTACGCGTTGTACGACCGGCTCCCATTGAGTTCAATGGGAGTCCGACCGACTCGTGTCCGATAACATACGGCCGCATGCGTACTCGTTCGGTCGGACTGCACGGGTCCGAGTCGGTCGGAAATCTCTCCGAGTCCGGCTCGGTCGGAGAAATTTCCGGCCCGAATCGGAATCGACCCCTAGGTGTCGACAAATACCTTTAACTTTTCCCCTGTGGAACATTTTTTCTATTTACAAGGAAAAAGCCCAACTGAAGCCCCTCAAAAACACTTTCACCCATGCCCCATAAAAAGATTCTGACAGGTCCGAGTACTGCAAGGGCGCTACTTGCTGCAAATCCTGCATATTCACTATCTGTAAGGAGCACTGCGTAAGCATGAACTTTAGATAGAACCAGCAAGGAATCCGAGTGACGGAGAGCAGTAAATACAGTGGGTACTCCCCAACACGGAGTATATCGAGCGCCTGCACGGAATTGTGCATTGTCACCAAATTCATGGGTTATTGCTGGGTACATCAAGGATTGTAGGAGCAATGGCTGCAGATTGCACTGAAGGACATTGGCAGGAGAGTCCATGCAATCAATGCCACAAAATGTACAGCATGAACACCTTGTGATGAGCTCTTCAGAGCATGGCAGTGGTCATTTTCGACAGTACTAGGGAGGAGCTGGCTTTAAATGACACATGCAGTGACTTTACTTGTGCATGTTCACCAGCTACAGGGAGTACCTGCAGTAGCACCGCATGAAGAAAGTGCTGAAGGAGCACTGGCACATCGACTGGTACTGCAGAAGCACAATGCGACTACAGAAGAAAGGGGAACTTGCAGGTAAATTATTTCTGACTGTTCATAAGCCGCAGAAGTACTGCACTAGCACTGCCGCCAGAAAGTGCTCAAAGATTAGTGAAAAGGTGTTGGCTGTAAAAGGCACTTGGAGTGAATTTAATTCTGCTACTTCACAAGCCACAGAGTGCTAAGGAGAAAATGAAATGCGAGGAAATCGCATTACCGAAGGCATTAGTAGAGAGCAATGGAGAGTGATACATGGTTAAAGAACAATATATGCTTTGGTTTCATAAAGATGCAATGTAGGTTAAACTTCCTGAGAAAGCAGAAGCACGAGTACAGTAAGTTTTCAGTTAGATAGAAAAACATGTTTACAAGCCTTGAAGAGCTTATAACAACAGCACACAAGCAGAGTCCATTCTCGTCGTTAATTGAGAAGAGGTTCCGAAAATGTTAGTCAAAGGCGAATTTATTCTAAAGCACACAGAGTCAGATAAGTTGTCTTGGGAACAGAGTAATAAAAATGAACACACTCGGGAAAAGGTTAATGTTTCATTAAAGCTTTGTTAGAGCCATGATAAAGAGAATGTAAAGAAAAGGTTACAAAGTTAAAGGACACAGTTGGGCATGTGATGTTTATGTAAAAGAATATTATTAACTCATGTATTCTTTGACCTGGTATTGGCTTTTTTTTTTTAGACAATTGTGCTTAGGTCATCATTTTTTCAACTATATAAGCAGCTGCCTACGAGCAGCAAATGGAGATAAGCTTTTCAGCTCTACGGGCGTGAATGGTCTCCCGGTCATTCTGATTAAACTTACTTTTGCCTTGCCAGAGAAGGCTTGTCTCTTTATTCTAGTTTTCCTCCAACTTTGGCAAGCCGAGCCAGGAGTCCCATTTGCCCTTGCCCGACGGATGTCACGGGAAACCACCTACCCCCCGATGGATAGAATACAGCGCATTTATCACAAGGAAAGCAGACACTGTGTTACCTAAAAGTTCTGCCAATTCATGGGAGACGGGTAGGAACCATATGTTGCCGTCTTCAAGGTGAGGACAACGCGGACTCCTTTCCATGTTTGTATAATATATGTCTTGTTTCTTTGGCAATGGTAAACGTGGATTAAATGTAAATAGGTTATCGTATGCAAGATTATGTACGAACATTGCACAATATTAGGTTATGGTGCTACATAGTCGGTAGAGACTTTTTTCCCCAATATAAAGTTGGAAGTGGTCAAGTGTGGGTGATTCGAAGTTGGGAATCCAAAATGTGTTCCAATATTTTGACATAGAGGGGCGGCTGAAAGGCTGATATCGCTAAACTTTACCTCCAGTAGGAACTGGACACTCGAAGTTACTCCCTGGCCTATGAGGTGCATGGTTTGAGGGTTGTCCTCTCTTGAGCGCAGAGGGAAGTGACCAATGGCTACCGACCTAGTATATAGTGTAGAGTAAAAAAACTATGATTAAATTTAGAAATAGTTAAAGTGCTTATATTTTAAATATGTTGGTGATGAAAATGTGTATGTACAATATAAATAGAAATGTGGCCACAGGGTAATGTTGTTTTACAATGTTATGATGCATAATGTATAACTAAGAAATACATTAACTAATTCCCCATCTTATGAAGGATAATGTAAAACTTCAGGAAAGGAATTTTTAAATAGGTAAAACATCAAGTGAATAGATAAAAAGCTAGATAATTATTATTTAAAAGTTGCTAGAAACACAGGAACTATGGAGACTCCTCTAGAACATATGGAAGAAACCTTTCCTGGAGCCCAGAAGAGGTTACAGAAATATTGTAAAGAGTGGTTTAAGACTACCCAGAAACACACGTACATTTGATGAAAAAATATTAGAACATACTACTTCGGACCTTCAAGTAAATATACAGGAGTTAAGTTACAGAAGCAAGAAGCCGCCCTAGCCTGATGGTGAGTCTCTTGTGAGAAGCCTAAAAACTCTTTAAATACTGACACATCTTGTACCTTGTCCACTCTCCCACCCTAATATGACTCTAAAAGTAACTCTCCCAAGGTACCTAGCATTTATCATTTAGCGCTGTCACAGGAAGCTGTGGTGGGACTTGAGAATTCAGAGGTTGTGACACCTCTACTATCTCCGAAGGTACCCCATAGTGTTGCCCTACAGACATCAAGGTCAAAACATAGAAGTACTCTCAAACAACAACAAGTGTGGGTTATTCTTAGTTCTCAGGACAATTTAAAGCACAGTTCACATTACATTTAGATCGGGTCTCTTCCCAAGAGATTAGAGACGAAGGGCAGGGTCCAGGAGACTATGACAATTGGTCACATGCCAGGGGCATGGATGCGGGAACGCCTAGGTTTACTGGAGTGGTGAACCTTTTGATATATGTGTGACTATAAAGGACACCACCCCCTCATTGACCGATGTACTGGTATCCCCTAAAGTGTAGGGTTTTCCACAAGAACAATTTGAAAGGATACCAGGTAGGATTCACCTGATGTATTATGGCATGTGGTAAGATCCCCTTATTACCATAATTGATTGAGTAAGCCTAGTGGCTTGAAAGATAGGGATTGTGTAGCCCTGACGAAAGCCCTAGACCAGATAGGCTTTTTCCTTGTGGGCAGAAACATGTTGGCAACTAGCAGACGGGTTTGAGCCATTGTGCTCATCATGCCCGCCGAGCAAAGTGTTTTTAACTTTACACAAAGTCCTAAAGAATAAAGGTGACAACCGAGAAACTTTGAGGTATTTTTAGTTTGTCTGGATCCCGCTTTATCCAGGAAGTTTTTATGTAAGAACTCTCTCCTACCACCGAGTCTTCGTGGAGGTTTGAGTCCGCCCTGGTAGTAGTATCTTGCCAGGGTGGGGAGAGGATGTCTATGATGAAGCATGACACTAATATGTGTGCGAGGCATCCTCTTCCATTAAGGGTGGCTTTCCCTGCTGTAATTTGACCCTTTCCGAATATAACATTGACGGATGAGACTACCCCTGGAAGTGTAGCACGGAGGCTTCTTTACACATTTGTGCATCTCTTGCACAGGCACCCTGCTTTTTGTGATATTTGATCGGTCATATATCTCATCAGCAACGTCACATTTGTTACAAACAAGAGACATAATAGGAAGTGCACTCAAAGAGCGGGTGTCTACCCCACACTGGAGAGATGCAGAGTGGAATGATTATGTAGACAGGGCTGTTGGTATGGACCGATGGTCAGTACCTCAAGAAAAAGATGTATTTTGACCGATTATTGGCTTTTTTGAACAATTGTGTTTAGGTCATCACTTTTTCAACTATATAAGTAGCTGCCTGCGAGCAGCAAACTGAGATCAGCTTTTTATCTCTATAAAGGTGACTGGTCTCCCGGCCGTTGTGATTAAACATGCTTTTGCCCTGCCAGGGAAGTCTTGTCTCTTTTTAATCTAGTTTTCCCCCAACAAGAGGTACGGCTGAAGCACAAGTGGCAGACGTTTTGTAAGTGCATTCATGTAGAGATTAACGCTACAGAGGCACTGAGCTCGCTGCAGGAGACACTTGCAGTTAATTTACTTATGAATGTTCACTAGCTGCAGGGAGTACCTGCAGTCATGCTGTCTGCAGTGAGTGCTGAAAGAGTACTAGAGAAGGGCTGACTGTAAGAGCAGTGAATTCAATTCTGAACGTTCACGAGCTGCAGGAGTGCTGCAATAGCAGTATTTGCAGGGAGTGCTGAAAGAACACTGGATGCAGGGAGTTACTCGAGCAATACTATGTAGTTGAGAGTCACTTTAGCGTTAAGTGCCCTTTAAAAATGTTTCAGAGCTGATGGTGCATTACATTTCTGCAGTGAATGCAGCCCGGTCTGGACATTCCATTTAGGGATTATTGCAGAATAACTTGCCTTACCTCCCGTCCCTCCCTCGCCTTCCTTCAATACAAATGAGGCCCCACCTCCCACCCAGACCCACCCCCAGCATAAAAACTCTGCCCGCCCCCACCTCCACCTGTTTTTTTCTGTCTCCCTAGTGAGACTTACCTTCAGTTCCTCCTTGTGGCGGTGCCGGGGAGTCTTCGAGTTGGTTCTCTGCGACGGCGGTGCCCTCGACGGAGTTCTCCTGGCGATGCCTCCTCTCCTCGTCTCCCTCGTGGATGGGGGCGGAGCGGTGGCTCAGGATGCTGCTGCGTTGTTTAGCGGTCCTCCTGTGGCTGGGGCTGTGTTTCCGGGTCGGGCTGTTTTGGATGCCTCCTCTCGGACTGCACTCTTCACGGTGTCCTGGTAGGACGGGTTTTTGACCCGTGGTTTGTTCCTTTACACTGTATAGGGGTACCGGGTGCTGTGGCTTGCTGTTTTCCCTTGACTGGCGTGGGGTCTGTCCGCCTTGTCTTGGGGGCTGCTGGGGGCTGTTTTCCGCTTGCTGCCCTGGCGTTTGAGGTTGTTGGGGGCCTTCTGGGGTCTTCTTCCTCTGCTGCTTGGTCACCGGTCCCCTGGGGCGCCCTGGCTGCATGGACTTCGCGGGGGTGTTGGTGCCTCTCCTGTCTGTGCCTGGTGCGGAACTTGGCTGTGGCTGCTCTGTCCGGTGCTTCGGGCTCCGCCGCTGCCTTCTGGTCTGTCCCGTCCTCGTCCGGCAGATCCTGTGGGCGGATGGTTTCCGTCTGGGTCCTGGGGTGCTGGGCCTTCTCCCGCCTCTGGCGTTGCCTTTGGCTCTGGGGGTGTGGAGGGTCGCTTGGGCTCCTGTGCTGGTCGGCTGGGCTTTCCTCTTCCCTGCTGGACGGGCCCTGTGGGATTCATGGTGTTCCTGGCCCGCCTGGTTGGGCTTGCCCTTCTGTCCCGGTGTGGGGATAGGTGCTGTGGGAGTGGCGTGCGTTGCCCGTGCTTGCTGTTTCCGCTTTTGTGTACATTGTGCTTGCTGCTTTGTCCACTGTGGGCCGCCCGGCTGGCGACTGTTTGTCGATTGCCTGCGGAGCCTGCTGTGTGCGGTCTCTTTTCCTCCGCCCTGGGCGTTCCTTCTGTGCTGTGTTGGTCCTGTTTGGTTTCAGGTTCCTTTACGCCCTCTTTTGCATCAGTGGGTTTTTCCTGCGGTGCTGCGGGTTCCTTGCTTCCTCCGGCGGCTTTGCTTGTTGGGGGTGTTCGCCCCTTTCCTCCCGTTGGGCTGTTGGTCTCTGTCCTGGCCGCTCTGCTTGATGGGTCGGCTGTTCTCCTTGGCTGTTGCTGTGGCGCTGGCCTGTTCTCGGCTTCTTCTAGGCCCTCCTTGGTGTGGGGTTTCGTGGCTTTGGCGGCAGCTGTTCGTGCCTCCGGCCTTGGCGCCTGGTGGGCCCCTGCTCTTGTCGGATCTCTGCTGTTTGGTGGAGTCTGGCCTGGTTCGTGCCTGGCTGGGTGGCTGCCTGGGACTATTCGGTGCTGTGGGCTGCAGGTCCTCTGTCCTTCTGGCCGCCTTGAGGCTTCTGTGTGCCTTTACTTGTGTGGGGCGTCCTGCCTTTCTGGGGTGCCTTGTCCTGAGGTCTCTCCTTTGTCCCCGTTGTGGGCTTCTCCTCCGCCTTTACGGTGGGTGCGGTTTGGCCTGTTTTTCGCCCTGGCTCCCTGCCTCCTCTCCTGCGGGCCCTGCCCGGCTGGGTCCCTGTCGCTGCTCTCTGTTCGGTTCCCTCCGGTGGGTGGTCGTCTTCGGCCTTTTCTTCCTCGGTGGCGGCGGCCCGTTTCTGGTGGTTGGGTCCTGTGTACTTTGGTTCCTGTGTACAGGGTCGTCTTGGTGCAGGTTCCTCCGGATTCGGGGGTTCGGTTGCCTCCACTGCCTGTCTCCGGTCCCCGCGAGGTGGCTCTGCTGGTCTGGGTGTCCAGTTTGGTTGCCAGGTGGTCGGTCTGCTGGGTTCCTGTCGTGGTGCCCGGGCCTGGGCCCCTCTCCGTTCTGTTTCTGGGATTCGGGGTGTCCGGTGGCTTCGGCCTGTGCTGGCTCTCCTGTGGGTCTGCTCCTGGGTTCGGCCCCTTCCCTTCAGTGTGTTGGTCCTTTCGGCCGTCGTTCCTCTGGTTCTGCCTGGGATCTTTTGGCATGCCGTGGGTCTCGGGGACGCCTCTCTCCGCTTCCCAGTCGCCGCTTCTTTTCTGCGGTTCGCTGTGGGTGTGGCCCGTTTCGGTTTTGAGTCCTTCCCTTCGGACTCCGGCCCTCGCCCTGAGTCTTCCCGCGGGTCCTGGTGCCTCCTGTGGCTCTCCTTCGTGCGGGGGTTTTTTCCTTCGTCCTTCTCTGTCGGTCGGCCTCTGGCTGTGTGCGGCCGGAGTGTCTTTTTTGCTCGGTCTGTTCGGGGGGACCTTGGTGGTTCTTCTGGGGATCGGGGTTGTTGGTGGCCTGGGGTGTGTCTTCTCTGGTCCCCTCTCAGGGCTTGGTGTTCGTTGAGGATCGTTGTGGCCTTTGCATGGCCCTGTTCCCTTGTCCTGCCTGCACCTGGTCTCTCTTCCTTCTCTGGATCGGGCCTTGTTGTCCCGGGGGCTCCTCCGGCGGTCCTGTGGCTGCGGGGGCTCGTGGCTTCTGGGGTGTTTTCAGGTTCCGGGGCTCGTTTCTACTTCTCCGCCTGACCGTCTGGATCCTGTTGGGTTGGTCTCCGGGGCCTGTTGTCCCTGCTGCCCGTGTCGGTCCGTGTCTGGGGGGGGGGCTGTCCTGGTGGCTCTCCCGCCGTCGCTTTCTGGCTGGCTGTTTGCTGCCTCCTCCGGCTCCGCTTGTGGTGGCTTTGGTCACCGGCCTGTCCGGGTGCGGGGTTGGCTGCGGTTTATTTGGGTTCAGGGGTGCTGGTCCCTGCTGGTCTCCCGGAGTTCCTCCTGCTGCCGCTTGTTGGGGGCTTGCCCTGGTGCTCTTTCGTGGCTCTCTGCGGGGCCCATGCGGTGTTGGTTCAGTCTGGCGTTCTGGGGAGGTGGTCCTCTGTCCGCCCTCTGGGTGGGTCCCGGTTCTGTTCCTTGTTTGCCTGCGTCCTGTTTCCCTGGCTCCGGTCTGGGGGCTGGGGCTGTCGGCTATCTCCCTTCGGCGAGTGGCCTCTGGGCTGGCGGCTCTGTTTTTGCTGGGTCATTCCTTCTTCCCGCGTTTTCTCTCTTCTTCCCCGTGTGGCCTGCCTGTTGGTGGGTCGTTGGGGCCTCCCTGTGGTGGCCCGGTTGCGGATCCGGGGTGGGCCTTGGTGGCCCGGTTCTGGTCTCTGGGATGGGGTCCCGGGGCTCGGGGGGGTCGTTGGCCTTCCCTCTCCTGTGCCTCGGGGTCTTCTAGGTGCCTTCCTCCTCCCCCCCCTTTTTTTCCACTTCTCCGGGCCTTTCTGGTTCTGGTCGGGTGGCTCTGTGCTCGGGGGTTGTTGGTTGCTCCCCGTTGGCCTGGGGTGCCTTGGTCTCCTCTCCTGTCCGCCTTCTGTTGCGTTCGGGTGTGGGTCCTTCCGGTGGTTCCGTTCTTTTGATGTTTCCGGCCCTTCCCCTGGGTTCTGTGCAGGGGTTTCGCCTGCTGCCTGGTGGTGGTGCGGCTGGGCTTTGCTGGGTTGGGGGCTCCTGTCCATTTGGCGGTTGCTTGGCTGCCTTCCCGTCGGTCCTCCTCTCTGCTGTCCTGTGCTTGGCATGGGCGGACCTTTTCGGCCTGGTGTTCTGCTCTGGGGTTGTTACCTCGGTGGCTGGCCTATGTTTGGCGTGGCGATTCCTTCCTGGTGGGGCTCTTCTGGGTTTGTCGGTGTCTCCTCTGCGGGTGCTGTGGGCGGCTCTCTGGCTTCTTGATGCTCCTGGCATTCTTGCGGGTTGGCGGGGGTCTGTTGCCCCTCGCCCTGTCTGATCCTTCCCTTCGGGGTCTTGGCTGCTGGTATTGGCTGTCCTCCCTTTGGTCCCCTTGGGGGTCTCGGGTTGCGGCTCTTGTCTTTTGGGCCTTGTTTTTGTTGCCATCCCCTCTGCGCGGCGCTTGGGGGTGTTGGATCGGCTGTGGGTTCTCGTTTTGCTTTGATCCGGTTGCGGTGGTTGTTTGGCCTTCCTCTGCTCTGTTGGGTCGTTGGCTTTGGTCCCCGGTCTTGCTGACTGTCCGTCTTTTGGGGGTGGTTCCTCCTGTGGGGAATTAAGGGGTGTTCCTCTCGCTGTTTGGCGATTTCGGTGGCTGCGTTGCTTGCTGTCCGGCGTGCTTTGCTGTGGTCCCTGCCGGTTGTGGTGTCCTGTCGGGTGGGCTCCTCTGTGGGATCTGTTGGACTGCGTCCTGGTCTTCTCCCTCTCCGTTTGACTGTCGCTGTCCGTTTGCGTGTCTGGAACGCTTGTCTGCTGTTCTGGGCCGCTGGGTTCCTGGGATGTTGATCTGCTGTGTTTGGGGCACTGTTTCTGTTTTGGTGTTCTCTCGCACTCAGCTGTCCGTCTCTGTTTTCTTCTGCTTGCTATGTCCTCATTTGTATTGAAGGAAGGCGAGGGAGGGACGGGAGGTAATGCTTCCATTTCTAACGATAATGGCATTACTCCTAGTCCTACTCCCTCGCCTTCCTTCAGGACCCTCCCTCCCTCCCGGTGCGGTTCATCTGAGTGCTAGCTCGGCTTGTTTACGTACAGGTGGAGGTGGGGGCGGGCAGAGTTTTTATGCTGGGGGTGGGTCTGGGTGGGAGGCGGGGCCTCATTTGTATTGAAGGAAGGCGAGGGAGTAGGACTAGGAGTAATGCCATTATCGTTAGAAATGGAAGCATTACTGAGACCACGAGGCACTAGATTGGAGAACAATGCTAACCACTGCAGCAAAGCTATATAGGGAGCATTGCAGCAATTCCTGGAAGTAGACAATCACAAGAGGGAGGGACAGCTCGAGACACTGCAAAATCGTTGGCAGGAGGGAATAATTCTGCTGTAGAAAAGAAAAGTACATTAACAGGAACAATGCTAGAGCTCATGCTGCAGGCGGCCAGTGAGCCCCAGTAGGCAATGATGTTGGGAAGCCTGTAAGTTACAAGGACCTACACTAAAGGCCTTGTGGAAGCCCTTCGAGAATGATGAACACAGTCAAGGCCAATAGATTTGGCTTTTTTCCCCAGAGCATGCACACGTGTAGTTTGTATTCTTATAAAGAATTTTTTTTTTTTTTAAATAAAAAAATAAAGTAAAAGGTCAGGTAGCCCTTTTTACAGAAATGCTGTACACAACTACATTGGTACAGGTTTCAGCAGACTGTGTGGATGGCATATAGGGGATATGATGGAAGATGAAATATGGCAAAGGACAGGGGCACATACATTACGCACCTGAAATGTGTTGGGGTGTAACGGTTTGCCTTGTAAGCACTTACATTATGTAGGGGGTGTCAGCGGAAGTGGGATTTTTGGCTGTCTGTTGATTGGATAGTGGGTGTGATTTTAATTCTTGTTTAAAATCTTAAAGGAGTGGGGGTGGTACTGAGCTACCGTAGGTGGGCAATCCAAACAAGAGAACCAGGAAGCGGATATGAACCGAGAAGGAGTGAGGACGGGATGAGTACAGCAAGAGGCGGTTGCTGGCTAAATATAGAGAGCGTAATCAAGTGTTGGACAGAACTGTGTCATATTAAGTTTAAATATAAGGGTAATAGATTTGCACTATTGTGTGTGTGTTGGCAGATTGCCACCCAGATGTGAGTGCAACGATTTGGCAGGATACACACTGCACATGTGGTGAAATTTATGATCTTATCAAAGGGAGAAAACGCATGTCCTGAGTGGTGGGTTCCTGCCAAATGAGTGCTGCAATCTTCCAGCTTACTTAACACAAGTGTGGTGGTCAGGGGCTTGGCAACATTGAGGGTGAGATACTGGCAGATTCTCCCGAAATTAAGGAGCTAAAATCTGACCGGTTTAGGTGTGTTTGTGCAGAATGATTCAACTCTCATGCTGAAGTTAAATTATACCCAATGGTGCCCTGCCGATTGGGTGGATATTAAGATGTAAGGAGGAAATACGACAGATCAAAGTGTAGCTGTGGCACATGGGGCTGGGAAGTAGAAAATGTCAGGCTTAGCGGAGCTGAGCATTTGGAAACGGGATACGAGCCAGGGTTTAATCACCAGGGGATAGGTTAAGAGTTTGGTCTGTAATAGGGGTCAGCGACAATTGCATAACAAAACTCGAGGGGGCGCACCTGCAAGGTACATGGAGGGGCCCCCGTTCCGGATTTAATCAGCATCTTTCAGGCCAGAGTACTGTGCTGAGGGGGCCCCCTGCAGCTCGGAGGCCCCACCCCGCACCGCGTGGGCCTGTGTTACGCCACTGGTCAGCGATAGCAAATTAGTACGAGATATGGGTGTCATCCCTGCATAGATGGTAGGAGAACCAAAGCAAGAGGTGATATCTTTGGGGAAGGGAAGATGATGTAACGTGACAAAAGGAAAGTTCCAATAATGAGCCTGAGGGGTTGCTAAATGGTAAGGGCGTTTAGTGACGTGATTCAGAAGCAACAGGAGACTGAAACAACCATCAGCAGAAACAATCAGTTTCGGATGTTAACAATATTAAAGACCTATTGGCTTTGCTAATGCTTTTTACCAATACTGTTCCATATTGACAAAAAGAAAAGAAAATGCTTGTTGGCGATGCTAAACAGAATTAGCAAAAAGAAAAAAACCTCAATGATTATCCACACATGCCTTATCATGCATATGTGCGCAGGGATCATTCTACCACAAAGAATAAGCCCTGTCTAACCTTCAATTATATTACTGTCAATACATCTAAAAAATATGTGTGTGCGCATGGCTCAGAAGGAATCTGTCTAAATTTAAATGCTTTGTTTATTAAATACATGCTTCCAAAATACATTTTGATATCAAAATTTAAATATCCATGATTCAACAAGCAATCACAAATACTTTGAGTACAGGTCTGTTGGATAACACAAATATTTCTTTATGAAAACCATACTGACTCATCTCCTAACACACATACTCATTCTTCTATACAGTAACTCATTAACATACATATAAAAAGCTTCATATTTGAAGGGTCTTTATATTGCGTTAATACCTCTGTAGCTCTGTACATCAATATATATTGCAAATTGACATCTGTGTGTGAATCCAATATTTCACTTATCTTATAATATCATTGTCATCAATTCAGAGGTAACAAAAAGTACATTTTTCATTAGGTGGCACATTCATTTCCTATTCTGTTTTTTGGGAACAATGCAGTTTTGTCCATCCACTTCTTTTTATTTATCGTGGCTTTATATAATGCTATCAACACGCGTTTCGGCATGAAATGCCTATATCAGAACCGCCACATATTCTCTCACCCCACTAAATCTAGGTGACCTGCAAAAACATAATGCAAGACCCTGTTGAGCCGCACAAATACAGGCGAATTTCATGTCACCAATGAGATTAAAAAAAGTGAAAGCCACTTAAAAAAAAGTACTCCACCAAAAAAGGATGTAACCATGTCCCATGCATGGAGTAAGTACAAAGAAATATAATGACTCCCCAATGGGCATATCCAATATAGTGACTCGTATTTTCTACCAAAAAGAAGAACCCGACACCAAAGAAGGATATGGTGGTTGTAAAAAGATTCCTATACAAGCCTACCAACAAGAAATGGAATCTGTTGCGGAACGTTTTCGTTCTATAAAACACTTTTGGGTCAATATAAGAGTTTTTAAAAAGTCCCATGTGGGACCAAAGTAAACTGTAATCTGCATAACACACCAAAAGAAAGGAAATCAGTCGCTCAGAATTTGCTCGGTAGGTAAAAGACTACGGGGGAGATTTACAAAACATTCACGCAGTGCAGCAACCCGCGAGGCTGCGCTGCGTTGCGTGATAGGGAGGGAGCAGGAGACACCATATCTTCAAAGATATGGCTCTCTCCTCCCCTTTCCATAGCCATAGCGGTAGGGTGTGTGCATTAGCATAGCATAGGTTTTGTACGGGAACGGTACCCTTCCTGTACAAAAGACGATGCCCAGAGCAGCAGGCATGCAAAGTCAGAAAAGAAAGGAGAAATGAAAGCATTTCTCCATCCGCGCACCTATTTGAAAAGGGCGCAGTTTTCTCACGCTAAACCCAATCTACTTTATTTAGTAAATTGGGTTTAGCATGAGAAACCTTGGGTGGTTGCTTGGGAACGCCCACGCTCCACCCTTGGCATGCCCTCATGGCGCAAAGTAATGCGAAGCAGCGCTATGCGCTGCTTCGCATTACTTTTCTGTTATTTTCCGCCCTAAACAAGTTTAGCGCTGGAAAGTAAATAGGGAAAAAAAGATTTTGTGCTGATTTGCATCGCTTTTGTGACGCAAACACGGCGCAAAATCTTAGTAACTCCCCCCCTCAGTCTAAAAAGTTGAAACCTACTGCTGTAAAACTCTGTTTTCCTGTCGAATGCCCATAAGATAGAACACAGATAGTCACTCGTTCTGTAGAATAGTAAACCTCGTCTTTAGGGGTTTCTATGTTGATCTCTGGAAATAAACAGTGAGATCAAATTCAAGTATTGCTGTGTCTATTGCAGCCAATCTATACCGCAAAAACAATGATTGTAAATGTACCTGCTTCAGGTATGCCGGGGAGGGAGGAAGTAAATCGCTGATTAGGATTATTTTAAAGTTTTTCACAATCATATTCAGAAATCGATCAGTGTTTTTCCCGCTACGGTTAAGGACATTAATATAGAGCCTGACAAAGACGTTTCAGCATCCTTTGTGAATTACTACCATGTCTGAGACCCGGAGACTCCCGGCCCACTTAAAGCCCTGGTGCCCACCACTTACCCATGCCAATGTCTCACCCGCTATCACTGAGAGAGCACTCATCGCCTTTGCTCACCTGCACTTGTATTATTTACCTTAATTACGGCCAGGTCTGAGACCCGGAAGGACCAGGCCCACTTAAAGCCCTGGGTACACGTGACAACCGACATGCCCCTTAGTTTTCACTAAAAGCATTTTCATCACAGCGGGGGCAGGAATGTTTCCAACGCTCTGTTTAAAAACTATCACTTATAATACATGCTTCTCAATAAAGAGAAAACGGTGAGACTCTTAAGCCTGTTTAAAAAAAATATGATTTATGAATTTTCCAGACACCTTACCATATTGTATAGCACGAAGTTTGTTACATGATTTACATGCTAAACATTTTCTGTGCTCGCCCACCTCTTACGTCACTGAGTGCGCTCGCGCCTGACCTCCCGTTAGAAGCCTGCCTCTTTATACGGTGTCCAGACCAGGTGTGCCCTCACCCAGACGTAAAACTATGGGCACTGTTCACCCTGTGAGTGTGCGCATTTCCTTCAAAGCTGAGCCCACTCCGTAGCTGAGTGGGTACTCACCAAACTATACGGCTCTACCTGAACCGCCGTATCACCGAGAACCACTCACCTCCCCTTATAAAGCTGTGCTTATCCCCCCCGTGTCACTGGCCCCGGATGAGAGCCTGCAGGCCCCGGGACACTGGGCCCTGGCTGGGTTTTCATCTATATATGGCAGAATTCGCCTGTCCCGGCAGCATTTCTTCCCCTCTTCCGCTGGCTCTCAGTACCAACAACACGGACTCCGGGCTGGGAAGCAGCCAAGGGCTCAGCGGCATTCCTTACCCTTGTATGGCCAAATCCCTGGGGTGGGAGGGGCTTCCTTCCGTAAACTCGCCCTGCCATTGGTCTGCCAGGTCAGATGATGTCTAGAAACTGACAGTCAGTGGGATTAAAACAGTTAGTTATTTTCTTCTATTGGTTGTGGGGTTTGTGCGCTCTCTGCTTCCACCACATCTTTCCAGTGACTCAGGTAAGAACATTCTACGGGTTCACTTTATTTCACCGGGGAGTGGGGCACTCCGTTTCATCCAGGTAGCACTCTATTTCATCCGGGACAAAACTCTATTCCGTCTCAGCAAGCGCTATATTCCACAAAAAGCAAAGGCGTCCGAGGGAGGGAGTGGTTCAAGTGTCTCACTACTGGCCTAAAACACATACTTTGCTCATCCTGGGGCGCGCTCTATTTCATCTAGACGAGCGATTTATCCCGTCTAATTGGCTCTGTGTTTCCTCCTTCGGGGCACTCGCTTCCATTCAGGTGAGACACCAGCACCTGCAATCTAGGAGCAAAATCTATGCTCAAGGGAAGAACTTGTGTTTTTCATATTTGATGGCTTCTTTTTTCAGTTTAAGTAACAATTTGTGCAAACCCAAGAAAGCACCACAGTCTTTTTCGGGTAAACGCCCTATTCCATCCAGGAATATACTTTATTCCATCCGATGGGCACTTCATTCAATCAAGGAGAGCACTCTAGGAGGTCAGTCTTTCGAGTCCATCATGGACACCGCCTCATTGCATCTGTGGAAACGCAATATTCCCTTCATAGATACACGTCATTCCTTAGATATAGCGCTTTATTCAGTGCAGGGGCCACTTCAGTTAGTCCACAGAAGCACTATAAGAGGCCGCTCTAGTCCACCCTGGATACCTCCTTATTCCATCCGCGGAGTGCCGTATTCCCTCCATGGAAATACGTCATTCCATCAGACGTAGCGCTTTATTCCGTGCCGGGGTGCTTTAGTCAGTCCACAGAAGGACTTTTAGAGGCCACTGTAGTCCATCCTGGAGACCGCTTATTCCATCTGTGGAACACTGTATTCCGTCCGTGGAAACACGTTATTATTGTAGTGTAATTGTATCGATATAGCGCTTTCTTACTAATAGCACGCTATTCCGGAATCCATAAACGATTAGTGGTGAGTTAGTATAGTGAAATATGAAATTAATTTGAGCGGTGGATATGTTAGTTATTTGGATTGAGAAGGATAGTGGAGGGATAGAAGAGGGAATGGTTTGCATTTATGTAGCGCTTGCTACCCCTGGTGAGGTGTTAAGCGCTTTATGGTGAGTAGCAGGCGATCTTCAGGTAAATACTTTTTACATCGTCAGACAGAACACACTGAGTTCATCAGGAAGATTAATTTACTCCATTTTGGGAAGCCCTTAATTCTATCCAGAGGAGCCCCTCGCAGGGGTGGGGACAACACACGTCTGAGCGCCCGTGTCCGTTTGGGAGAGGTCGTATGCGATTCCTCCTGCAGGGCGTTCAGAGATGTAAATATCACAACCAGGTTAAGGAGATTTAAATTCACGGATTAGGGCAGAAGAAAGAGCCGCTCCTGCTGCCAGGCAGTGAAAACCAAGCGAGTGAAGAGCCGACAGTGAAACGCCAGCCGGAGGGGCAGGGTGACTGTCCTGAAGCCACAAGGACCAGACACTAGTTCAGCTCGGGCCTTATATAAGAACCGCTGATACACCCCGCGCTTCTCAGCACACCAGCGGGGATACTGCAAGCACTGGGTGAGGGATTAAGGTGCAATATTACGTCTCGTTCTTGTTTCTTTATATGCGGATTTGGGTAGACCGGGATTTGTCGCATGACAACAAAACTCCTCACATCAGAATAATAACAAGCATTTACAATGCAATAGGTCTCGCATTACTGAAAGTTTTAGCTATTGGCGTTGCAAATAATAATGCAATGCCAATAGCTCAAACTTTCAGTATTGCGAGACCATTGCATTGCAAATGCTTGTTTTAACGTATACCTGTAGTTATTCAGTTCAGGTATTTTCAGTGCGCTTTTTAAAAATGTCCTAGCGTTAGCTCTGATCCCCCTTACTTTTCTGAAGGTAAGACTTTATGAAAAAGACTAGAGGAAGTATTACAAGTAAAAACTGCCTGTGCACAGCAAGTTGGCAGATCATGCTCGCTGCATCGACTACACAACCACGAGGGCAATCATCACGCACGAAGCGGAGTAGACCCTAAAACGGTGCCTGTAGAAGCACAATTTTGTACTTGAAGTGAAAAGCGCTTCTGTTCTGCACTGCCCCCTACGGCTATCTCCTAGTAATCACAATGCCAGAAACAATATTCACAAATAAAAGCCAGATTAATTTGTGCTTTCACATGCTCCCTACTCCTCATCTCCAGTCCTCACCCGGCCCTTTTCAATACTTGACAGGCTGATTCACGTCAGCCTCCCGGTGCACAGCTATTACTTTCCCTAGTATCCCACTGGAAGCTCGGCAAGGGGCTTGGGACTTGTAATATAATTAAAAGCATTTGGCGTGCCGTCACTGGGCGTCCATTTTAATATCTGACACAGCGTCACTCTTAATCTGTTGTGTATTTTGGGAAAGAGACAGAGCAGCAGCTGTTTGCTACACAATATCAAGAGAGCAGGAGGAGCCAGTCCTCGCGCTTTCTTGGTGAGCACACCAGGAAGCACAGCGAAAGGTGCCAAGTCTGCATCCCAACCACACATTGGGTAAATGCTGGCAAGGCTCTCAGCCTATGGAGCGATGGTTGTGCTGTAGCTTCTGGGGCAGCGGCACAGTTACATTCTCTGGCATTAACTAGCTATTATGACATTTCAAACCACATTAGTATTGGTGCAAGATGAATCACGATGTTTTAAAGAATAGTTTTCTTAAAGAAGAATATTGTGCGCAATCAGCAAATATTTTTTAAGTATTAGTCAACAACATTTAATGAGTTTGATCGTGTTTGGTATTGTATTGCAACAGGATTTTCTATTCACTGAGCTCCATCTCGTGGCTAATATGTTAACATGTTTTACAAAGAAGGAAAAGAGAAAGCGAATGAAACTTAACGTGGTAGGATATTTAACCAGTGGTGCACGCGCACCACAGAGGAGCGGGGGGAGGGAGCGCAGCAGCGGCAGCGAGGCGAACGCGCGCTGCTGCACGTGCTAGCCACCAGTGGGAATGGGAGGAGCAAAGGCGGGACATGCGCCCGCCTTTGCCCAATTGCGTGCCGTTATTTAAAAAAAAAAAACACGCTACAGCCAATGTGGGCTTCCGAAAGCAAAACCACACGCACGAGCGTGTGGGCAGCTTTCAGAAGCCCGTACAAGAGGTCTCGGCTGAGCGAGCAGTGCTACGCACTGCAACGCTAGGCGCGAGACCTAAAAACAAGCACTGGCCAAGCTACTGTTCTCTCACTCTTCATCCATCATACACACTGCTAAATACTCGCACCTCCGAGGTCACCACGCATGACAAGGCAGCACTTACCACGTGGGCTCAAAACAAAGATAATACTCTATCAGCCACACAGCCTGCCAGGTGTACCTGCTAGCCGACGGGAAAGCGCCCCAGCACCCCACACTGAGTGGTAAGCGCTATATAAATGCTACAATGTTACGCAATACTCTCTCTCTGCGCGTTCTGCGCTCCGTGCAAGGTTTCTTAGCTGCGATGTATTCCTGTTTCACAGCTGGGGAGATAACATTGATTTGACCAATAACATTATATGCTGATAGATAATAGTGAATTTCAGGTAAAACGGCACTGAAATTCCACTGACCACATTAAAGCTTAATGCAAATAGAACAATTGATGGACGGAATGCTTAAACAATGTCAAACATTCACCCCCAGTACTTTCTCTCCCTAAGTGCACCGGGTATGCCCAGACTTTGGTCCCGTGCTTACTGTGCCACTGGATTCAAGCTAGCCTGGCTGATGAAGGGTGTTGCCCTGAAACCGGTCCCAGGAGGCTTGTTTCTGGTCCAGGGAGGACCTGGCTTGGCAGTTCGGGCTGGACTGTTCCCATTGGGCACAGGGTCAAGACTGATCTGCATATGTCTGGGTCTGAACTGGTGTGGCATGGTGAGCAAAAAAAGGATGGATTTAACCCAGATCTCTTGACTGGGGTGAATGTTTGATTTGTTCAGCATCCCTCCATCATTTGTGTCTTATCAGATTTAAGCTTACACACAATGCGCTACGGACCTACAAGCAGACCCTATTTGCAGAGCTAATGTTAGCACTACAGATCCCAGAATGCACTTACTTTGTATGCTAATGCACCTGAACTGGTTGTCATGGTTGCCGGCGAGCCCTTGTTTACATATATTTCATTAAAGGCTATTGCTGGTCTCCCTAAGCAGGTGAGGACGGCTATGTGCAAGAGGAGAGTGCAGGTGTAAACGAGGCATCTTTGCCTTCTGTTCTAGTGAGTGTCTCAAACCGCGACCGAGATGCATTAGAAAAAAAGTGCGTGTCCCAGGAGGACAGCAGATGTCACTCATCTGGCTTATGGTGATGCAGCAGCGTAGAAGGGCCACTGAAATGACGTAACATAGGAGTTCTGGGTTATACAGCAGACTTGTTTAAATTATAAACCAAGAAATTTGAAATTATGCGGTATAACACACAGTGCATTATGTGACAATATTAGTTTCCCATGTTATTTTAAACACTGATTAATACTGCCAGGGTGTAAGTTTCACCTCGTTGGTCCCAGTGTAATATCCGAATGCTGCGATCAGTAACTCAAATTGATTGGTTAAGCTTTCCAAAATGTCTAAAGGTGGGGTCAGGGCCGGCATGGAGTTACAATAAAGCAGAGTGTTTCCCAGAGACTAACTTGAAAGGGCTCTCACTAAGGTAGTTGATCTCAACTTAATATCCCGGGGAGGTTGAACTATGCAATTCTGCGGCCGTGCGTTTTCCGCATAATTATGGCTTCGCCGCATTTGCCACACAATCCATAACTAGCGGATTTTATCAAAACAAATGTCTGTTTCTATCGGGAACGCAACACAGGGACGTGTTGCCCTACAGGTGGAGGCCCTTCGCAAAAGTTGCCTGGTCACTTTTTGTCTATTTCTGTGTTTGAGTGCAACATTGTTACAAAGGAAATTGAACCTTTGCACAGTGTTAACATGTGCAAAAAGACAAAATAATGCAGTGATACTGTCACAAAATGTGCCGCTTTACACAGCATAACAGGCTGTTTCTTGCTGCATAATTTAGTCAACCCAGTTGCATAATTTGGTCTTACCTTGTCACGTAATTCCAGTGGGCCTGTCTATATCCCACGGTGAATGCACGCATCCCCATATACAGATCTCTTTACATTATTACCTGGCTTCAAATTAGCAGTAAACACCCGGATTCAAGGGAATTTGACTCCACACAACCCAAGTCAGGGCCCAACAACCTATGGACACAAAGTAGCTGCGATGTTGGCCCAAGGCCAGGGTTCGTGGGTGGCCTCGCCTTGAGAGTAACCAGTGGTTTTGGCCCGAAGAGCCTCTTCCTCTCTCTGATGGCTGTCAGGACAAACGAAAGCTCCAGTTTTAGCTGTCGATTTCTAGGGTGACAGTGACACAGCAGTGTGGGTTACCAGGCTGCTGAGTGGGAGGAGGTACATTTGCTAAGCAGCTGGCTCACTGTGTCACTGGATTCAAGCTATCCTGGCTGATGAGGGGTGATGCCCCGAAACGGGTCCTAGGATGCTTGTTTCCGGTCCAGGGAGGATCTGGCTTGGCAGTTCGGGCTGGACTGTTCCCATGAGGCACAGGGTCAAGACTGATTTGCATATGGCCAGGTCAAAACTGGGGTGGCATGGTGAGCAAAAGAATGATGGATTTAACCAAGATCTCTTGACTGGGGGTGAATGTTTTAATTTGTTCTGCATTCCGTCCATCAATTGTGTGTCTTTTGCATGGTACAGCAGGCACAGCTGCTGACCAGAACTGTTGTGAATTAGGTGAGTTGTGTGCAAGGCAGTTACTTTAACACAACCATGAGACGCTGCTGACAACGACTGAGAAGCTTTGGAACAATATAGTTGTGGAATAGATGGACACGTGACTGATCAACACTGAGGTGCCTGGGTAGGGTTTTGCATGTTGCACTTATGGAACCAAAATAATGGAATGGAATGTTAGGATGGGTGAACACAAGAAACTTTATATTGTCAGGTTCGAGATAACAAGGAATCAGTAGGGGTTAAAGAGGACCGAAGCTTGGTAGGGTATGGATTTACACTCAAAACTTGTGTACTGAGGCTACCCGATGAAAGCAAGTTTTGGGAGGTCGGTTTTCGGAGTGTGTTCTACTGATGGAGTGGAAGTACTCAGATGAGCTAGAGGGGATCTTCCTCTGGTAGACTCAGTAGGACAAGCACAGGATCTTGAAAATTTAAAAAAATATGTAAGCTTGAGTAATGATGCATATATATTCAAAGGGCAATATATATATATATTGAACAATGAAATACATAATAAAAGAACAAGCAAACATGCAGTGGTGATGTTATTTCGTCATTGCTATTTGTGAACTGTACGTTACAGATTTTTTGTCATTCATCCAGTAGCATACACGGTTTGGCCTATGACAATCTGAAGCCCTTTGTCAGTACATCAGGTACTACAAGAAAATACACACAATTACATGGCACATAAACTTTGACAATGATTTGTCGGAGACAACAATATTAAATTGTAAAAAATGCATGCAATTAAATTCCCAATAAATCTGTAGTCAGCATGACTCAATCACATACCCCATGGAATCACCAACATGCCATACGCAAGAAAAGGACAGCGCAAAGCACTGTTAGTTGCAAACACTGAGAATTTTCCTAATTAACAATAGCAAGATATTTTCAATATATTACCTTTGTACGTCCAATTATTCCACAGATATATTTTACATTAAGCGCAATTGCTGATCATTTTCAGAGCAATGTAATTTGGGTGATATCAACCATTTTGTCAAATTGCCGAAGGAATGAAGATCTAAGATGTGATTTCTGTTGAGTGGACAATGGAGGCAAATCAAACATTACATATCATTGTTGCCAGTAGGGTGGGCTCTGCAAAGTGTTCCGGGCTTAAAGTGCACAATGGAAAAGAAGTGCGGAGCAGACTCTGGGAAGAGAGTGGGAGGGATTCCCAGAGGAATAAAATCCATATACAAATGCCAATTCATTTTTATCTTGGATAACAAGAGAGTAACAGGAATGAAAACACCCTCTTCCCTCTGCGAACCAGACTTAGGGGATCCTAACTGCTGTGAGTGGCAGACAGATCACATGGCGGTAGTGGGGCAGGCGGGAAAATCATGGACAACTTTAATGGGATCCATGCAATGCTAGGCATATGAACCTTTGAATAATGAACAATCAACCCAAAATGTCCTCAAAGAATTCCAGTGTGTACCCACTCTGCACGCCCTCACTTAAAAACAGCCTTCCCACGCCTCTTAAAACCTTTCACATACTATGACTATTCTGGTGGCCCTCTCGAGCTGAGCGGCACTTCATTCATGTGATTTTAAACCCACAAAACTATTGTAATGTTTTTGAATTGTTAAACATACATCAAATGTTATGTAGTTATCTTTATCAATGTGCCTTTCCCATATAAAGCCAGATCCCATAACTTTGTTCTGTATTTATATTTATTGGTTTCCTGATGAAATGCAGGCCAGAGTGACAAAACGTGTTTTAACTAAATGTATCAGCTAGTTGCACACATACAAACAAACTAAGACATTATATATTTGGCGAGTGAGAGGTGAACATGGGAAACATACCTTTAGAGTAAATTACATATTTACAGGTTGAGCCTGCTGATGCACAGTTTGGGAAGAGAGGCATTCCCATACGTTATCAGTTGTCAGTGAGTTCTCAAGCCTGAAGAATGAAAAGTTAGAGGGATGACTGTCCACAGGTTGGCCAGGCGAGATCTCCACAGAAGGGGCTCAAACAGGCTGGAAGGCCAAAATCTGTGGTTTGTGGGAACAAAAGACAAAGTATTACATGCAATGGGAGAGAGACAGAGCGGTGCAACACTGGGGCACCTTATTTGGGCATTATTACAAGCATCTACATGCTACAAGAAATACCTGGGAACACGCCTTATAAGGGAGACCTGAAGATATCTGCCAACGAGGGCAGTATCGTGGGCATATATTCCAAGTGTGGCATGTGGGGGCACAGTGCAAATATAAATGTAACCGGTAACACTGTGGCTGCCTGCCTATGTTATACGTCACTGATGCGGAATTGTAGTGCTTTGGTGGCCCAGAGAGGACTTTCCAAACGGTCTGAGGTTTCCATACCAGAACGCATCGGTTTCGGCTGGTAGAAATGTCAGCAGTATGAAGGGCACTCAATTTCGGTTCACCAAGTCCAACTTCAAAAAAGTTGTGGGTGAAAGTTTTATATATTTTCAATGGCAAAGATCTCAACTCCCTAATATTGGGCACGACTCTGGATTGGATTCTTTCTTTCTTGATACTGGTAACTAACTGCGCATTGTTGTTGGGGTGGAAAGCAAAACTGCAAAAAAACAGAATGCAAAGGAAACTACAGGACTGTATGACCTGCGCTCACCTGACATGTGGCCAATATGTTGTCAGTTGCTTCAATGATAGCATCGCAAAACCAAAGGGGATGATGGATGGAGTGTTGAACATTGCAAGCACTCACCCCCAGTCCAGTGATCTGGGTTTAATCCATCATCATTCTTTAGCTCACTCCGCCACCCCAGTTCAGACATGGCCATATGCAAATCAGTCTGACCCTGTGCCTCATGGGAACAGTCCAGCCCGAACTGCCAAGCCATGGTTTCCCTGGACCGGAAACAAGCATCCTGGGACCGGTTTCTGGCTTACAGCCGTCATCAGCCAGGCTATCTTGAATCCAGTGGCAAAGTGAGCAAGGGACCCACGTCTGGGCATACCCTGCCAACTTAGGGCGAACATAGCAAAACCAAAGGGGATGATGGACGGAGTGTTGAACATTGCAAGCACTCGCCCCCAGTCAAGTGATCTGGGTTTAATCCATCATCATTCTTTAGCTCACTCCGCCACCCCAGTTCAGACATGGCCATATGCAAATCAGTCTGACCCTGTGCCTCATGGGAACAGTCCAGCCCGAACTGCCAAGCCATGGCTTCCCTGGACCGGAAACAAGCATCCTGGGACCGGTTTCTGGCTTACAGCCGTCATCAGCCAGGCTATCTTGAATCCAGTGGCAAAGTGAGCAAGGGACCCACGTCTGGGCATACCAGGCACAGGGTCAAGACTGATTTGCATATGGCTGGGTTCAAACTGGAATGGCATAGTGAGCAAAAAAACGATGGATTTAGGCCCAGATCTCTGTACTGGGGTGAATGTATGACATTGTTCTGCATTCTGTCCATCAACTGTTGTTTTTGCATTTGTCACCCCGAGTGGGACGGGTATGCCCAGACGTGGGTCCCGTGCTCTCCATGCCACTGGAATCAAGCTATCCTGGCTGAAGAGGGGTGAAACCCCGAAACCGGTCCTAGGATGCTTGTTTCCAGTCCAGGGAGGACCTGGCTTGGCAGTTCGGGCTGGACTGTTCCCATGAGGCACAGGGTCAAGACTGATTTGCATATGGCTGGGTTCAAACTGGAATGGCATAGTGAGCAAAAAAACGATGGATTTAGGCCCAGATCTCTGTACTGGGGTGAATGTATGACATTGTTCTGCATTCTGTCCATCAACTGTTGTTTTTTCAATGATAGCATCAGCATTAACTGTGGTGTCACCAACAATGGCATACCTAATGTGATATGAAAGAGGATGTTATCTGGTTCTTTTAAAAACACACCTACTGTCTCCTTTGTTCCTTTTCAGAGCACTTTGAGACACTAATTGAATTCAGAGAAGAAACTTATTGTTACGTGGATATGTTATACTTTAACCAGTACTTGATTTGGAAGAGAATAAGTACTGGGGCTCAACATTTTGTTCAGAAGCCCACAGTCGGTGTTATTGAGGGTGCTGAATACCAGGGCAGCGTAGTCGTGATTACACCTGCCTCTTTCGTCCACCTTCAGACACTCCCACTTTATATCATTCTTCTTTTTCACCCCTGCTCTCTCCTTTTGTCACTGTTTTTACTTTTTTTTCTTCCCCTATTTTGGTGTTTTTCTCTTTCTTGCTCCGGGTGGAAGTTGATGAGGAAAAAAAAGTGTCAGTCCTCAAAGATAAAAGCAAAAGGAACAAATGATGGACGGAATGCTGAACAATGCAAACATTCCCCCCCAGTCACAAAGATCTGCGTTTAATCCATCGTTCTTTTGCTCACCACGCCACCCCAGTTTGGACCCAGCCATATGCAAATCAGTCTTGACCCTGTTCCTCATGGGAACAGTCCAGCCCGAACTGCTTCACCAGGTCCTCCCTGGACTGGAAACAAGCATCCTGGGACCGGTTACGGGGCATCACCCCTCATTAGCCAGGCACGCTTGAAAAGATAAGCGCTGGTGGGCCCCTCCACTGGCTCAAATTAAGCACTATATTAAACAGATTTGTATAGCTTGAGTCCTGATGTCTGCATGGCTTTGCAGCACTGCTAAAGTTAGAGTTCTTTCAAGCCCTAGTTTTGTGGATTTCTTCATAGACGGGATTCTGATTTCTGGTTGTTTGAGATTCGTTCGTCAGAAGGGTTGTTGTTGTTCATATACTGCTTTCGTATAACTTCTAGATTTAGGTCTGCTGCTTGGCGTCTGTAGTCAGAGGTCTTCTACCAGTTAAGCACATTCCCTCGGGGGCCTGAATTATGAGTGCTATATCATTTAGGGACGGGGATTTTGTTAGGAGTCCAAAGTGTACCTTTAACTGAACGGAATGTGGAGTGCTTGGTAAATGATTGCATGAAAGACATGCAGAACCTTAAAATGAATATACAATGTACAAGACACAAGCAACTTTGACCATAAGATGCCACGTTCGTCTGCAATAATGGAGAGTATAAGAAGCAAACATAAATGTAATTTTACAACAAGAATATTGAATGCATTAATATCTCTAAAGGCAACAGTAGACACAAAATATGTGAAATATTATAAAAAAAGTTTAGTACAGAGAAACTAAGAACCGAAGTGAAACGTGAAAAGCTGGAGACCTCGTAGGACCTAGGTGCTGTGTAGAGAGGGGAGTGGAGGAAGTGGGTGGCCTGGGCGACCTAATCAGCTATAAGCGCCTGTTTCCAAATCTTAGTGGTAGAATAGCATGAGTTTCCACTACTGAGGAAGGAGAGGGGAGCACTGACGCGGCTCTATGACAAGAAGAGCTGAATTGGCATTGACGTGTAGTATTGCGGGCAGGATCCTCTGATGAGGACTACAGTGCTTCAAGAGCGCGATGAGGATTGCCAGAACTAAAACAGCAATGGATAGTGCAATTCCACACAAGTGTGTGCACAGTTGGAGCTGCAGAGTATCTCAGTGATGAAGTAACAGGAGGATCTACTGATGGGGCAGGGGTACATATGCAGCATCGCAAGGACTTTGAATTTTGGAAGCTCATGATGCTTCACTTATCAGAGAAGCGGTACAATAGCCGAGCTCTGTGGCATGGCAGTGCATGAACTGCAGAATGGGTTTCTGGCCGAGATTTTGTTCTTGCTGCAGTTCAGGTTCAGACAGAGTTATACTGGGCTGTAAGGAAATCAAGGGAATTCCTCCTATCACAAGCAACAGATCTAGTGCACTAGGCCTCGGACGTTACATGAAGAGGATCTGAACTCTTCAAAATAACATTGCTCCTGCATTTTATCATTTCAGACTTTGTTGTTTTGTGTCTTGATCTCCACTACAGATATAGAGCCTAATTTATAGGGCTGACTGACAGTCGGTAGGGCAGCAAGCCAACCTTGCGATCTACCTAACATTGAACTGGGATATCCTGACAGTGTACTACCTCACCCCCTGCTCTATGGGTGTCCCTGAAACCCCCTAGTCCAGTCTAACTCAAGTTGCTATGTTGCCATAAATGGAAGACAGCGTAGAAGTGGCATGTCAAGGTTACACTGAATTAAGTTGTGGTTCTCACCTGCCACACTCCTCTTGCTAGGTGGCTAGCTGATTAGTAAATGTATAACTTTAGTTTCAGTTCTCAGTGGAAATTTTACTATTTCCCAAATTATGTAAAGTGAGAAGATTTCCAAGATGGGTGAACGGGCCAGAAACACAAACTCTAGTCAGGGAATTTGTGAGACATCTCATGTTTATATGTAATGGAAATATCATGCCTGGCTTCTTGAAAAAGAGGACAGTGTGACAGCTCTGCAGGTTTCATATGCCTACAAAACCACAGATTTGATTCACAGCACGACCCACTCAACTTTCCATCCATTTTTGGCCACTATAAAAAGAGCCATCAAGTTAACTTGCACCTTTCATTAAAATGCCAAGAGACAATTCAACTTTTGAGCAATCTGGGTCCTCCTTATTAGAATAACAACCCTAGCCCCGAAGAATACACTTTCAAGTCAATGTTAAATAAGTGCCTGTATATTTATTCTAGGCAAGGTTTGTAAACGGGGTGCACTGGAGCATTAAATGAAAGATAGCTTTAGAAAGCCTATGTGGAAAGGACCTCACTTTAAATACCTATGTCTTTTCTACAACTTTGTTCCTCACACGGCTCACCCAGACCTAAGCATTACTTTATTTCTACCAACCACTTCAATCTGACTACTGTAAAATGTACTGCACTCAGGCAGCTCAAGCTTATGTCTCATACTTTAACTCTGATCCAGCGCTAACAATAAAAATACTCCTCCTATATAACTCGGTCATCCAGGTACAACTATCTCTCCAATACACAGACTATATCCATATGACGGTGGGGCCTATTGACACCGCATATACATTCACTTACTCATTTATTCCCTGGGTTACCTCCGTCCTTAACCTAGGAGAAAAAAACAGTAAAACGATTCGCTGGAAGGAGACGGGATACCTCTTTTTAACACGACATAATGTTTCTCATTGCTTTTAAGGTATTCCGCTCATTGGTCGATGGACCAACTAGTAGGAATCAGTTGATGGTGATTAAGACCAGCTCAATCACAATAAACTCTTTAACATTTTACCTTAATTATTGAGCTAAAGAATCACTGAGTCATTTGTTTAAAGATAATAAAGTTTATATAAAGTTTTTAGAAACAATGCATAAGTTTAAGTTTATCACTCAGATTATTACATTTATCATTATTATAAGAATACATTGAAATTACAATGCATACCTATTGGATGGAAGATAAAGTTTGTCACAGCAAGAACTTCAAAAGATCTATCTATCTGTCTTGGAAAAATCGAATAGCTCTAAATGAAAAATCTATCATGAATAAAAAGGTTCTTAAAAAACAGCATCTATACCTAAGGAAAATAGCAGCAGCAGCTTCGATCATCCGTAGCAGCAGCTCAGCACCCGCAACTAATCTATCAGCAATCTCAGCTCTCTCTTCTCCTAACAGTACGCTCGCTCATCATCATCAAGAAAATAATACTACTAATACCAACCAACCCCTCCCGGAGTAGGTCTTCTTAACCCTAATTCTCGCTTACTAAATAAAATGTTGCCTCTTTATGGCGTGATTCTCTCTCATTGGTTCATTCAAGTCCATATACATTTTTATCAAACTTCCTTGTCTTAACCAGTTCTTTGTGGAATGTCCATGCTTGCATCGTTTCCCACAGTTCATGACATTACTCATCAGTTTCGATCAGTCCAATTTGTATCATTTTCTGATACTTTTTAGGTTCAATAGTTCCGTTTGTCCATTTATTCATTTTGACTTCTCACGCTTTTTGCTGATCATCTTGGCACACATTTGCTCAGTAAGGTCACAATAGCCTTGACCATACTTCCATCCTAGGCTCTCAGCACGAACACGTGGTCATTCTTTTTCACAGCCTTTCTCCTTTTTCCACACGGCTTCTTGCACATGCGTACTCTAGCTCATGGCGGCCATTTTATATCGCTGCTCAACAGGCCTAAGCGCACTATTTTCAAAGATAAATAAAATATTGTTAAAATAAAGAATATAAACCCTTTCGTTTCCCTCCCGTCTTTCTACGTACCCCAATTAGGTATTACCTAGCAAAAAGCAACATATAAAGCCGTCCCTTACTTACCATCGCTTTATTTTGCCACCACACATTTTATTTTCAAAGCACAAATCATGCGTTTATTATTTTATTAGTACGCAAATATTAGATTATGTTAGTCACGTCAACAATTATAAGTAGATTTATTTGCACATAAAATAGCGTGTTACCTTTAACCCTTCACATGTAACATACATTGTTGGTTATTTACTTAAACGAACAGGTTTATTAATTAATTTACGTAAATTATTAGGAGGTTAACATTTTTTCATTTATCCTGCTCCATCAACTCATATGTGGTCCACAACCACCTACCGTCTGTCGTGATGCACATTGACCTCTATGTCGCCTTTGGCAGAATGGGACACAACAAACTTATAAAACAACGTCCTGCCTGGTACAGCACCCATCAGATTCAGTTTTCACCTTGCTGACAGGTCGTACTCTAGCTTGGGCAGCTGCAGCCCATCCACTCTACATGTGGAGCCCCCAAACGTTTGTCTTGAGCCCTCGGACCTTCCTCCCCAATTCCAGCCCTCTTCTTTGGCAAGATTATCCACTCACTCCAAGCTTGCATAACAAACTGCATAGCAAGTTTCCATTTCATACTAGACATCTGAGGCCTAAGTCCCAATTAAGTCAATTGGAGTTCAATTACTTTTCCACAATGTGGACCCTAAAACCATCATCAATCAATCAAGTGACTTGTAAAGCGCAACTACTCACCCGTAAGGGTCTCAAGGTGCTGGGGGTGGGTGGGGGGATGCTGATTTGCCTAAGGCACTGTGGTTCAGTCCTTTCTGAATTGAGGCAGTGATGGTGATAGCCTGAGGCGGAGTGGAAGGGTGTTCCTCCAGCCGTGGTCTTGTAGCTACATAGGACGGTGGCCAAGGCCAGATGGTCGGAGCGGAGGTCTCTGGTGGGTGCGTGGAATGAGAGGCGATGGTTGAGGTACGCAGGTCCCGCGTCATGTAGAGCTTTGTAGGCGTGTGTGAGGAGCTTGAAGGTGGTTCTCTTGTTGACTGGAAGCCAGTGGAGGTCTCTCAGGTGGCTGGTGATATGGCTGCGGCAGGGGATATTGAGGAGGAGTCTGGCGGAGGCGTTCTGAATGTTCTGCAGTTTCTTGAGGAGTTTCTGGGTGATGCCGGCATAGAGTGCGTCGCCGTAGACGAGTCTGCTGCCGATGCGTGCGTGGGCGACCGTCTTTCTGGACTCGGTGGGGATCCACTTGAAGATCTTCAGCTCTCTTCCTCTGAACACCAGTCTCACCTCTCCCTATAAAGTTCACCTTTAACCACACTAATGTCAAACATGGTGATAGCCTGAGGCGGAGTGGAAGGGTGTTCCTCCAGCCGTGGTCTTGTAGATACATAGGACGGTGGCCAAGGCCAGATGGTCGGAGCGGAGGTCTCTGGTGGGTGCGTGGAATGAGGCGATGGTTGAGGTACGCAGGTCCCGCGTCATGTAGAGCTTTGTAGGCGTGTGTGAGGAGCTTGAAGGTGGTTCTCTTGTTGACTGGAAGCCAGTGGAGGTCTCTCAGGTGGCTGGTGATATGGCTGCGGCAGGGGATATTGAGGAGGAGTCTGGCGGAGGCGTTCTGAATGTTCTGCAGTTTCTTGAGGAGTTTCTGGGTGATGCCGGCATAGAGTGTGTCGCCGTAGACGAGTCTGCTGCCGATGCGTGCGTGGGCGACCGTCTTTCTGGACTCGGTGGGGATCCACTTGAAGATCTTCAGCTCTCTTCCTCTGAACACCAGTCTCACCTCTCCCTATAAAGTTCACCTTTAACCACACTAATGTCAAACATGGTGATAGCCTGAGGCGGAGTGGAAGGGTGTTCCTCCAGCCGTGGTCTTGTAGATACATAGGACGGTGGCCAAGGCCAGATGGTCGGAGCGGAGGTCTCTGGTGGGTGCGTGGAATGAGGCGATGGTTGAGGTACGCAGGTCCCGCGTCATGTAGAGCTTTGTAGGCGTGTGTGAGGAGCTTGAAGGTGGTTCTCTTGTTGACTGGAAGCCAGTGGAGGTCTCTCAGGTGGCTGGTGATATGGCTGCGGCAGGGGATATTGAGGAGGAGTCTGGCGGAGGCGTTCTGAATGTTCTGCAGTTTCTTGAGGAGTTTCTGGGTGATGCCGGCATAGAGTGTGTCGCCGTAGACGAGTCTGCTGCCGATGCGTGCGTGGGCGACCGTCTTTCTGGACTCGGTGGGGATCCACTTGAAGATCTTCAGCTCTCTTCCTCTGAACACCAGTCTCACCTCTCCCTATAAAGTTCACCTTTAACCACACTAATGTCAAACATTAAGCGCTCGTTCGTTTTTCCCCTCAGCCACGTCTATCCAATAAACAGTATCTGTTCAACTTTGTATGGTCCGTCCATACCACCTTTAACACTGTCGAACTACTCACACGTGCACTGGTCTTAGGAGGTTCGATTACTGTAACATTCTCCTCTTGAGTGTCCCACCTACTCATGATTTTCTCAATTTTTATGTCTCAGCTTCTTCAAACACTGCACCCTCCTTATTGCTGCCCAATCCAGTGCAAAAAACTGCCCAAAGCCTAGCCCTCACATAGCTAGCAATGCATACCCGCTGCTACACTACGAATTGCCAACCACAAAACTTTTCCCTGCCTCACAATCCTACAACACCTCTGTACAACTATGAAACTCTTATCCTTCATCTGTGTGCAGTGTTAAGCCACTGTCTGAAGACATCGTCACTCACATATTTGATCAGCACTACAGGAGCATTTTATTCTCAAAGTATTTCTACGTACTTTTTTGGTGTATTTTCATGCCTAAGGGACTATGCAAAAGTACCCGAAAAGTACAATCAATCATTAGAGTTTTTGTCACTTTAAAACTTTTGGTTATATATGCTTTCAATTAAAAAATTATAATTTTTCTTTCATTTTTTTGTACAGTAATGGGTATTTTTTTTTATTGTTTTGTCAGTGCCCAAATGGAATCATGACCTTGTCACTGGCGCCCCATCGTGTTTTCTGTTTTTTGCACATAGGGAAAGCCTGCCCCAGAATGGCCAACATCTCACAAGATGAACAACGTCCGCGACCTTGAGATCAGGCAATCACGTACACTGCATGGTTAATCTCTACCTACATCTCTCTGTCTCTCACACACTTCATGTATTATAGTTAGAAAGTATTAGGCCCTCTTTCTCTGATAAGACTACCCATTCTTCTTAGTATTACCATGCAATGCATTGACATACCGTTCGTGCGACAAGACTTATTTCTCCCTGGTACGCTTAGTACACACTATTTTTGATAAACCTCCACATTCCAGCTACATGATGCCTTGTGAAGGGATACAGGCAAGCTGGGAAGTAGCAATCATTAAACCTTCATAAGAACAGAAGAAGGACAAACGAATCAATCAAGAGACTGACATACAAAAAAAGAGTACAATTATGGTGCATACCACCGCTTCTGAACCCTCCTCACAGTCCCGTTGCAGAAGCAATTCTACCATTATAGTTCTGGAAGGGAAACAGGCACGCACGGAAATAACAGACTCAAAAATTGATAAACATAGAAGAAAGACAGTCCAGTCAAAACACTGCCATCAATTCTCTGATCCCCCATTTGCCACCTAGATTCTGCCCCAATCTTAAAACTACAAATGAAAGAAGTGGAAGTCAGGAACAAAAGAGTGCGCCAGAGAAATGTACTTTACACTGATTCCTTAGAAGTAGTTTTCTGATTCTCACATGCCTCAAGTATTGAACATCCTATTCTCTTAGCAGCCGCCATTGCTTCTGGTGTTCACCACTTGCAGTCTCAGTTATGCATTCACTACAGAAACATCAAACTATCTGAGTTTGCCCATGTTTATAACGCCTATAAATGACACAATACTTCATTGCATCAGGAAACTCAGTTTTATGTGTAAAAAAAGATGAATTCACAAAAGATCCTTTGTGTTACATATGTTCCATTTTGTGTTCTGAATTACCTAAAGACAACTGTTGAAACAACTCCACAGCACATCTATATCAAGGCAGTTTGTAGCTATACCAATAAAAGCACATCCATATTGGTATCTGTATTTAGACTCTGTGGACACACTACCTAATTTCATTATCAGTCTAGGTTAATGGTAGCGCAGTAACTTTCCTCAACTTTCACTTCTGTTATTATGAAGACTATTGCAAACAAGCATTGGCAAATCCAAACGATCTCACCTATACGATAGCTATTGTCTTTGACAATGTCTTTTAGCCATGTTCTACAGTAGCGTGGTCGCGCAGCATGGCTAAATGTTTTATAAAAAGCACTATGACGTAACCAGCGCTGGCCTTGTCATAGCTGTTTCTTTTCTTATGGCAGGTGGGGGGACAGCGGGATGGAGGGTAGAATGGAACAAGCAACATGGAGAATGAGAGGGTAGGAGGGAACAAGCAACACAGACAATAGGAGGGTAAAAAAGCACCATAAACGACCTGCAGTGGCTGCGTCACAGCGCTTATTTTTATGGTGAGTGAGGGGGGGCCACAGACAATAGGAGGGAACAAGCAACACAGACAGCTGGCGGGTGGGCAATATTCAAAAAGCAAGAACAATGGGGATGGTGGGAGGGATTAAGAAGCAACACGGACAACGGGGTGGGAGGGATTAAGAAGGAATGCTGTCAACGGGTGGATGAGAGGTATTAAGAAGCAGCATGGATAACGGGAGATTGGGAGATATTAAGAAGCAGCACGGACAACAATTAAGAAGCAACACAGACAGCGGATGTTTGAGAGGGAGGGATTAATAAGCAATATGGACAATTTAGGAAGCAACACGGACAACAGGTGGGTAGGAGTATTTAGAAGCAACACAGACAATGGAGGTGAGAGAAAAGAGGAAGACAGACGAGTGGAAGTAAAGAAGCAAGACCGACAACTGGGATGGGAGGGAAGAAGCACCGAGCCCACCCTTCTCCTCTCCACAGACGTCCGTAGCCTCCTCGACCGCGGTGAAACCACAGCCCTCATTCTCCTGGACCTCTCGGCCGCTTTCGACAATGTTTCGCACTGCACCCTATGCACAAGACTTCACAACGCTGGCATCCGTGACAAAGCCCTGGAATGGATCCGTTCCTTCCTCACCGGCAGAACACAGAGAGCCAGACTACCACTGTTCCTCTCTGAACCCAAAGAGATCAACTGCGGAGTGCCTCAGGGCTCCTCCCTTAGCCCCACTCTCTTCAACATCTACATGGCCCCGTTCGCAGCGATCATCAGGAACCACAGACATCTCTACGCCGACGACACCCAGCTGATTCTCTCCCTCACCAGCGAACCTACAGTTGCCAAGAACAACTTTCACGACTGGATGAAGGCTGTTACCACCTGGATGAAGAACAGCTGCCTCAAGCTCAACTCTGAGAAGACTGAAGTCCTCATCCTGGACACCTGGTGGCCCACAGCACTTGGGGCCCCCCACCCACAGACCACGCACGGAGCTTCAGCATCATCCTGGACTGCTCACTCACCATGAGCCACCAGACTAACGCCGTCTCACCATACTGTTTCCACATACTACGCCTGCTCCGAAAGATCTTCAAGTGGATCCCCATTGATTCCAGTAGGACAGTCACCCATGCACTCATCATCAGCAGAATCAGCTACAGCAACGCACTCTACGCCGGCATCACCCAGAAACTCCTCAAGAAACTGCAGAACATTCAGAACAGCTCCGCCAGACTCATCCTCAACATCCATAGCCACATCATCGGCCACCTGAGAGACCTCCACTGGCTCCCAGTCAACAAAAGGATCACCTTCAAGCTACTCACACACACCTAAAGAGCCCTACATGACGCGGGACCTGCTTACCTCAATCACCGCCTCAAATTCCACGCACCCACCAGTGATCTCCACTCCGCCCAACTGGCCCTGGCTACCATACCACGGGGTCCTGGAACACAGGTATCACCAGGTGCCATACGGGCGTCTGGCTTTGGCGTATGTGTGACTACAAGCCACCGCCCCGCTAGGATCCATGGTGTAAGATTCTTTTACACCTCATAATTGTCTGGCTTCTCAAACTTTGCTGAAGTCCCACAGTCACCGTAAGTTTTGCGGTATTTAAGTGTCACAGGTGAGGGTGCGCCTTAGCGTGTGCATACCCCCGTGACTCTCTGGTCCTGAAGAAAGCCTCGCTACTCGCAAACGGAGGCTGAAACATGTAGACCGGTAATTGCACTTTCACATAAGGATGTGACAGGCCATGTGCAACCAGTTTTTACATCACTTTCACTACTTTTTAACCTTGCCTTACTTCTCCACCAATAAATTTAGTTGGGACAAGTAAAGACAATTTTAACCTTCCACCTTCACTGATTGCACTTCACTAAAAATCCGCTCCGCTGTAATCAGGCGTCGTAGCACACCCGAGAGGCATTCGACCCCTCGGGTGGGATCCCAATGATGAAGCATGTCACCAACTAGGTTGGTGAGTGAGGGATCTTCTTAATAACAGGCGTGACTCCTCGTGCAAATGCTCTTAGTTGGAAATCACTCTTCTGTTGATTGTTTTTATAGCATACCACGTATCCACAAGACCACGGCCAGAGGACGATCTTTCTCCTACCTCGCAGCAAAGACCTGGAACACCCTGCCTCTCCACCTCAGGCAATCATCTTCACTGCCTCAATTGAGGAAGGACCTCAAGACCTGGCTCTTCGACTGAACCACAGCACCTTTGCCGAACCAGCAGTCCCCCCCACCCCAACATCCCCGCCCAGTGCCTACAGACCCATACGGGTGAGTAGTTGCACTTTAAGCCACCGGATTGATTGATTGAAGCAACACGGACAATGACGACAGGGGAAGTGGAAAGAAAAAAAATAGTACCTTAATCACAGCGTGAGCAGCAGAAGGACACTAATCAAATTGAAGCAATCAGTACTTGGCCCATGCTCCAAATGAGAGAAGAGAAAGTGAAACCCGCACACTCTGGCCGCTTGGTAGGCAGCAAATAAGAGTGAGAATGAAGCCTATGAATGGTAAGCAATAGTCGGGCTCCAAGCCTCTTTTAGTAAACAAAATGTCTTGCAAGCGACAGCACATGCACGCTGCCTTAGGCGAGATCTAAAAACTTCAACTGAACAAGTGCAATACTGACAATGTGCAGATGGCAGAAAGAAGAAATGATACAAAAGTAATAATTGTACTCAAAGAACTGGCTCTCAATCACACCTGAGGACTTCCTTTGATATTGAGAGCTCACTTCCCCCAAATAAAAACTGTTAGAAATAGTGCAAGAGTTAAAGAGACCAGCAGCACTTCTTCCAATGAGCTAAGCAATATCAGCCATCACATACTGGTTCTCTACTAACATCAACTTAATCTTTCAAGACATCTCCGACGGTGCAATGTCACTAACAAGTTTTTTTCTCTAATGTACTACTCATGTGTGCAAGTTCCATCAGCCACTGCAGTTTGATGCTTGTTATCCTGTGTCCTAGCACAAGTGTCAGCACCTGGCAACAAATATGCAAATGTTCAAGCTCCCAGATTGTTGAGTGTCCCTCAACAATCTTAAAATACTTGCCTAATCAGTCTTGCGCATCTATGGCACTCTCATAACTCTTCAACACCACTTGTCTCTGTATTGTTTCAATTTACTCCACTTGGAGCTTCGGAGCTTTACCATGCAACAATTCAGTACTCATTGGGTAATCTCACAAGGGATGTTGAGTTTAGATCCTTCGGGACCCTTATTTTACTACTTGACATCTAAGCTGCCTGCAGATAGTTTCATCTTGATAAACTCTTATTAAAAATTGCATTTGGCACCAAGTTCGGAACTGGTTGAAACCTGTTTTCGAAAGACATGCCATTATCAGCTACAATGAAGGCTTTTAGCTGCCGCCTCCAAACTTAAGCGAAAAGAGGCCAGAGTTGCACACTCCTTCATTCAATGTTTAACAGATTTCCTTGTTCTATTGTATTAAATCCTTTAGATTCAAATATTACAACTATACTGATGACACACAGATTGTGTTTCAGCTTCTTAGCACACACCAGTTCTATTAGAGTGACACTGCTAATTACTTGATGTGTCTGAATAAACAAACCTCAGTCTCTCCAAAATTAACATAGGTCATCTTCTCCCACTCTGACAACTGGTCATTGTTACATAATGCCTTTTTTCAGGGCCTGGTCCATCCTACAGTTAAAAAGGTATCATTCTTAACTGTTACGTGTGCCGCATGATCACATCCGGTATTAAATCTGGATTCTATCATCCATCCCGCACGGCAGTACCTTCCACTCTGTATTTGATATCTGCAAGCGTTTCTCTGGGTCTACATTTATACCAAAATAATCAATTGACCCAAAAAAGGTTCAAAAACAACAATAGCTGTACCAGACCTTAAACACATTCCAATTACAACTTCAATATATTTGCAAACCATTTCATTAGAAACTTGGTAGAAATTGGATGTCGGTTCCGTAGATGAAGGAATATCTGTTCCTTAAGTTATATGACTACCCATATGTGGGGATACAGAACATAAAGATACCCATGAAAATAAAGCGTGGACAGTGCAGATAATCTGCTGCTTAGAAATCTGTTGAACACTTATGTGGATTAATGACTGACCACTTTATAATTCGATAGTGCGGTTTTCCGACTAGTTTCCTTGAAGAAACTATGCCTGTCGTGAAACATGTTGATGATGAGACAAACATTGATTTGGTAATGGTACACAAAGAATGATGATAAATGTGATTCTAATATTTATTACATATTGATGATTACACAAACATTAGTTTGCTATTAATGAGATTGATCTATTGTAACTAATAAAATTCTGTTAGACTTGGCATCTTTTGGCGTGTTTCCCCTGACTTTTTGCTTTCTGACCTCCTGGTTTTGACTCTGTTTTTGCTGGTGTAATGATTCTGCGCACTTTCCTCACTGCTGTCCAGTGGGAAAGTGCAAGTGCTCCTCTATAAAATGTGTTATAAATTGGTGTTTCCATGATTGGCCTATTTGATTTATGTGTCAGTCCCTTGTAAAGTGCACTGAGAGTGCCAGGGCCTATAGATCAAATGCTGTTGGTGGGCTGCAGCACTGGATTGTGCCACCCACGCAAACAGCCCGTAAAGTGTAACTCTGGCCTGCCATTGCAGAGCCTGTGTGCAGCCTGGGGCTGCCATGTCGACTTGGCAAGTGCACACACTTGCAAGTCCCTAAACCTTCCCTTTTCTACATGTTAGTCACCCCTAAGGTAGGCCCAAGGTACCCCTGTGGGCAGGGTGCATTGTATGTGAAAGGTAGGACATGCCCTGGTGTGTGTGGCATGTCCTGATAGTGAATTACAGCCTATTTCGTTTTTCACTATTGCAAGGCTACATGTTCCCCATAGGCCAGAATGGGCAGTTCTGATTATTACAGCTTATAATCCCAACTGACCCAGGGAACATGGTAGAAATTCGAGTTTAGTATGCCTGGACTCAGAATGATAAAATGCATCTTTTAGTGAAGTTGGTTTTAACATTCTGTGTTTGAAAATACCACTTTTAGAAAGTGGGTATTTTCTTTTCTAACCATCCAAGCCTGCCTCTGCTAGGTTGTGTATTCCTTGTCTGGAGTGTGAGTGACAGGGGCTGGGGGGTGCCAGGAGACAGGGTGAGTCAGCACAGGGCTGAATAGCAAGATCTACATGTAGATGGGTGGGAGGAGATGCACCTGGGACCTGAATAGGGCTGGGCCTTCCCTCCACAATGCTGGCTCCACCTCCTGTGGTGCGTCTGATGTCCCTGGCCTGCACTGTGAAAGGAAAGAAGGAGACTTGTCAACAAAGTGCTCCAGGACTGACCAGAACTGGTTTGGACTAGGCAAAGGCCTCTCTGCCTTCAGAGAACAAAGGGAAATTGAGGATAAAAGGGGGACCCAAACCCCAGAATTTTAGATCTCGCTGGAATCAAGGAACCTGCCAAGAAGAAGAGCTGGAGAGCTGCTAGGAGGAGTACTGCCCCTTTGCTGAGTTATTGCCTTGTTGGGTTGGCCTGCAGTTGCTGCTTCTGTCTTGGGCAGTGAAAGGACTGGACTGAACTTTCTACTACTTGTGCTGAGAATCTCCAAGGGCCTGAAACCGAGCTGGCCTCCTGTTAAGAAGTCTCAAGGACTGCAAAGACTACACAACCCTCTGGGTACCGCTTCTGGAACCGCTGTTTCAGTTGCCACAGAGGAAGGGAACCGCAACCGACTCCGTCAACCGACTCCATCGCTGGCCCGGTGTCCTGTTTGCACCGCAGACCCCACTGTCCGCATCTCGCACCGCAACCCTGGTCTCACCGACGACGACGTCCGACGCCATCGCCACTGAGCCGCTGCTTGCACCGTGACCTGTGGGCACCGCAGTTCGCATCGCATCACTGTGCCAGCCGGACCAGACCGACGCTGTCGCTGCAACTGGCTCAACAATCGTGACCGCATCGCAGTTGGGGCACCGCTCGCACGCTTCGCGACGCACCGCTCCGACTCGCACCGCTGTCCGACGCCAGCTCCCGCACTCCGGCTTGGTCGCCTGCATCGCAACCTGCCAGCATTGCATCGAGCACCGTCTCACCCTGCCCCGCACGCCTTGGACTCACCGACTCCGTCTGCACGATTGTCACCAAGCAGCTGCCTGCACCGCATCGAGAGGACACCGCGCCCTGCACCGCTTCCATCTTGCACCGCAACCGCGACGAACGCCGACCGGCTCGCACACTCCGTGCCCGCCACAGCGAGAAAAGGTACTGTGACTGAGTCTGTTCACGACTCTGCTGGCCCGTATCGACGCGGTCGGCTGGAACTGTTAGACTCTGTGGTTTTCAGCATCGCGGTAGACTCGGACGGAGCTACCGACTCGTACGAACTTTGTTTTTGAAATATTCCTGCAAAGAAGAAGTTATCTTGCAACGTACTCATTTTTAAAGTACTGTACTGTGGATTTTTATCGTATTTGGTCTTGTTTTAAAGTATATAAAAATATTGGATATTTTTCTAAACTGGTGTGGTGTCAGTTTGTAGTGCTTACACTGTATTACTGTTGGTTATGTGCAAATGCTTTACACACTGCCTCTAGAATAAGCCTGACTGCTCGTGCCAAGCTACCAAGGGGGTGAGCAGGGGTTATTTTAGGAGTGTAACTCCCTTACCCTGACTAGGAAGAAGGGTCCCTACTTGGACAAAGGTGCAAGCCCTTGCCAACTAGAGACCCCCATTTCTAACAAATTCATTTTGAGAATTTGGAATTGCATTTTCGATTTTCTTAGGTGCCGCATGCAGGATTTTAAAATAGATACTTCTTATTGCCTTTGAATGATATTGACAATTTATACAGTGCATTAAAGAAACATTTTCCTCTAGCACATAAAAAATAGCTGCTACTGTTACCCATCTCAATGTATGATACTCATTTTATAATCGGTGTATTAGCAGGACTTACTGGGTAACCCAGGCCAGAACCCTAACTTGGTGCCTATGCAGTACAAGGATGTCAGCAGCATGAGCGCAATCCAGATAGGTATATCACTGTCCTAAACTTTCACTTGTATAATTATTGATTATAAAGTTGACTGGTATATTGTCATACATAGGGGATAGTAAAAAAAATCATAATTAGGTTTAGTGTACATGGAATCCATACATGAATGCCCTGCAGACAAAGCTCTTCTTGTGTTTGTAGTGAGGCCAGAACGAACCACTTCCCTGTTCGACAAAACTAATTGCCGGGTATATTCCTAAAGAAACAAGTTGGTATGCCAATAGGAAAACACTAAACAGAAAAGGTGCAGCCTAACCTGTTCTCCAAGCCATGCAAGTGACCACGTGTTGTTTATGAACCCATCTGCCACGGCTGCTCTACAACAGAATTTTGTAATCTATAAGGACTTAGTAGGCAGCTGCCTTACAGCAACTCCAAAAATGACAGTAAGCGAGCACCACACTGGCCTAAAAATTACCCTGTTAATAAGTGAAAGGAGCACTTTAACAACAATAACAAATATGTCCTCAGGGGCTCTACAATCCTTACGGGTTGCACTCTGAGAACTGTACACCTACACCTAAGTGAAACAGGAAACTAAAAAAATGTAAAAACACGGAGCAGCTTGGAAACAAAGCAAGACTTGACAGATTTACAGTGAATGTCTTGTTAACTCAAAGAAAAAGCGAGTCCTAGTAATGAGTATAAGTGAATGTTAACCATCAGTACAGTACATAGAGTGAACTGCCTTTCAACGCTGCTAAGCAGCCCATACATACCTGTCAACAAGTTGACTCTGGAACGAGGCTGGGGAGGGCTAGATGTCTAAGAGGATGATTCTGTTCTGGCACTTGCAGTTTCCTGCTGCCCATTAAACGTATGGCTTTGAAGTGCCAGCAAGAAAGTGCTAGACCGGGATACATTAATTAGTCCTGCATTTAAAGCCAGGTCTGCCTCAACCCGGCGCACAAGACACGGGGCATCTTGCCAACTATGAATGAAGTTTCCTATCACAGAATAAGTAGCATTCAAGCGCAGCTAGAGGCGGCCTCTGCGCTCACAGTCTGGAGGGCACGCTGAGGGCAGGGGGGCTGCTTTGCCTCGCTGTTCTGTTGCGGCCTGGGGGCTCTGAGCCTTTATGAGGGAGATGCTCAAAGCCACAAACGAATCCTGGGCTCAGTTCCAAAATCCAAAACAGCCTGGGCGACCAACCACGACTACCCGGAAACTCCAACGAGATTTCAAAAGCACGTGACCCGCCCTCGGAGAGGATGCCGGGAAGGTCACGAGCCAGCAGGCAGCGGAGTGGAAAAGGATTTCGTGCTCAAAGCGCAATAATGCCAACTTTGGGAACACGAGGGAAAAACGCATTTGGCCATAGAAACAATGAACGTGTTATTTGATCATTGACGTGCATTGTGAAGCAGAATATTTTAGGAATGTCAAGGGGAAAATAAGTTAAGACATCTACATTTTTGCTTAAGGAATATGGGACCAGTTTTATACATATTTTGCTGCGTGGAGGTGTGACTTTTTCGTGAGTACTCTTGGCTTACTTTTAAGTGCCCGGCATAAAATAGGAGTCTTACTCCTAGAAATTAGTAGTAAGCTAGGAGCACTCCAAGAGTAAGTAACAGCAAATGCTTTATGAGTCGAGGGCCATTGAGTTGATGATAGACGGTGTAGTTATATCTAGTACAATTTTGGTTGTTATCCTATTTGTAAATGGCTCAAACATCCCCGGACAAGGAAAGTGAGTGAGCGCTTTGTTTTGTGTGGATGGGACCTTTCGAAGTTCTGTAAGACACCCACAGTGAACACCTTGCTGGGGTCCTGGTTCACGGTAACTGAGTGTGGGAACCCTCATTTAGATACTCACTGTACCGAATTCCTTGTCTTTGGCGTGAGCATGCGCATGACGTTGCAGTCCTTAAAGGGAATGTGAACATGGATGTCAACCGAATGTAGCATTCTTTCCAAAACAGATGAAATATCAGAATAGTTCCCAGGATAACTAAAGTTTAGTGTTTCATACTAAACGGTGAGGCCATATAATTCTTCAAACTGATGACTAGAGACAGGAAGCTACTGGATAATGCTGTGACTCTAGGGACTATGGGGCCTTCACACAAGTGGTCTTTGCCCTCTGAGCCAGGGACTCATCCATTGGTTGGATAGAACGGGGCTATTTTCAAGACCCTGAGCGATGGAAGGTTCATCTCTTGATGGCTAGTTCGTGCAGCAGTATCCTCCTGAGACATATGTAATGTTGGCATACCATACTAGTAGCATAAAAAAGTGACTTTTGTCTCCATTACTCTGACGAGTTGGGTTTTAAAAGGCACCCTGAATGTACGTCGTGTCCGCAAATCCTCTATGATTCAGTAGTTTAGATGTCTGTATGATAAGCACCCGTAGTATGCCATTATCTTTCATTAGTTCTTGTGTGTCTTTCGACCTCAGCTTGTCGACATAAGGGGCTGCAGGGTTGACTCTAAGCAGGTGGTAGAAATGTGTGGGTAGACCTGCTTATGTGACATGATGTTCAGGCCTTCTCTTAACATTTGCTTCTGCAGAATGAAGTTTCTTTCTTATTGTTCATGTAGCCCCCAAACAGGCTACAGTGATCATTAAGGAATGACTGTTGAGGATGGAATATGGTTAATTTATTATTAAGGAAGCACTGAAAAAGCCAACAGGCCTAGTTTCAATGCTCTATACCATTCAAACACAAGTATGCACAAATGCATACCTACTATTTGTGCTATGTCACTTTCAAACTTGGTGTATGGCGCAGCAAGCTTGGTAAATGACAAAAAAAACGGCCACACACATAGAAGTCACAGAAAGAGGCATGTTGCACAGAGGCGAAGCACAAGTTGTCAATGTGCATTTGTGTATGTGTAAACACATGTTAACACATTAAAGTCGGGTCTGTTATGTTTGTCAATACATGTTTATGTTTGCCAGTGGGGTGCCTAAATGCAAAGCCCATAGCTATTGCTTGCAGTGCCATTTGACTGGAGCTGCATCGCTATGATGATGAGCCATCGAACCAAAATCAGTTTGGGGTTACTTGTGTTGCTGGTCAAAGAAGACATGGCTTAGCATTTCGAGCTGGACTAAGGGGGTTGGTGCCAGTCTGTAGTGGCACTTTGTGCAAAAGAAGAAATGAAGGAATGCAGTCCAAAGTAATTATCAGTCGCTGAGATTAATTCAAGTATTCAACACTTATTTTTTTCAGATGCTAAAACTGTGGTTACTTCTTGCTCACACTTGTCTTTCCTACTGTGGTGACAGCTGCTGCTGTGGTTCTTTCTGTGTTGGCAGCTGTTATTTTACTTGTAGTTAATGCAACTGCCCCTGCTTCACTGCAACTGTTGTTGCTGTTGTGTCCCTGCCGTGGTGCAACTATAGTCACAGCTGGGACCCAGTTGCAATCACTGTTGTTTCATGATCTGGTTGCAGATGTTTTGACAGTTAAGTTACTTCTGTTGCCATTTTGTAGTTGCAGCTGTTGTTGCTACAGTCGTAGTGGCTGTTGTTGCTGCTGTGGTCTCTGCTGTGATTGAAGCTATTTGGACAGCTGTTGTTGCTGTCATAGTGGCAGCTTGTTTGATGCTGTGGTCCCTGCTATGTCTACAGCAGTGGTTACAGCTCTGTACGCTGCCATGGCAGCAGCTGTTGTCACTCCGGTTCTCCACACTGTCATTACACCTGTGCCCGCTGATGAGGTTCCTGCTCTGCTTGCAGCGGTTGCAGATGCTGTTGTGATGGCTGTTGCTGAGCTGTTATTGATGCTGTGATGGCAGCTGTTGGTGAGGATGTACTTGCTGTGTTGACTGCTTTTGTCATTACTGTGGATCCTTCTATTTTTGTGACTGTTGTAGCTGTTGTCTACTGCTGCGGCTGTTGCTATCATGCTAGCTCCAACTACGATTACACCTTGTGTCACTGCCATACTGGCAGCTCCCTTTGCTACTATGGTCCTTATCATGTTGGCAAATGTAGCTTCTGCTGTAGTCCCTGCTGTAGCTATAGTAGTTGTTGTTATCCCTGCTGTTGCTGTTTCTTTCCCTGAATTGGTGGAAGCTGTGATCACTGCTGAGGTAATTGAGGTTTCAGCAGCTGTGGTTGCTGCTATCATTGCTTCTGTGATCTCTGCAGTGCATAATTACTCACAGCAACACTGAAACTCCTCTCTGTATTCTCTTTTTTGCTACCACGACAATTCTTGCAAATAGCTAACGCTATATCAAACCAGACCTAAAAAAAGACCATTGACATAGTGTTGCTGAAGTAAGAGCAAGTTGCATTAGTCGAAATGTTATTGAATGTGAACTGTTGTGTAGATGGAGCATGTGCAGAGTCGATGTACTAGATGCTCTCATGATGAGTTTAAAATGTTGAAAAAGCTGTCTCTTAGAAACAAGTAGATGAAGCACAGTTACTGACAGGAAAGAGCCTGCTGAGTAGAGTCAAAGAAGCAGACTTTGCTGTGTAAGTCAAGTGTATAAGACAAAGCCACTCTTAGATCTCCACTTTGTTACAGCAGTAGGGATTGCCAGTCGCCATTCCTCGAGCCAAAGCAGGAGTATATCCTTCATGAGACCCGAAATGGATGTGGTGTACACCATAAACTATGAAATGAAATTACATAGATTTGTAAGAGCTTAACATCTACCACAAGGCGTCAAGGCACTAAAAGAAGAAGTGCTCCGAAGCGGAAGACAGAAAAGGAAAATCCTCACATCATATAAGGAGAATTGCTAGCAATTAATTGAAAGGTGAAAAGCCAGGTGTTGAATGCTTTCCAAAAGATATTGTGTTCCTGCAAATCACTGCTAAATCGTGGGATAGAATTCCACAGTTTTGCTGCGGCCACAGAAAAGACTCTGCCTCCCCACCTGGTCTTCCAGATTTTAGGAACGACTACAAGATTATAACTGGCAGACCAAAGCTGTCTAGAGGGGATATATCTCTGGAAATTGTTGTTAATTCTCTGGGTCCGGTATTTTGCACCGCCCTATGAACAATTCATAAGGCCTTAAAGGTGATGCGTTTGTTCACCGGTATCCAATGCAGTTTGGAGATCCCTTTCAAAGACTGATTGATGTTTAAGAATTTCTGGTACAGTCTCGCGGCTGCATTCTGTACAAGCTGTAGCTTAGCTATTGCCGATTTATTGATCCCCAAATAAAGTGCATTGCAATAGTCTAACCTAGAAGAAATAAAGGTAAGAACTACCTGCTTGCGTGCTTGCAGAGGGATAAAAGGGAACACCTTCCTCAATGTCCTAATAATCCCAAAACATGTAGATACAGTACTATTGACCTGAAGGTCAAATAATAGCTTGATATCTACTAACACTCCCAGATTTTTGGCGGAGTCTGCCGGATTGGGCAGGACCCCTAAAATGTCTGGTCACCAGGAATTAGTCCAGATGGAAGGTTGGTTACCAAAGATCAGGACCTCAGTCTTGTCCCTTATAAGTTCAAGGTAATTGCTACCCATTCAGGTGGCTACTGCCTATATACATTTCTTAAAATTGGCAGGAATGGCCTCCGTATCCTTAGTGATGGACACGATTATTTGCGCGTCATCGGCATAGGATAGGGCCTGTAGTCCAAAGGACCGTATCAGCTTGGCCAGTGGGGAGACCTAGAGATTAAAAAGTCCGGCTCGGGGAGGAGCCCATATGCACCCCACATGGCAAAATTATGGGGTCAGAACTAAATTGGTTCATAACAACCTATGTGACCTATCCTTAAGAAAGGAGATTAAAAGTTCTAGTGCTGAACTAGAGGGCCCTAGATTCCAGAGGCAGTCGGCAAGGAGGGCAGGAGAAATCTTATTAAAAGCTGCGGATACAGCCAAAATGATCAATGCTGCCTGGCCTGCATCAACCACAGAACGGACGCTATCAACAGCTGAAACCAAAACAGTTTCTGTCAAATGATTGCTTCTGAAGTCCTTCCAGATACACAATCGCCACTGCCCTTAATCTCATCATTTTCCGCACAAGATCAATGCGGGCCTTCCCTCCCCAATCCGAATACAGGGATTACACCAAGAAGGGGAGCAGATCACTCCCCCTTGAATGTTTCATCACTGGACCCTTCATCTATCCCCCACCGGCTAAGCGCACCAGAGCAGGGGGTGTTGTTAGTAGTGCAAAACCAAAACCACTTGTGCCCCTAAAACTAAAACCTCCCAAACAAAGGTGCACACTACGAACCTTAAAACATCAGTATCTCCAGTGTCCCTTAATACCCCACCCCTTCAGGTACTGCAAGCCGATTCTTTTTGGCCAGAAGTCTCTACAAGGTTAAATGATATAATGGCTCCCATTTTAGCCAAACTGTCTCGAATAGAAATTCGGCTGGGGGAGTTAGATTCGCAGAATCGTACATTACTTGTCCGTATGCCCCCGCCGAATGATCCTTCTACGATAACACCTACAAACACAGAATCAGTACCACTGATAGAAGCGCGAGGGCCACTTTCTTCCTCGATAATGACACTGACAACATCCATACTCCTGGGCGGTTCCACCAATGCTGTAGCACAGCCCTCAAATGTTCTTTCCAACACTAACGCAACAAGGGCTACTCAGATCCGCCAAGGGCTGAATGAAGGGGACTCAACTCGCCAGCCATTATTACCCAGGATGGAAACAAGAGGAGCTACGCACCAGGCAGGCCTACCCGAGAATCCCATCGGAGCGTATGAGTGCCAGCCACAACAAACTCTCCACCTTCCTCCCGCCGCTGCCCCACTGGTCCTGGCTCTGGCAAATGTCCCCCCCCCCTTCGAGAAGATCAAAGCGAATCTACAAGACAATTATTGGACAAATGTCTTAATTGGTTATTAAGTAACGTTCATATAACCGAGAGGGGGAGGAGGCAACTGGCTAACGAAATTATCATGGCCAGGAGAGTGGGATGGGTGGGGGGCTCAAGAAAATTGTTTGGTGGTGATTGTGTGGTAATTAATTTTAACAATGCGTATACGAGTGCTTCTCTCCTAGCCAATCTCCATAGTTTCTCTCTAAGGAACTTGCAGATAATACCTTTACCCTTGGAGTTCTTTTACACTGGCCAGGATGTTACTATGGGAAGGGAATACAGGGGCAGACAATTGAAACCACTCACTGGTCTGAATGAGGGTCCCCTCTTAAATTCTGGGATTAGTTTACATAATAGATTCACTGCCCTGTCGAACTTGGAGGCATGTGACTGACTATTTCTCTCATCTCCCAAACTACCATCTAGGGCAACTACTGCGGCCCTTGCAGAGATTAGTCCATTGGGGATCCCACCTATTATATTACCCTCTGAGAAGCCCCCTGTAGTCGTAAATCTAGCACCCAGTGTTCAGGAACACGTGCAGACCTCGACAACTTGCATGAATGACATCGAGGGAACTAGGCCTAATATGTTATCGTGGAATGTGGCAGGTTTAGCTTCCAAAATAGCTAACCCCCACTGGATAAATAAGTGGCAATCTATGGAGGTAGTATTCTTTCAGGAGACTTGGGCTAAAGATCCAATCTTTTTTCCTGGGTTTCGCACCTTCCATTCACCAGCAACTCCATCAGTTTCTGGAAGGGCGAAGGGGGGCTTACTCACCTTAATCTCAAACACTATACCTCTCCAAATCAGGCAGGTTGGTTCCATACATCCTCATTTTCAGATCTTCGAGATGGGCAGTAGGAAACAAGACATTTGGACAATTGTGAACTTTTACAACAATGAGTTTGGGAGGAATTCGAGGCTAGTGGTAGACGCACTAGTACTGGAGATTGAGAAATTGTACAAGGGAAAAAAGGGGGTAGTGTAAACCTTTTATGGGTGGGGGACTTTAATGTTCACCTTTGCAAGTTTAATGGGACCAGGGTATGTTGAGTAGAAGACTCTTATAGTAATCTCCTCTCACACTTTATACACAACGAGTATGGTGAAACTTTGAATAGTTTGTTATATAAGTGGAATTTGTGTTTAATAAATGAAGCGAAAGAGGGAGGGCAAGGGACCACTTTTAGAAGGGGCACCCAAGAGTCTACTATAGACTTCATTTTAGCCTCAGTACATCTACATGGGAAAGTGGCCCATATGAGTACCCGATTTTCCTCCTACAGCAACCATGCCATGTTATCTATTCACTTAAGCATTCTATCCAAACCTAAAGAGCACAACAAGGTAGTAGAAGGTGTGCACCTGTCTAGGAAAAACGGTTATCAACTGAAGTGGTCACAGGCACAAAAATTAAATCTAGGCCCCGAAATCCTAGTCCAAGTAAAAGAGGAAATATTAGCCTGCCTGGTAGAGAACTCATCGCCTTTATTCTTGGTTACCCAGTTCATTGCCCTTTTGGCGAAAGTAAAATTAGCACTTACTCTGGTCAAGTTACCAAATGTTACTGCTAATACTGGGTGGTTTGATACAGCCTGCGCCACAGCAAAAAAAGCCCTCGTAAACGCCCTAAAATCCCATCCTAGAGACTCCTCTTTGATCCGCGTGTCACGCAAAGATTATAAACTAGCGAGGAGGGCGAGAGAGAAAGATCTTAGGGCGCAGGCATGGGCAGATCTCGAGCAAGCAGCTATTTCAGGCAGTAGCAGAGACTTCTGGAAAATTGTGAATGCCCCACATTTTAAAGACATCAGTGATCCTACATTAGACGTGCATGTAGATGAAGAGGCATGGGTGAGACATTTTGAAGGAATATTTGGTCTATCAACCTCCCCAAACCCACTATTATCTTGTCCAGAGCCTTTACCTCAGGGAGGGCTAACTTTCTCTGTATCAGAGATCAGAATTGCGGCGGAATCCTGTACCCCCGGTAAGGCGCCGGGGCCAGATGGAGTCCCAATTGACCTCTTTCAGCAGAATTACGATATGTGGGTCCATTTACTTGCAAATATTTTTAATAGCATTCAGATAGTAGGCCCGCCTTTCTCTTGGAACCAGAGTGTAATCGTGCCTATTTATAAAAAAGGGGAGAGGGGGTCTCCAAAGAATTATCGCCCCATATCTCTCCTCGATACCACTGCCAAACTTTTGGGACGGGTTCTTTTGGCCAGATTGGAGGATTGGGCTGAATCCCATAATATTTTTATGAAGGCGCAATATGGGTTCCGTAGAGGAATGGGGATGGTCAACCAGTGCTTAAACCTCTCCCTAACCATAGGGAAATATACTAGGGCAAAAGGCGGGAAGCTCTATATGGCCTTCATGGACCCAACTTCAGCCTTCGATTGTGTGTCACACTCGAGGCTGTAGTCCATGATGGAGGGTATGGGTATCGATCTGCCGATAATTGGATTTATTCGTCAGTTGTACGCCAATGCCACTGCTTGTGTAAGGTATGGCAGGAAGGGGGAGTGCACCCGCCTCTTTAAAATCGAAAAGGGAGTAAGACAGGGGTGTGTTCTTGCCCCGTTCCTTTTTTCCATCTATACGAACGGGATAGAGTCCTCCCTGTCTGCTCTACCGGTGGATGTGCCCAAATATGATCATACCCCCCTTCCGATTTTGGCGTACGCCGACGATGCGGTACTGATGGCCAGATCGGAGTTAGCCCTACAAACGCTAATCACAGCCTATTCCGCCTTCATGGCCTCCCTCGATCTAAAAGTTAATGAATCCAAATCATTCATAATTGTGGCTGGAGCCGCAAGAGGTGAGAAACACCCCCATTTCCAGTTGTCAGGAAAGAAAATCGAGGTGGTAGACTCCTTTTCATATCTTGGAGTGCTTTTTGATAAAGATCACTCATGGTCTAATTTAGTGGCGTCAAGAGCCCAGGGTATGCAAAGGACTGCCAACGCTGTTAAAAGATTTGCAAGGAAGTTGGGAGGAAGCCCACTGGATGTAATCAAAAATATATATTCAGCTAAAACAAAGTCTGCTGCAACATATGGGGCAGGAGTTTGGGGTATGGCTAACGCTGCCCCGTTACAACAAATAGAAGACTCCTTCTTTAAAAATCGTGTGTCCTTACCGCAATCAGCCCCAAACTACATCTTACATCTTGAATTGGGGCTCCCCTACCTGAGCGATAGCATAAGATTGGCTCCAGTCTTGCTGTGGCTCTCAATATGGCGGAGGTCTACGGTGGACTTGACCCAAACCATCATTAGGGACTGCTGGAAATTAGATTACTATAAAAGGATCGGGTGGTTAAATTATGTAGAGGCCCAACTGAAAGCTTTAGGGATGGGAGAATTATTTCAGGACCCTGAGTCATGTAAAAGGATCACAAAGAAAAGGATAACGGACTTATTCGTCCAGAGATCAAATTATGCCCGAAGAGAAAAGAAACGTATCCATCATTCCTCTATTTCTTATGATCTGGTTCCACCAAGACCATGGGAAGGTTTTCATTATCTCTCTCGCATAAATAATGCGCAGCATAGATTTATTCTCCTGCGTTTTCGTATGAATATGCGCCTGTTACTCCTGGGATACCCTCAAAAGAAATATAAATTAGCAGATCTCTCACCCTGCCCCTGCAATAACCACGCCGTGCAGTCAGTCCTACACATCGTATTATTTTGTAAAAACTATATAGAGGAAAGGAAAACATTTATACTCCCAATTCTGAGGTACCACAAGTTCAGGCAGTGTCGGGTGGCCATTTGTATGTTGCTGTGTCGCCTCATTCTTGTGGGCCTGTTTTAGGAAGAGGAAAAAGGTGGGATGACATCTTAGTAGTAGTGATTAATTTAACATTTTTAACTGTTTTTTTTTATTTTTTAAATGATTTCATATGAATTTATTGGGATCATAGCAAACTTGTTTAATTCTTATTTTAATTCTGTATATATGTCTATATATTGGTGTCAAAATTTTAAGATGATTTGTGCTTTTATGATCCGTTTTAAAAAGATTGAATAAAGCTGTGTGACCTTGACCTTGCTTCTGAAGTCAAATTGAGAGGGATCTAACAATTCAGTTTCCTGCAAGTATGCCACCAAATGTAAGTTAAGATGTTTTTCAAAGATATTAGACGGAGTAGGCAGTACTATGGATCATCTTAAAGCAGGATTGATGGATTATGTGGTGTTATATAGGTATTATGCAAGAATTACTATTTGGACTGCACAGAATACTAGTTAAGAAAGGCCATTGTGTAAATTGAATGGATGCAAGAGGTTATACCCTTTGAGTTGCAAATGTTGAGAATGTTACGTAGAACATTGTAGTCATTACTGAAATAAAATCTGTCCTTACTCCGAGGTAGAGGAAGTACGTTCTCCATGGATTGTCAAAATCCAGAGGAATTGGTGGAGCAGGGCACAGAGCACCTGTGTGCACTGTGGGTAAAGTTGAGGTGGGGTTTTAGAGAGAAAATTAATAACCTGTTATTCTGTGGAGGTTAGAGAAGCTACATAAGTTTGCTTGGAAATCTGAATTGAAGAATTAAATTGAACTGAAGATGCTTCATTAAAGGCTACCCACATAAGGATGTAATGGTGTGTAGTACATTATTGTACTTAAAGAGTAAAAATCTATTAGAAATCCCACTATTAGTGAATTGTAGGATTTGAATGATATGAATTGTCCCTGGCTTCAGAATACATGGAGGAGAATAAACTTCACTTTGAAGAGTCGTGGACATAGAAGTTGCAACTGATATTTTAAATAAGAAAAGGGGTATTTCATTACCATTTGTAACCATGCAGTTATAGTGAAGTGAGTAAGGTACAGCATTAAAATGAGATCACTGGAATTTAAAGCGGAGAAGGCTTTAAAAATCTACGTTTATTTATAACTTTGGAACTTAATTATGATGAATTAATTGTGTGAAAGAATGAATGCAATGATGTACTCGGGTGTACTCCTGAACCAATAAGTTTGGGTTATGTTTAAGAAGAGTGGAAGCGCCATTCTTTGACGCAGGAGACCTATTTTGCGAACAACATTATCCTACTGACTGTAGACATAAGGATCCAGGACTCTTAAACTCACCAGAGAGTGAAGGGGCCAGACCAATCCTTGTGTCCTGGAAGCACTTAAGAAAGATTGCCTTTGGTGGTCGCCCTTTCTTGGATCTTCTCCCCATGTAAAGGCCAGTGGCAGGAACAATGCAAGAGTCATGCTTCCATTCTGCATCCTTGACCGGTTTTCGTGAAGGAGTTGAGAAACTCGCCTGCTACCGCAATGGAGGTGCCCACGAGCAGGAGCTCCTACGCTAGTTATTGATGTCCTGGGTGAAAAAGCTCAAGTATACCCTATCACATATTCCCCTTCCCAACGCGCAAGTATCGGGTACATACAACACACAAAAGTAAATCCAATGCCATTTTCACCTGTTGTAAATCAAATGTTTCTATGTCCTACTTAATGGAATAATAAAGCTTCAGATTCTTACAGAGTGAAGAAAAATTAAAAGAAAAGGCAAAGTACCTTGGTTAGAGTATTTATAATAAGTATTTGTTTTCACTGCTGATCACTTTTACGTGCTCTTGGTGAAACAGATAGTCTAACTATAAAACAATAAAACTAGGAAGGAATTGTGTTAGAAATGGGGGTCTCTAGTTGGCAGAGGTAGGTACCTTTGACCAAGTAGGGGCCCTTGCTTCTAGTCAGGGTAAGGGGGCTACACTCCTAAAATAACCCCTGCTCACCCCCTTGGTAGCTTGGCATGAGCAGGCAGGCTTATCTCAGAGGCAGTGTGTAAAGCATTTGTGAACACATACAGTAATACAGTGAAAGCACTACAAATGGACACCACACCAGTTTAGAAAAATAAGTAATCTTTATCTAGATTTAACACAAGACCAAACGACAAAAAATCCACAATACAGTACTCAAAAATATGACTTTCAAATGGTAGAAATAGCTTAGTTCAATGTAGATGGTAAATGCGACACTTTACTCTCAAAGTACCTTGGATGCGTAACGCAATACAAACAAAAGGGTCGCAGGGAAGGTGATGCATCGGTTCCTTGCTTCGGGGGAGGTGATGCGTCGGTTCCTTACTGCAGCGCAGGGGAGGTGATGCGTCGGTTCCTTACGGGAGAGGAGGTGATGTGTCTGTTTCTTACTGCGTTCCGGTTACGATGTGACAAGATGGCGCCTCGATGCAATGCGACGATCCGGTGCGATGCGACAAAATGGCATCTTTGATGCGATGGGACAGCGTGGATACGATGCGTGCACGCCTGACGGCCGTGCGGCGGAATTGGTGGTTTCTTGAGCCGCGACAGGCCCTGCGACACGCTTTGCCGGTGATGCGACGGCAACCTCTGTGGCGGCGACACGCTTCTCCGGCGATGTGACACGCTTCTTCGGCGATGCGTCGACAAACAGCTGCGGCGGTGGCACGTTTCTTCGGCGATGCGACGGCAACAGCTGCGGCGGCGACACGCTTCTTCCTCGTTGTGTCGCGCTTCCAGCTCCCAGCGACACGCAGTCTCTAGAGGTCCTAAAACAGCAGCAGGCACCTCCCTGCAGGTAGAATTCCCAGCAAGGAAATTCAGGGGAAGCTGGTGGTGAAGTCTTTGTGTCCCTGAGACTTCAGAACAGGAGGCAAGCTCAGCTTCAAGCCCTTGGAGATCTTCCTCAAGATGACAAAGTACACACAAAGTTCCTTTTCTCCTTTCCTTGGCAATAAGTAACCACTGCAGGCCAACCCCAAACAGTCACCAGCTCAGGGGCAGTCTCCTCCTTCAGCTTCCTTGGTTTCTCTCCTTGGCAAAGGTTCGTCTTGATTCCCAGAAGTGATCTAAAGTTCTGTGGTCTGGGCCCCTCTTTTTATACACACAATTTCTTTGTTCTCTGAAGGCAGAGAGTGTCTATACCCAGCCCAAACCAGTCCTCCTTAGTGCAGCTTCCTGGCAGGAGGTGGAGACAGCATTGTTGAAAGCAGACCTGGCCCAGGTAGCTGAAAAGAAATCTCCTCCCCCTACTCTCTATTCTATGTAGGCTCAGGCAAGTGAAAGGAAATCTCCTCCCCCTACTCTCTATTCAACCCAGGTCCTATTCAGCCCAGCCCTGACTCATCAGACTGCTGGAGCCAAAGCCCCCTCCAGCCCCCTGTCACTCACAAACCAGACATGGAATACACAAACCTAGCAGAGGCATACTGGATGGTTGGGCAAGAAAATACCTACTTTCTAAAAGTGGTATTTTCAAACACAGAATGTAAAAATCACCCACCCTAAAAGATGTATTTTAACATTCTGAGTTCAGGCATTCTAAACTTTATTTTTCTATCTTGTTCCTAGGGTCAGTTATGTTTATAAGATTTTATAAACTAACTCCCCATTCTGGCCTATGGGAACAGATAGCCTTGCAATAGTGAAAAACTAAATTGGCTGTAATTCACTATCAGGACATGCCACACACATCAGGGCATGTTCTACCTTTCACATACAATGCACACTGCCCACAGGGGTACCTTGGGCCTACCTTAGGGGTGACTAACATGCAGAAAAGGGAAGGTTTAGGAACTGGCAAGTGGGTGCACTTGCCAAGTCGACATGGCAGTCCCAGACTGCACACAGGCTCTGCAATGGCAGGCCTGAGCCATATTTTACAAGCTGCTTCTGTGGCTTGCACAATCAGTGCTGCGAGCCCACCAGCAGCATTTGATTTACAGGCCCTGGGCACTCATGGTGCACTGTACTAGGGTCTTACAAGTAAATCAAATAAGCCAATCATGGAGTCACTAATCCAGTACAACAATTTACAATAGGGAGCACTTGCACTTTGGCACTGAACAGCAGTGGCCAAGTGCCCAAAGCATCTAGACCAGCAAAAACATAGCAAAAACATAGGAGGCAACAGTGAAAAAATGGAAGGGAGACCCACGCCAATGGTGCCAGGTCTAACATGTGTCCCCTCCAGCTGAAATGTGGGGAGAACTACCCACCCTCTTGGGAGTTCTCTTCACTAAGGCGTAAAAATCTGGACAGACCATCAGCATTAGCGTGTTCTGTACCAGGGCGGTGTTCCACCGTGAAGTCCATCCCCTGTAGGGAAATGGACCACCTCAACAGCTTTGGATTCTCACCCCTCATCTGCATCAACCATCTGAGGGGCCTGTGGTCTGTCTGAACCCGGAAGTGAGTCCCAAACAAGTATGGTCTCAACTTCTTCAGTGCCCAGACCACAGCAAATGCCTCACGCTCAATTGCACTCCACCTCTGTTCCCGTGGATGTAACCTCCTACTAATGAAGGCTACAGGTTGGTCTAGGCCCTCCTCATTCATGTATGAAAGTACAGCCCCCACACCATGCTCTGAAGCGTCTGTCTGCACAATGAATTCCTTTGAGAAGTTGGGCGCCTGAAGCACGGGCGCCGTGCACATGGCAGTCTTCAGGGCATCAAAAGCCTTCTGACAGGTGCCAGTCCAGTTCACTTTCTTGGGCTGCTTCCTGGAAGTCAGCTCTGTCAAGGGGGCAACAATGCTGCCATACCCCTTGACAAACCTCCTGTAGTACCCTGTGAGTCCTAAAAAGGCTCTCACCTCTGTCTGGGTCTTGGGGGGTTCCCAAGCCAGGATGGTATCAATCTTGGGCTGTAGGGGCGCCACCTGGCCACTCCCAACCTGGTGTCCCAAGTACACCACGGAACCCTGCCCGATCTGGCACTTACTCGCCTTGATCGTGGAGCCTGCCCTCCGCAGCGCCATCAGCACTTCCCAGAGGTGGCGCAGAGGTTCTTCCCAACTGGCACTGAACACTGCGATGTCATCCAGGTAGGCGGCACTGAAATCTTCCAGTCCAGCCAACACCTGGTTGACCAACCTCTGAAAGGTGGCAGGGGTATTCTTCATCCCAAAGGGCATAACCCGGAATTGGTAGTGCCCATCTGGTGTGGAGAATGCTGACCTCTCTCTTGCCCCATCAGTTAAGGCGATCTGCCAGTACCCAGACGTTAAGTCAAACGTACTGAGGTACTGGGCAGCCCCTAACCGGTCAATGAGCTCATCAGCTCTGGGGATGGGGTGCGCGTCAGTCCTGGTGAGTCCTCGGTAGTCCACACAGAACCGGAGTTCGGGTGTGGCACCAGGCGTGGCAGCCTTTCGGACCAAGACCACTGGGCTGGCCCAAGGGCTGTTAGAGGACTCAATCACCCCTAACGCCAACATCTTGGAGACCTCCTCCTTGATGCAAGCTCTCACCCTGTCAGTCACCCGGTAAGTTTTGTATTTTACAGGGGGACTGTCCCCAGTATCCACATCATGGACGCACCACTCAGTGACACCGGGAGTCAGGGAGAACAGATCAGGAAACTGTCCCAACAGTTGGCGACAGTCATCCTAGCTGCTCAGGGGTCAGGGTGGAAGAGAGGTTTACACCATTTACTGACCCATCTTGCTCTTTTGCAGACAGGAGGTCAGGAAGAGGCTCAGTCTGCTCCTCCATTCCATCATCTGTCGCTAGGAACATGCCCACTTCGGACCTCTCCAAGTGGGGCTTCAGGCGGTTTACATGTAGGCAAACACAAGGAGATAATGGACGGAGTGCTGAAACGTTTCAAACACTCACCCCCAGTCACGGAGATGAAGGCGACAACGATGTTACAGAACTCTTTTCATCCACACTGGAGGTATTCCGTCACCTCGTGGAACAAGGACGGATAGATAAGGACAGGACATCTAAGATAGCAGGACCCCCGGTGGAAAAACCAGATAGCAGATCTGGGTTGAATCCATCATCGTTCTTTAGCTCACTTCGCCACCCCAGTTCAGACACAGCTATAAGCAAATCAGCAGGGTCAAGACTGATTTGCTTATAGCTGTGTCTGAACTGGGGTGGCGAAGTGAGCTAAAGAACGATGATGGATTCAACCCAGATCTGCTATCTGGTTTTTCCACCGGGGGTCCTGCTATCTTAGATGTCCTGTCCTTATCTATCCGTCCTTGTTCCACGAGGTGACGGAATACCTCCAGTGTGGATGAAAAGAGTTCTGTAACATCGTTGTCGCCTTCATCTCCGGTGTCTACCTTCCTATAGAGAGCCACTAGCCGCTCGGGCCCTACATCTTTGTACTTCTCTTCATATGCAGTAAGAGTGTGGTAACAGAGACGTACAATAAAGTATCGTTTGCGGTTTTCAACATAGGAGTTGCATATGTCAGTTACATACTCTTCTGTCTCCTTCCTATCTATGAGGGATTTAACTATTTTATCAATGCCTGCTCGCTCATTTTTACTTAATCGCGGGACCCTGGGCGCTCCTTTTTCTTTTGATCCTACCTCTACTACTGTATCCTTTGATGAGGCATTTGGTGTGGGTGACTCGGTGGGAGCAGAGGCGGTGGAGACTGAGGCGATCGTGCCATCTCCGGCTATACTTTGGTGGTCCTGGCGTTGTGCTACGGGATGAGTAGGGGCGTAAGGGGGTGGCATGTATATGATTGGGGGACCTAACAATAAATCATCATCTACCCTTTGTTTTGCTGGTAACTTGGGGTAAAGAGTCGAGGGCGTTCTAACAGGGCATTGACCTGATATTTTTGATTCCTGTTCCTTTTTTTCGATTTCCTTTTCTTTTAGTTTTTCTTCTAATCTTTTCCTATCTTGGTAAGCTGATTTTCGCGTTTCTTTATCTTGTCTAGCTTCGTCCCTTTTCTTTCTTTGAGCTGCCTCTTTTCGCCAAAAACCAAAACTGTCAAACATGGCTGGTCTAGTTTTCTTTTTGTGGAGAGCTAATTCTAACGTTTCTATTTTAGCAAGATCGAAAGATCTCGTCAGTGGCCACTGATTTACCCGGTCCTTCCTAGTGTATTTATGCCATAGTTTGCTATAAGCTACGGTGGCTAATCCATACTTTACGTACATGTCCTTGTTAGGGGTGCCTTCTGGCGGTGCCGGCTGACTGACCTCTAACGAACGGTCGGGTCCAAAACAATTACAATCAAACAATCTAGAGAAAACAGGCATGAGGTATTTATCGGTCAAAAATGAATATCTCAATCAATCAATTTAGACAAAAAGTCTGCACTACCTGTCCTTCGCTGCCTGCAAAGAGAGAGAATAATCCTATTCTTCGTTGTTTGCAAGCAGGGAAATGTCGCAAATAACTCAATATCAAAAAAAGGAATACTAGTATTTCAATCAAACTATTCAATCAATCAATTTAAGTCGTTTTTTCACGACCTTACCCGGACCGTATGGACAGTTCTTCGTCTTCCCCTTCCAGCGCCTGGTTGTCCTCTCACTCCAACAATCAATGCGGCATTCCTCTAAGGTCCCAGTCAGGACCGCAGGTCACTCGAGAGAGGTCCGTTCGGAACCGGTGAAGTTTAGTCGATCGGCAGCCAGACAAGGGTCTTCTCAGGCAGGTATACCCCAATCGTTTAGTCGTTCACTCCGTCGTTAGGACCTCTCTACCGGACCCACGCGTCGCTGATGGGCTCCAACGTTTGGGCGCCAATTTGTGAAAGGCAGCGAGTCTTCTAAGACCCTCAATGCTGCCCGGTGCAGGGTTCCACCTCTAATTCACTTTGGGTTCGCTATCAAAATAATGAGGCAAGCGCTGGAAACTGGAAGACAAGAAAAAGGTTTATTTCTCATGAGGAGATCACGTCAACTGCAGACACCGGGATGTCTGAGGGAATTGTTCTGCTGATACTCCTTTGGCTCTTCCTTTTATACAGGTTTGACACAATGTATTTGTTTCATTAACATGGTTACACAAGCTTGGGGTCCCCGCCCCGGGCAGGTTGTCACACAAGCCCAACAGTAATTCTCTTCCCACCCAGGTCAAACAGACAATCTTATCTTGCAGCTGGACCTTGCTTCAGGGTCTAAAACATGTGAGACCGGCCAGATCTAACAGTCCGTTCTGTTGATAAAAACAGGTCCCATTGTTGGTAACAACAAGTCTTGCTGTTTGCAGTGCAATAAATCATGTTGCAAGAGTCTTTTTGGTGTTTGGAACCTGTTTGTGTAACTAGGTGCAGTGAGGGGTAGAGTGTCCAAAGGTTTGCCTGAAAACAGAGATGAGAGGAAAAACGAGTTTGTGGCAGCAAGTGGCGCTGAGGTTTGTTGTGGCAATAGAGTTTATAGCCCGCAGCACACATACCAGGTCGGTCAGAGGGTCAGAGGGATGCTAGTAAGGGCAGGGTGAAACAAAGGTGACCAACAGAGTACAAAATCGCTGTGATAGATTAAAATGACTGCAACTTATGTGCACATAGAATTCCACCAGACAAGATGGCGCAGGTAATGTTCATGATTATTGTTTTGCTTTTAACAGAAGGCCTTGGCTTACACTAGACATAAAACAAACCAAATACTTCTATATTAAAATAAAAAGCTCAACACCCGAATGTGCGACAATCTCCCAGCGGCAAAGTTAGTGGGAGATTCAGAATCGCCGCTGTCGCGATTTGAAATGGTGATGGATGCTTTCAGGAAGAGAGAGCAGGAAATGAAGGGACTGCACAAGAGGACAGGGAGGAGGGAGAGAGGGAATCAGGAAGCAGAGGCGGAGAATGAACCAATGGGAGGGAGAGGTAGAAGAGATTTGAGGGGTCGAGAACCTGGATGAGAGGGGGGACGTGGTACAGAGGAGAGAGAGAGAGGAGAGACAGAGAAAAGTGTGGACAGAGAGGGACGGAAGAGTGTGGAAAAGAGAGGCAGAGAAGAGTGTGAAAAGAAGAGACAGAAGAGTGTGGACAGAGAGGGAGGGAATAGTGTGGAAAGAAGAGGCAAGCCGGGGGAGACGAGAAGGGAAGAAGTGGAGGAAGGCAATTTGAGGGGAATGGAAGGGGGAGAAGCACGGAGAGGGAGCCCAAGACTGAAACAAGGGTGAAAAGCATGGAGAGGGAGACAGAGAGTGCAGGAAGAGAGAGAGCGCAGACAGGGAGCCCAAGAGTGAAGCAAGGGTGAGAAGCACGGACAGGGAGCCCGAGAGTGCAGCAGGGGAGAAAAGCACAGAGAGGGAGACAGAGTGCAGCAAGGGGGAGAGAGGAACGGAGAAGGAGCCTGAGAGTGCAGCAGGGGAGAGAAGCACGGAGAGGGAGCCCGAGAGTGCAACATCGGAGAGAAGCACGGAGAGGGAGCCCGAGAGTGCAGCAGGGGAGAAAAGCACGGAGAGGGAGACAGAGTGCAGCAAGGGAAAGAGGAACGGAGAAGGAGCCTGAGAGTGCAGCAGGGGAGAGAAGCACGGAGCGGGAGCCCAAGAGTGCAGCAGGGGAGAGAAGCATGGAGAGGGAGCCCGAGAGTGCAGCAGGGGAGAGAAGCACAGAGAGGAAGCCCGAGAGTGCAGCAGGGGAGAGAAGCACGGAGAGGGAGCCCGAGAGTGCAGCAGGGGAGAGAAGCACAGAGAGGGAGACAGAGAGAAGAAAGGGAAGAGAAGCACAGAGAGGGAGCCCTAAAGTGCCGTTAGGAAGAGAGGCGCGGAGAGGGAGCCCGAGAGTGCTGTTAGGGAGAGAGGCACGGAGAGGGAGCCCGAGAGTGCTGTTAGGGAGAGAGGCACGGAGAGGGAGCCCGAGAGTGCTGTTAGGGAGAGAGGCACGGAGAGGGAGCCCGAGAGTGCTGTTAGGGAGAGAGGCACGGAGAGGGACCACTGGGGCTGTGTGTTTCTGAGGCAGAATGTGTGTAGCTATCAATCTGCATGCATGCATGCAGTGTCAAGGATGCACTCGTGTGTGTGCATGAATGGGAAAGGTGTGACAGTGTGCATAAAGTTTACATTAGGCTGCCTTTTCCAGTGGAACCGGCGCGGGAAGGCTATTAAGAGATTAGGGAAAGCGGCCTTCCATTTCTACTTATTTTGTGAATAAAATAATATTTTTGCAGGCACCAGGAGTCTCTTTAAAGAGCTAATAGCGCTGTAGGGTGTCTGCGGAGCCGATGAATGCCCAGCAGCCCAACACTGCCACAGAAAGTGTCCTTGGAACTTGAATGGTGGTGTAAGTATTGCGAATACCTGGAATAAAGCTGCAGTTGGGTTTAGGATATTGTGGTATTTTATTGACTTATTATTTATCGTGTTCTAAAAGGAGCAACAACGTTATGGCGGTAGGGTGACCAGGTGTCCCGGATTTTCCGGGACAGTCACGTTTTTCACAATGGAATATACAAGGTAGCCTAATTTGGTGACTGAAATAATTAGGCTTCTTAGCAGGTACGTGTGAGTGACCCTAATAATACCCAACTCAACCTTTGGGCTGAAGCGCGAGCAAAGTGCCATTGTAGTCCCTTGACTATGTCGAGGGCAGAGGTCGATAGTAGATTAAGTTCAGCTTCCTTGTTGACGCACGCACGCGCTGTGGTACGAGTTGGGGTTGCTGTACTGAGGCAACGACTAACCCCCCTAGAGGTAACTCCAGTGTGTGTATTTTTTACCCTCTGCGGCTGGACGCTGCTCACATGGTACTTAACACAGTAATAAACGAACTCTTCATATTTTTTAAAGTATACGATACGATTTGAGATTGAACTCTAATGCTGACAGTTATGAGAAGCATGCCAGAGCACGCGAACTGTTGTATTTTAAGGCCGATTGAATTGTTGTGAATATTGTGAATATTTTTTCATGTCTTCGCGTTCTCTGGTGATCGGAGGTGATGAGATGGAGAATGACAGTTTTTATGGCATGTTCAGGAGAGGGCAAACGCGTTGTTGGTTGTGCTTTGCTGGGGTCTTTATGCCAATAAAGTGCAACTTCTAAAAAACGGATTATGCTATATTCACATTTCCCTTTGCGCGCGCCTCGCGCTGAAGGTTTAAAAAAAAAACGCGCGGCCGTTAAAGTGACGAGAACGAGTTGGTGCGCGCGAATGTGAAAGTGATCGCGTGCTGTAAGGGTGCCGCGAGCGCTTAATGAGCCATGACGGAAAGCCAGATGGTGCCTGTGCGCGTCGCTGCACGCGTAACTGCAAGCTTTAGGCCATGGTCGGATTTCTAAAGCCCACTTACTAAATGTCTCGCCAGACCAGCGCATGCGCTGGCTCAGGCGAGACCTAAAAACGGAAAGCGACACCACACAGGACTTCATGGTAGCGCAGCCGCGCGGTGAGCTATGAAACAACAAACTTACGCCGCCAGCACAAAGTTGTTATAACTGTGTGACACACTCCCAAAGCGAAACCACGCCAATGCCGTGAGCCATTGCCCCCACCCTCCCCATGCGCAGCAAATAATAAACAGAGTTAAAGAAAAGCAGGACGGCATAATTAAAAAAAAAAATGGCACTCGGAGCGAATGAAAACACGAGCGCTCCTGAAGAGGGCTGTAAACGAAGAAAAAAGAAGTTCTTAAATTGGTAATAAAATGATGGACAGCGGAGGGATTGTGTACTTGGTCCCTGCTCTCGGGGAGGAGTAAACAGAGAAAGAGGCATGACAAGTGCATGTCATGGACAAATGGGGAGAAAGAATGGGAGAGCGACAATGGAGCCAGCAAATGGCAAGCATATGGGCAGGCTGAAGCCCCCAAAGTACATACAACAGGTCTCTTTTTTTGCGCCGTCTTGAGCCGAGACCTAATAAAGGAGGTTTCAGCTTTTCAATGTGTTGGAGAACATTCTACCTCTCCTTCACTTGAGTGGGGAGGGGGGTGAATGGTGTTTAAAGCCACCATATCATCCTGAATAGATTGCTAAAATGTATAAAAGGCTGTTCCCAAGTATCTTTTGCAGCTACTCCATATTATTCACATTTCTGCAGCATCTCTTCTTCTAGGACTAAGAAAATGTAAATCTGTCACTCCAATTCTGGCCAAAATGCATTGGCTTCGGCTTCTGAAGTGAATTGCTTTTAGATACCTGTGCATTGTCCATTGACCCTTCACTCTGAAGCCCCAGCCTATCTGCTGACACTAGATTTCTTCCTAATGTCACTCTCATAAACTAAGATTGTCCTTTGTGGTTCTGCTAACAGTTCTTTGCTTTTGCTGCTCATGGTTCGGTTGGTGATCTTTTTATCATTTGGCACCTCTGGTTGGAATACTCTTCTTCGACTTCATTCTTTTGCAAGAGCATTTACAACTCACTTCTCTCATTAGGCCTGATTTCCATTCTACTTCGGGACACCCAAGGTTGACGATACATTATTTAAGCATATAATCCAATCCGAAATCAATTCTTGGCTGCTGAACACATAAAGTGATTGTCAGTTCTGCAGGGTGTGTTGAAGGTGAGTGATGACATTTGCATTGACCATCATCGAGCACAACAGCCAGCTGATTCAAAATGCCTGTAGAGTGAGTGACATTGACCTAACTCCTAAGATAAAGACATGTGAGAATAGAAAGACAATAATGTAATTTTCTGTCACATTATCAGGACGGCTGTTCTGTGGTACCAAAATATTGTCGAAACATCATCTAACATATATTGTGAGCCCTAAATACCATCTAAAGAAATATTGCCCAATGGAGGTAATATTAGAACATCTGCACCCAATACTTCAATATTTTTATGAACGACATATAGGATACAATATATTTTGTCAGACAATATTTCTGTATACAGTAGTCTGCTATACAACTGCGTGGGAATCAACAAGAAGAAGAAAGGCTTAAAAAACTTCACCTCAAGGTGGAACGAAAGTGGTTTTTTTTCTGGTGCAGCATGAAGCTTTTGAACTGGCCATGGATGCACGAAAGTGAAATGCATTGAGAAGCATATGCCAACAAGGCACTCTTTGGACAGAACAGAGAAATTCATAGGTAGAGTGTGAGACTACTGTGTCATAGGGGTATCAATACTTTTACCTATATCTGCGTGTAGTAGGTTCATTGTGATAACAGACTACAAACAACGTATCCCACTGTACACAGGAACATCCATATCCACTTGAAAAGTGTACGACTCAGTTGCAAACTGTTAATTTATAGGTGCTATGCGACCTCAGAAAATCACCTTCACTACACAGTGCACAACTTCTAAAAGCTATTCTCAACGGTGAACAGCCGTTAGTACGCGGCTATTACACAGCATACCATTACAACGCAAGCATAACAACGCATGCGCTGTAACAACGCGTAGCCTTTACTACGCATGTTATTACATCGCATGCGCTGTTACAACGCAAGCGTTGTAATGCGATCCACATCGTTGTGAGGAAACTGAGGCTCTTCCGTTTCCTCACAACGACGTGCACCGATCACCGCCCATCTGACGACGCTGGAAGGAGAAGAGGAACCACGAGGAGAGAGAGGTAAGAGGGGCTGTGTAGTTTTTAAGGGTTTAGGGTAGGGGTGGGTCGTGCAGGGGGTAGTCTTTTAGGATTAAGGGTAGTGTTGTAGTGTTTAAGGAGTAGTGTTTTTGGGTTACGGGTAGTGTCGGGGGTCGTGCAGGGTAGTGTTTGGGTGTAGGGACAGGACTGGTGGTCGGGGAGGGTCGTGCAGGGAGTAGTGTTTTAGGGTTAGGGTAGTGTGTTGGTGTTTGTGTAGTGTAGGGTAGTGTTTTAGGGTTTAGGGTAGTGTCTGGGGTGTCGTGCAGGGTAGTGTTTGGGTGTAGGGACAGGACTGGGGGTCGGGGGAGGGTCGTGCAAGGGGGTAGTGTTTTAGGGTTTAGGGTAGTGATGTGGTTTATGTAGTGTAGGGTAGTGTTTTAGGGTTTAGGGTAGTGTCTGGGGTGTCATGTAGGGTAGTGTGAGTGTAGGGACTGGACTGGGGGAAGGAGGAGGGTAGTGCAGGGGGTAGTGTTTTAGGGTTTAGGGTAGTGTTGTGGTGTGTCGTGCAGGGTAGTGTTTGAGTGTAGGGACTGGAATGGGGGAAGGGGGAGGGTCATGCAGGGGGTAGTGTTTTAGTGTTTAGGGTAGTGTTGTGTTTTTTGTGTAGTGTAGGGTAGTGTTTTAGGGTTTAGTGTAGTGTTGGGGGGTCGTGCAGGGTAGTGTTTGCATGTAGGGACCGGATTGGGGGAAGGGGGAGGGTCGTGCTGGGGGAAGTGTTTGAGGGTTAGGGTAGTGTTGTGTAGTATGTGTTATGTAGGGTAGTGTTAATGGATGTAGAAATTAGCGTAGTGTTGGGGGGTTATTTAAATAAAAATGCGTTGTAAAAGTATGCGGGGAATTGGGATCCGTTGAAAAGACATTTTATATGCATTTCAAAGCACTTGCGAAGTAATGGTATGCGTTATAAAAAATGCGTTGTAATGGTACTTGCGAACTAAAAACAACGTTGTAAAAGTATGCGTTGTTTTAGTTTGCGAAGTATCGACATATATTCATTCTCAACTCCCACTGGTCAAGAGGGTCCGTTTTCAGGAACTAGCTCCGCCAATACACATAGGGCCACATGTATAAAAGGTTTTAGTGGTCACAAATGGAGAATTTGGCCGTTTGTGACCACTAAAGAGCCTTTTGCAATGTACTAACCCTATTTTGTGAGTCGGTAACCTATTACTGACTCGCAAAATAGGGTTTGAGAGTCTGTATTAGGAAGGGGCGTTTCAAGGGCATCCCTTCCTGAGAGCGAGTCGCAGGGGCATGTATGAATGTTTTGCGACCGGAATGTTATGTTATGTTATAACAATTTATTATGCGCACTACTACCCGGAGGTGGTCACAAAACATTCATATTTTACCGACTCCGTGAAGGAGGTGGTAACCCCCTTTGTGAATGTGGGCACAAACATTTTTTAAGAGCAGGCAGTGGTCGAACGGGCCACTGCCTACTCTTAAAAATGAAAAGGAAACTTTACATTTTTCTGTTTTAAATGCATCCCGTTTTCCTTTTAGGAAAACAGGCTGCATGTCAAGCAATCACAGACATGGTGGTCTGCTGATCCCAGCAGGCCACCATTCCTGTGATTACATGCCATTCCCAATGGGTCGCAAATTGCGACCTCCCTGATGAATATTGATGAGGTTGGTCAATTGCGACCCCATTGGGAATCGCAAACAGTGTCTGAGACACTGTTTTACATCACATTTTGCGAGTCGCAAAAAAGTCTCAATTAGGAGCTCACAAAATGTTTCCTTTGTACATGTGGCCCCAGTGTCTTGCAAGATTCAAAGACTATGTCAATACCCAGTTCTGATGATATTAGGATATTTTTCTAAATGTTATCTGTGGATGCTTTAGTTTCATTCCTAGTTTACCTTATGAGAGGGTCAGAGTTTGGAAGGATGTTGTGCATTTGCATATCTTGTTTATAGGTATGCTGATGCTTTCTTCCTAGAAGTTAAATCATGGGTGTAAGAGACGGGATCAAGGTAGTATACATAATCAAGTGTTGGTAAAGCTAGCACAAAGCCCACTTTGTCCTTTCAAGTATACACCTACAAGCGAGTGTGTACATTTCCTTGTGTGAAGCAAGATAGTGAGGCTTTCAAGGTTGGAAAAGCCATTCCTGGGGACATAACATGGAAAATCTTATAAACATACATACATTCCATGTACCAGTTCATAGAAGAATAGACTAGCATGGGACTAAACCAGTGATTCAAAGTGTCACCCAATGGCTCTTTATTTACCTAAAGCTGTGACCCACACCTTTTTTTGTGAAGCATGCGCTGTCTAAACACAGCTACATGTTCCTCATGTCTTGTGTGGAGCACACCTCCGAACCTCACACAGGACACCAAATTACTTCCAACAAAGATCATTCTAAAACACAAACACTTCAACAGCCGTGCACATCAAAGTGAATAGCTATGTGCTCCACCACCAAGAAAGCGCTTTGGTCGGGCACTGAAGCGCTTTGTCACATGGGTAGCATGCTCTACCATGTGGGTGCATTGTTGAAAGTGTGTTGTCTTTGCTTTGAGCCTATGAGGGCAGTGTTTCCATGTTGTGTTTGATGACCACTGGGGTGCAGTTATCTTATTTATTATTTAGTTGTTTGAGAGTTTTATATAGCACTAGCTAGACCCGAAGGTAACAGAGTGCTTTACAACAGAAAATGTTCACATCAAAGATACCAAGTCTATACAGGAGATCTGTGTCACTGTGCTCCACAACAGTAAATGCTTGTTTTGGGTCATAAGTTTAGGGGTGTGATGGATGAGGAAGAGAGATATAAACATTATTTTTTTAAGATTTATGGTATGCTGCCAGCACAGATTACCTCTGCAGGTCTCTATTGTGTTGGTAGTTTTCTTTTATATTTTCAATCTGATTTCCTTAGCTGGCTGTAGCAGGACACTATCCTCTCTGAGATTTTATAGATCTGGGGTAGGTAACAGGTTAGGAGAAAAAGCAGGGGGTCAGATATCTGCTACTATACTGTACACATTGATTTGTCCAATGTCACTCAACTCATTGATGCAAGGGGAACATTATTTGCATCTATTATGTTACCACAAATTTCATAATTCAAAATACTTTTACTTATGTTTTCCACTCTCTCTCAACCCCCACTCCACTCCACTGTACCGGATGGATGGATGGCTGTGACCGCAAGTAAATGCAGAGTCTTTGCATGAACTGTGGAACATCTGTGTAGGCCCATGCTAATCTGTATGTTTATGGTCTGGCTTGACAGCACAGCTGTCACCAGACAATTATGTGAACAACACTAGTGAGGGGCTTTGGCTCCGCCCACATGTTGGGAGCTAGGAGTACATGTTTTGACTGGGCTGAAGTTGTGTGCTTCCACAGAAAAAGTGTTTGCTCTCCACACAGCTGTCATCATTTTGTTTATTTGTCCTGCTGCATGGGCTTGGACTATCAGGGTCACACACATGACATTTTAATGCTATTAAAGTGTCTTAGATAACTAGATAATGTATGTTGTTTTTCTCTGGCAGAAGCACAGATGGGAGGAGGGCAGTCATTAACCTATAAGGATATGTAGGTCTGGCTTGAAAGTGCAACTGTCACAGGACCTTTTAACCTACACCAATATTATTCTACAGTTCTTTGCTTCCACACAAATACATATCAATTCCCATGCTATTTTCCTGTAATGCTTCACATTACCATGTAACATTCCTTTAAAGCCAGACCTGTTGGCATTGCCTATGCTTGTGAGTCACTTGGGGCCAGATGTACACAGATTTTTTCATTTGCAGAATCGGGACGTTTGCGACCGGAAAAAAAACCTTTTTTTATGTACCAAACACTTTTTTGCGATTCGGTAACCTATTACCGAATCACAAAATGGGTTAGCGATTTAGTATTAGGAAGGGGCATGTTAAGTGCATCCCTTCCTAATAGCAACTCATAGTGGTATGTGTGAATGTTTAGCGACCGAATTGTAGTTGCAAAACATTTGCATTTTACCGCCTACTTCAAGTAGGTGGTAACCCATTCGCAAATGGGAAGGGGTCCCCAAGGAACCCCTTCTCCTTTGTGAATGGTTGCAAAAACGTTTTTTAAGATCAGGCAATGGTCCCACAGACCGCTGCCTACTCTTAAAACAAGCATTTGCAACGCAATAGGTCTCGCATTTGCGAGAGTTTAAGCTATTGGCATTGTAAATGACAATGCCTTTTATATATGTTTTAAAAACCAACACGTGAATAAAAGGCATTGTCATTTAAATGCCAATAGCTCAAACCCTCACAAATGTGAGACCTATTGCATTGCAAATGCTTGTTCTTTATGTTTGGAAGACCAAGCATATTACAAAACGCAGTAGTAACTGCACTTGTACAACCCTAATGAAAACAAGAATGCTGCCAAAGCTTCTCCTGCTGCTGCCGGGAGACAGATGGCCCACGAAAAACTGGTCCCTTCAGCCCTCTGTACTTTGAAACGTGCATGCGGCCGTTGAGGTGCTGCAGCTGCCTCCTCATAAACACAAAGAGGAAATGAAGGAGGGTGCTGTGGGAGCCCCACCTGACACTGGACTCGAGCTGGGCTGCTGCTGGAGAGTCAATCAAGGAGGCCCCACACCAGCCTCAGCTACAGCAAAAGGACATCTGCTTTTGAGAAGGTAAAGAAATAGAAAAAAATGCACATTTTGTTTTCCATTTCTTTGCTTTTGAAGCAATCGCAGCAACCGTGTTTTAGCTTAGAATGTTTAAAGCTAAAGCGCGGGTGCCAGCATTGTAACAAAAACCATTGTGGGAGAGCCCTTCAGGAAAATAGTGCTTGGAGGATGCAATTAAAACATACCGTGTAACAATACAAGTAAAAGGGCCAGTCCTCATGGGAGGTAACAAATGCAGACAAGGCGGTACTAAGGAGGGAATAACAAGCCTATTGACGAATCAGAAGCCAAAGGACAATGACACAAGCAAATGAAAAATATAGGCGGAGAGTGGGTGGAGCTACAAGTCCATACCTGACTATAGCATGCCTCGCAGAGCAGTGCATGCGCTGTCCAGGCTCGACCTAAAAAAAGGAATGAAAACTTTAAATTCTTATTTTTTTAAACGTTTCCCGTTTTCCTTTAAGGAAAATGGGCTGTTTTAAAAAAAAAAAAATGTTGCTTTATTTAAAAGCGATCACAGACATGGTCTGCTGACCCCAGCAGGCCACCGTCCCTGTGATTTCAGTGATTCCCAATGGGTTGCAAATGGAGACCTACCTAGGGTGACCAGACGTCCCGGTTTTCCCCGGACGGTCCCTGTTTTCGGAGCAGTGTCCCTGTGTCCCGACACTTTGCTCCTAATTACATAAATGTCCCGGTTTTTGTGCAGTGTCCGGGTTAAACGGAGAAATGTCCCGGTTTTTAAAAAGTGTCTCGCACTGAAACACTATTTAAAAACCGGGACATTTCTCTGCTTACTTAGCACGGTTTTTAGTGAGGTGAGGTTTAAGTGAGGAGAGCAAGGTGTACTAAGGTTGACTAGTTTTATTATGTGAGTTTTATCGCAGTGGAGTGGAGTAACAATTGTTCCTGGGGAGTAGGGCTATATTTTTCTCGTAGTGGTAGGCTGGTTGGTCTTTCGGTTAGACTTGGAAAGTTACCTCACTTTCAAGGTAAGGACTCGAATATGTGTTACTTCTGATGACAGGGATGATGGGGGGAGAGTGGATGGATTGGTCATGCTGTATTGTACTGATTACTGGAACCTGAACTCAGTATAATTCATGTGTTTTTGTTCTTTTTGTAATTCACTGTAAACCTTTATTGATGCTATAGTCTAAGAGTCCATGCTGTGTTATAAAGATTTTTTTTAAAGAGGAAGCAACCACTTGTCATACAACAGTGTCTTAGTCATCGAAGACCAAACAACAGAAGCACCGAATGAATGACAAAACAAAGTATTTAAGTCGAAGATAAAGTAAGGGTCACAAACGGAAACACATGCAGTAACAAGGAAAATAAGTAAGGTACTAGAAACCAAACCATGTAGCAGAGGCTGGTGGTTCAAGACTGATCACTATCTGCATGCAGAGCCTGTAAAACCCATCTAACCACCGGCAGCAGGACCAAGATAATCGCTCTCCCCATGGTTCACCCAAAATTGGCCTGCATGTGGCTGTCAACACATCAAGGACAGGGCTGAGTTTACCAGCAGTCCAAGTCAACTGGCACCAGGATTAAAGACCATTGGAGGAGGGGCATACAACATACAACATAAAAACCGGGACATTTCTCTGCTTACTTATGCAGAGGTGCTGAGACGGGTCTCTATTGGGATGTCCATTTTTGCCCTCAGGATGAAAAAACAATCTTACCGCTGCAGCAGTACCACCCTTCACTGCCTTCAAAGAGACCCGTTATAGTTCTTTCACAGTCTCATCATCCCAGAACTGAAGCATTTTCAATGTTATGTACAACGAAGCCCAAGTTTGTTGCTTATTTATCTTATGCAGCTAAGAACAACTGACAAAGCGAATAGTCCAGGCTTGTTGTAGGTGTAATGTTACATGCATAGCTGCCAAGGTTTCAGATTTCTATGTGTGACATTTTCATAATTTCAGAATAATTATGAGTGACATTTTAACGACTATGAGTGGCACTTTCTTGCGAGCAAAATCAAGATATTAAAACGAGGGAAACTTATAAATATCAGATATGACATCCATTTGAGCAACTAGAAACTCTACGTTAGCTGCTGCAAAGCGTAAGAAATAATGGTTAAACAACTTTCATTTATACTCATGTCTAAGTAAATATACTTAGGATCGTACAAATATCAGGAAACTCCCTTGCAACATATTAAATCAAGGCTCTCTCTGCACACTAAGTCAGGAGCTGTTTTTTATTTTTTTGTGGTTGTTTGTTTTTTGAGGCTTGTACCTTCAGCCTTTGCTGACTTATACTGGACCCTCTGGTTCCTCCCTCGTAATTAATGATGCTGCGCAGAGAGCATCGCTCAGTCCAGGGCCTCTCTCCAAGGTGGGACTCAGCCCAAACAGGATGTGCGAGGCCCTGCTAACAACACTCTGGTGGCTACTGTTGTTGGATGGGCCAGCAGAGAAACAACATAAAGATTGCCAGCCTTTGTGGTGGCCCCCCTCCTTCCCTGCAAACTAAAGTCAGAAGAACATCAGGACTCGGGGCCACCCTCTGACGTCACATGAGTGACCCTGTGCCTCTCTCCAGGGTGGGACCGAGCCCAAAAAAGATGTGCGAGGCCCTAACAACACTCTGGTGGCTACTGTTGTTGGATGGGCCAGCAGAAAAATCAACATAAAGATTGCCAGCCTTTGCGGTGCCCCCCTCCTTCCCAGCAAACTGAAGTCAGGAGAACATCAGGACTCGGGGCCACTCTCTGACGTCATGTGAGTGACCCGGCCCAACAGGGAACCTATGTCAGAGAGGCCCCAACAACATAAAACACACTTCACGCGGCGCCAGTCTTGCCACCCATTTCACCGTTTTGAGTAACACCGCAGGCGCTGCAGCTGCCTGATCGCGCGCTGCCATTGGCACCCAGGCTTAAAACTTAAACTTACTTGGGCTGTAACACACTCTGCCAAGGCTGGCCAGGCTGCAGGCACTGGTAGGCTAGGCCGCGAGCCACTGCGTGCCCCGGCAATTCGGGTTTGCTGCTCAATCCGCGCCTCCAGGCCATGTTGTCCAGGCTGTGCAGTGAGTCATACTTTGCAATCCACAGGGAGCCATAAGTGTCACCAAGTAAGGATATCACACCGTGCAATTAGCGGTTCACCCGGGTGACGGTCACTGAATCCTCGACGTCCCTCTCGGCTAAGTCTGTGTCACACATAGGATTTGTCTGTAATTCTTCATCTGTGTCTGTGGAGGCGGCTGTCATTTTAGTCCCTTTTCCATGTCTATGACAGCTGTCAAATAGTCCTACTTTTATGTCGACCGTTACTGCAAACGGTAGTCCTACTTCTATGTCTATGAACTGTCCCCGTTTTTTGTTTTGATAATCTGGTCACCCTAGACCTACCTCATGAATATTAATGAGGTAGGTCGATTTGTGACCCACTGGGAATCACAAACAGTGTAAAACACACTGTTGTACGTAGCTGTTTGCAATTTCCTAATAGCGAACCGCAAAAATTTGCTATTAGGTCATCGCAAACCTGATTCTATGTACATGCCCTTGTTTTTTTTTAGCACAATTGCACAACACTATTATTCAGTTCATAATATATACACTGGAGGGCGCCCTTTCATAATATTTAAAGCTTGAGAATATCCCATACATTGAGCACCGCGAAGATGCTGATCATGAGTGAGATTTGGAAAGTGCAAATTCAAACCCTTATATGTGGTGGAGGATAGAGACAAGGTAAGGATAACACTGTTCAAAGTTAAACTTGAATACCAAATTAATGTTTATATAACCGGAACAGAAAAGTAGTCCTCTGCAATGAGCACTTAGCTGGTTTTGAACATTGCCTCCCTTTTGTTTCTTGTAGGTGGTAGATGCTCTTTAATGTATTGGGACGCTCATTAGCTCTGCATATATGTCAGCAAAAACACAGGTTAAAGGCACCTCTTACAAAACGCACATAGGGTCTCAAATGTTTGGCTGCCATTTTGAAGGGGGTTTGCCCATGCACCATGAGTGTGTCCTTTCTTGGAGGAATAGAGATATTAGAGCCCACTTCCTCCCGTCACTATTACATGAAAGGTATCCCTTCTGCAGCGTCCACCCCTACCCGGGGGTTGCAACCATCTTTGTTGCATTGACAGCACGAGCTTGACTAACCACTCAACGAAGAAGCAAGTGCACAGTTTAACGAGGGTCTCAAATGTTTGGCTGCCATTTTGAAGGGGGTTTGCCCATGCACCATGAGTGTGTCCTTTCTTGGAGGAATAGAGATATTAGAGCCCACTTCCTCCCGTCACTATTACATGAAAGGTATCCCTTCTGCAGCGTCCACCCCTACCCGGGGGTTGCAACCATCTTTGTTGCATTGACAGCACGAGCTTGACTAACCACTCAACGAAGAAGCAAGTGCACAGTTTAACGAGAGGTTTAATAGCAAGTTTATTTTAGAAAACAACTTTTTTACAAGCGATTGATTATATAATCAGTGCAGAAATGTTAATTAAAAGCTGATTAGCGTTTTGATTGTTTTTTACATTCAGGTGCAAGGTGTAATTTCTGAGCTACAAGTTCTTCTGAGGCAATGCCATTTTAAAACATATATCCTTATGGGTCCAAAAAAAATTTCAGGGCCCTCATGGCCCAGGTACAGATCAGTGTGAGTGTTGTGCAGTGCTGTCACCTGTCCTGTTGTGTTGAGCATTGTCACGTTCTTCATGATAGCCTGGTGTGTTGGCTCTGCTGTGACCCTGGGATGGCAAAGTGCAGCTGACTTCCGCTTCCTGTTGAAGCAGCTGCTCTTTATTCCATTGCACTTGCCTTGTAACTCTGCCAAGCCTCTCGGGTGGCTTTCTTCAGGCATCGATTGCCCACTTTCATGCATGGCTAGCGTTTCCATTAGTCCCCATGGGCTTTCTCTAGGTTTAAGTGGGAACAGAAATGTCCAACCCATCTGAGATTAACCTGTTGGGCAGTCCATGGTAGCTAAGTCAATTGGGGAGAGCTTAAGAAAGACATAACCCTTCTGGGGTAGTGTATTTTTACATTGTGTCACCTCCATTTCTCTACCTCGCCCTTGATGACCGACTTCAGGAAGAGGCTTAAGACCTGGCTCTTCGAATGAGACCTACAGCAAGTGCCTGGATACCCTCTCGGGTGACAAGCAGCGCTCTATAAATACTTCATGATTGATTGAGAGGGCTACCTCTGTACTGTACCTTCCAACCATGAGCTGGTGTGTCTGGAGTTGGACCCAGTTGTTTGGCCCATGTATGCTTCATTTCTTACTTACAAAGTTTTTTTGTGACTCCTCTTTCAAGAGCAGAATCCAAAGTTTTGAGACCACACTGGTTGTCAGGAAGTGGTCCTTCTCTATAGTATGGTACCTAAGCACAAGCCTTCTCAGACTTGGTTTATACAAGAAAAGTAGGCTGCCGAGGGGGTGTTTTGAGCTATTAAAGAGTAAAGTGAAAATGATGTAAATGCAGTGCTTTAAATGGGCCGGTACTCACCGGTACTGAGTACCGGCACTTCTATATTTTCTCCCCTTGAGTACCGGGACCTTTCCTCGGACAAGGAGAGTACCGGTACTCAAAACAGCCCGGTTTTGATGCGGTTGGTGCTGCGCTCCTAAGCTACATCCTTGGCAGCACCTTCTGCACGGGTTCAAACGCCTTTCAAACCGAGCTGATGAAGCCTGGGCTGAGCTGATGAAGCCTGGGCTGAGCTGCTTCAAAAGCGCCAGGACCGCAGCTCGTTTTCAGTAGAACAGAGAGCTGCGAGTGCCTCCCTGGAAGTTAAGAGAGGAGTATTGGTGCAGGGTGTCTTTCAGAGGGAGTGGGAAGGTGTCCATAAAACCGAATGCGCGCGAGTGTGGGACACATTGTTCAGGGCAATACAGCTTGTTAGCATGCCCATTGTTTTAAACGCCCGCAAATCTTCGCTCATCAACAATTTAAATGAAAGGGATTTACATGAAAGAAAATCCCTGTCCTCTAGACTTAAATCAATGCATTCATGATTTTAAAAAAAACTGCAGAGCTAGTATTGATTCATTAGTGTGCCGTTTATTGTTAAACATTTGTTAAATAACTATCAACTTAGGTTTATTTGCAGCACCCAAGTCACCTCCTAAGTATCTCTTTTCCAATGAGACACAAGTGGCAATCTCTGAAAAGGTTTCAATATGCGAATAGCTACATCGCACAAAATGCGACCCCCGACTTTGTGCTGCACCTGTTAAAGATTTGAAGGCCTCCAATGTCGGGGGCACTGCGTGTGAAAGAGAATGTCTGAGGGCCAGGAAGTAAAAGCAATAAGTGTGTGAGTTTGCAAGCATGGATATGACTGTGAGAATGAAAAGTAGTACTGTGTTTGAGTGAAACTAAATGTGATGCAGAGAGCATGAAAAGGGCTTTTAAGTGTATGAGGGGGCATGTGTGTGTGAAAGGGGACAAATGTATTTAGACTGCATGTAGGGATTGTGTTAACAGTTCATCTCCATCTTTTCTAGAGATAATTTTGTGATTTTTATGATGTTCTCTGATGATTTTGTGAAATTTTGTTTATTTTTTTAAGAAAATGCCCGCTATGTGAACAAATGATGCAGGAGGTTTACCATTCAGAAGACAAATGTAGTGATGGGAGAGCCAACAAATTTACAGGGAGAGCTGAGCCAAGGGTCTGTCTGGGCTCTAAGAAAACTTGCATGAGCCGAGCCCTGGAACTGTTTGAATGTAAATCATCCAACAAACAACACTTAAAATAGGATAAAGTCTCTTCAAAATAAAAAAAGCATGTTTCTTTAACATGGTACAGCTATGACATTAATAGGTCACATTATGCAATACTGAGGTATAATGAAAAGGGAGATTTGTAAAACAAAATATTTGCCTAAGATCACAGAGTTTGGTTAAGTGGAGAAGCCGGGATATATCCCAGGTTTTCTTGTTTCACTTTGTACATATCAGCCACTAAATGAGTACCTATTCATCTCTCCTTTTTACATCAGATGTTAATGTTTTGTTTTTAACTTTGTGTATAAGGGCACGGCGAGTGCAGCAGGCAGAAGCCACATGACATTTCGGCTCATTTTGGGCTCGAAGTTCCAAGAGAACCTGGAGTTGATCCAGAGCCCAGCATCTGGTTCGAGCCTGGCTCGACCTGCAGGTGGCTCACACACCTCTAGGCAAATGTACTTTAGAAATGGCTACTCATGAGGCCAACTCTAGGTTTATTAATCTGGCAAAGGCCTAGGGTTTGCAGCAGAAAGTGGGCGTAGTCGCAAAGAGCAAAATCTGAACGTAATTATTTTTTAAAACTCTGCCCCAAAGAATTTGACAAAAAGACAAATGTGATAATAAATGTATTCTGCCTCACCTAACTCATCACAACATGCTGCATTTCGAAATATTACCTGGTACAGAGATCTTTGTGTATCCAGTAAATTCCCGGGTACAATGGCACTTTAATAACTCTGGTGGTTAACGCACTTGCTGGAAATATCTGTATGCATTCTTCTAATCAAAGGTTTGACTGAACATAAAATTGCATAGAGGATCAATGTGCCTGCTGTAACGCACAGCATGAGACATGCAGATCACAGATTTGTTTTTTATATAGGGAGCTCTCTCTGTTGGTTACTGTTTTTGCTGCAGAGATCATTGTGTTACCTGCAGGTCACAAGTTAAAATCTTTGTCATATAGTTTAGTTATTCATGATCCTGCATCAAGGATATGTATACAAACTACAAGGCAAACGTTAGGAAACTTGGTGTTTTTTTTCTCAATATTTTATTATTATAAGGTTGCTTAAAAAAAGGTTAGTTTGGTTAATATTAAGGACTTATTGGTAAGTACTATATAAATGGTTAGACATTCTTACAATGCATGCATATTTTTTGCATACAAAGCTTAGAAAGGTAAAAAATATAGCCCCGCCCAAGCTCCGCCCCCAGTCCCCTGCTTATTTTTGGCGAGTACCTGCACTTATTTTTTTCTATTTAAAGCACTGTGTAAATGTATTACCAATAGGGTGTTCTAGCTCTAAGAGACCATGGTGAAGATCAGAGTGTAAACCTCCTCTAGTCTAGATGGAATAAAGCCAGGTTTCCACACCTTTTTTCGAAAGGCAAGAACTGGTTGCACAAACATAGATGTGCAGGCATCTGGTTCCTGCGTTGCTGCTGTCTTAAAGGAAAACGCACAACTGCCAACTCTGGAGTGGCTAAATCAGGGCACCTCCAATAAAGTGGCAGCTGAAGAGGCATAATGTAGTCTCAAATGCAGCACAGGAGTCTATAGTACCCAATAATATTGTAAAGGAACCTCAAAAATGAATGAACAGATTTTTAACTCTATAAGATGACTTTGAATAGGCATGACCCACCAAAACATTTTCCAATTCTTATCTGCACCCTCAACTACTCGATTAAAGGAATATTCACTCAGAGCAAACCCATACTTTCAAAATGTGCATGCAGCGCACTCGCTTGAAGCAATATTTTATACTGCTACCTTTCATGGCACTAGTGCCTTCACGGTATTGGTGTAATGCAATGACAGGCAACAAAGCACGGATAAGCCTCGCATGTGACAAATTAAGGAATTACCTGGCCTTTTACCATGTAGGAAAATAATACAAAGATTGCCAAACAGGGATAGGGCATACTTACCACCTACTTCAAGTTCAGATAAAATGGATGCCACAATCCTCTTTGCTATAGCAGACCAATGGGTTTTGAGAGTTGCGAAAGTGGTCTTCACGGGAGCAACCTAAGGACATGGGTGACTGTGTGGAATTATGACTTACCAAGACAGAACCAGTGATAGGTGGAAGGTACGAGGTTTGGTGATGTGTGATTTGCTGATGTGTGTAAGAACCAGTGATAGGTGGAAGGTACGAGGTTTGGTGATGTGTGTTATGTGCATGTGATCAGTTTGCTTGCGATAGCAAGTCTGCTTGTTGATGAGCATAAGATTATAATTGATCGACATTCTACACTGTTTGTGCTGGGATTGCCCTTTCAGTTGCTAATCCCCCACAAACAACTCGACTATTGTGATTGGAGCAAAAGTTGTGTAACTTCTTGCCATTTGGCACACAGATATCTGGAGGCAGTGCGGCATACTATTTAATTTTGCTGCCAACTGATGTGAACGTGAGATAACTGTCCAGACAAATTTCTGCAAATATATGACACTACATGTATTGCATTGCATGACTTACATATTACATGCTCTGGTTTTCAGAGTGGGTTGACTAACAGAAAAGTAGATAAATCTTCATGTGCACCGGGACAGAATTGGAGAGCAACACCCTCGAGGAAGCAATTTACGTGGCTCGGTTGATTCTGTTCACCAAAGTTGCACTTCATTTTTTCCATGTTTAGGAGCTCTCTGTTGGTAAGTGCTCTCAATTACAGACACGCCATCCCACATGGTGCCACTGTGTATCACACGATATCTGCTCTCTTCAAACAGTCTCCCAGTGATGAGCCAATATCACATGGTGGCACAAAGTGAGCTGGAAACCTCTGCAGAGAGCAGATTTCCAGCTTTTATCTGGAAACTATGGACAGCTGGCATCCAATAGGGGTTTTACAATCTCCCCAAGACATCAGGTATAGCCTTGGAAGCCTTTCCTATTTTTTTTTATGGTGGAATCGGCAGGTTGACTCAGGCAGTGCTAGGCTCTAAGCCCCACTCTTTACATTGTTGGCAAGGTTTTGATGGCCTCAACTCCCTGCCCTTCCACAACCTGTCCCTTCAAGGCCCTGCCCCCTCACAAAGTAAAATTATTTTCAAAGTTGGCACGTCTGCAGTTAGGTAATTCCTCAAACTTGTTCCCAATTTGTAGACCTAAATTTATGTCTATGGCATATCCTGGGTTTTGGTTTTCAAAATCTAGTCACCCTTCACCGGGGGTCTCCAAACTATGGCTTGTGGGCCACAACTGGCCCTCTACAAGATTTTATCTGGCCCGCAGCAACTTTAGCGTTAATAAGCTAAAATGTAATTTGTCTGTTTTCCAAAGCCTCGGATTCCGATGATCAAAGGGAAATATATATCCAAATCCTTTCGCATCCCGTAGGTGGCAGCAGAGCCTCTTGAATCCTCTCTATTATTTAAAATGAATTAAAAAATGAGTAGCCTGCTTTTTGTATCTACAGTTAAGTAATTGATTATTTTGTCAGAGCATTTGCTAATGTTTCCCATTTTTACTCATTATATATCATTACTCAGTTTAAGCACAGCATGGTTTCTTTGTAATTGTCACATTTCTCCTTTGTTCAGAATCATATCATGCTGATTGCAAAAAAGATCCAAGTAAATCTTATTCATTAATTTAAATTTCATTCATTTATAAAAACTGATTTTTTTCGGCACGCAAAAATTTGTAAATATGCAATGTGGCCCTCATACTGTAAAGTTTGGAGGCCCCTTCCCTACACTGTGTGTCTGCATTTGGCGATTACATTTGTGGTACTTTGATAAATTAGGTATTGGGACTACTAGGCACACACAAGGGTTATTCACCAAGGTTTTGAATATGGCGCAGTGCAAAGCAAAGCATTGTGTCGATTTACTGCCCAGGATAATGCCTGCAGGTGCAGTGCAAAATTGTGCAGGTCTGCGCAAGCGCCGTGTCTACGCTTTGTAAATAATAGATGGCGAGCAACTTGATTTAACATGCAATACCTGTATTTATTTAACCCAGTGTACTACAGTAGCTCCCAAAGCATTAACCTTTGATGATAGCCCTAAGGTACCTGTTTTTAGGTGTGTGTTGTGCATTAAAAAAGTTATTTTCATTTAATTTTCATGTAAAACAGGAGAAACAGATACCCAATTAACAGATGAACTGCAATGCTAGGAAACCTGTGATCAATCGTCGTTTCCCTGCATTCCCTGACTGTGTGATCCTAGAAAATTGACTCATTCCATTGTCTCGTTTTCCGTTACCATCACATTTGAGAGCACTTCGATGTTCATCCGTTCAGCATGTGAACTGTACAAAAACCTCTTTTGATGTATATCTTACATGACAACAGTTTTCTCCATCTCTACTAATAACATGGGCCACATATTTGGTGCGCATGTTCACTGACTTGCCTATTAGTTCACTAATGACGTCGGCGGTGGGGTGGGACAGGCGTATGTGTCATGGACATTTTTCGACATTCATGTTCAGGAACCAGCACCTCTAAGAAATGCCCCTCAATCAGTGCAAAGAAGAATAAAAAATTAGCTAGCATTCGCGCCAAGAATTTTCAATTCTATTAAGGACATGGAGGCGAGGATTATGCTTTCTCTTTCATTTATTGCCACTCACAGCAGCCAATGAAAAACTTTGTTTTATGTAAATAAACTTCATTTCCCATGATGCACATGTAACACATCACATTCTGTAAGCCCCAATAAGAGCCACCATGACCGGAAATCCTCCTCTTTCTTTGTGCGAACAATAAAGTTCAGTAACATAACAATAGTCCAAAACATCCTCCAACGTGGAAGAACAAATCCAACTGGAAATATTGGCTTCTCAACCAGGATGAGTCTTAGTCATTCTTCTTCTCCGAACCTGGAAAAAATGAGAGATAGAAAGACCCGTAACTTCTGCTTAAACAGAATATAAATACATACGGGTGGGTAAACATTACAATACTGTAATACAATCTGGTGGGATAATCCTCGCCTCCGTGTCCTTAATAGAATTGAAAATTCTTGGCGCGAATGCTAGCTAATTTTTTATTCTATTACAGGACCGGAGGCTTCGTATTATGCTAGTTTAACGCTGGTCAAATACCACAGAGGAAATATCACCCACCGGTTTATAATAAAACTGTTTAAAGGTAGACTCAGATGACCAATCAGCCGAATGCATAATGTCTTGAATAGTAGAACCCAACATAAAAGTCTTGGAGGCCATGGCGCCCCTAACAGAATGTGTCCCAAATACCTGGGTAACAATACCTGCTTCTTGCATAACAGATTTTAGCCATCGGGCTATAGTAGCCGCGGTAACAGGTTTGTAAGGTTTTTGCAAAGCAATTAATAATTGTACCACACCATCAGGCCGAACAGACCTGGTACATTCATCGTAAGTCTTGAGACATTGAACTACACAAAGCTTCGTATTACTAGGAAAAGCATGATATTCCACATTTCGTGACATAGTTTTAGTTCTGGAAGTAATGTTAAAAGTAACTCCTTCTGGAGTGAATACTCTACCTGTAATGTCTAGGGCTCTAACATCGGAGGACCGTCTACAAGCGGAAAGACATAACAACATTGCGAGTTTGGATGACAGTTGTTTCCGAGTTAACAAATTATTTTGTGGCCATTTATTGAATAAGGAAAGAACTAGAGAGACGTCCCACAAGGAAGAATACTTTGGTTTGGGTTGGTTCGCCACCCTAATACCTTTCAACAGTTTACATATTAGCGGATGCATCCCTACTGGCTTACCCTCAATCTTGGACTGACCCGCCGAAATGGCGGAGCGGAAATTGTTGACAGAACGCTATGCCAAACCCTCAGAAGCCTTTTTGGACAAGAAATTTACAACATAGGGTAACTCTGCCCCCACGGGATCCACGTGCTGTTCCACGCACCAACGAACCCAACCTTTCCAGGCTGAAGAATATCTTTTCCTGGTTGAGGGGCCCCAAGCCTGGTTGATGAAAGCTGAAGCTTGTTCCGAAAATCCAGGCATTTGCCAACGTTGCCGGAAAGTCTCCAGGCCATCAGGGACAACTGCCCCGATATTACCATCGAGTGCATCTCTCCATGAGGGCCCTGGAGCATCGTTGAGGACCACAGGATCATCCTGGGAGAGTCGCAGCTCGCCTCCAATAATATCGGGAACCAAGGATGCGACTTCCACAGGGGGGTCACTAGGATCACTTCCGCCTTCTGGCGCATTATCTGCGTGAACACCCGAGGAATTAATATAAAGGGGGGAAAAGCATAATTCAGGCTCAGGGACCAATCCTGAGAAAAAGCATCCGTCGCCAGGGCTAACGGATCCGGCCTCCAGCTGAAGAATCTGGACGCAAACAGGTCGATCTCGCAATACCCCCAGATCGCCTGTAACCATTGTACTATCTGGGACTGTAGTTGCCAATCGCTGTAGTCCTTGAGGTGTCTGGAATTCCAGTCCGCCACTACGTTCGACTGGCCCGGAATATACTCGGCTATGACTGAGATTTGATGACTCGGGCAATAATGCCAAAAGTCCTTTGCTATCTCTACTAGCATCGAGGACCCAGTTTGTTGATGTACTGAACCGCTGAAATGTTGTCCATCCGCAAGAGGATGCAACACGAGACTTGCTTGGGTGACAGTGTCCGGATCGCGAACGACCCTGCAAGCAGTTCTAGACAATTGATGTGGAGGTCTAGTTCGCGCAGGGACCAACGCCCTCCTGTAGAAATATTTCCGCAGCGAGCCCCCCAACCCCAATGGCTGGCGTCTGACTCTATGACGACTTCCGGCAGGGCGCCAAAAATAGCTCTGCCGTTCCACGCTTCCACGTGGGCAAGCCACCACTGTATTTCCTCCCATACCTCTGGGGAAAGAGGTACTAGATCCGTGTACGAGAGGCCCTTCTGTAGGTGTTGAATCTTTAACCGTTGAAGGGCTCGATATGGAGAGGACCCGGAAAAATTGCCTGTATGGAGGAGGCCAACAGGCCCACTATCCTGGCAATGACTCTCAGTGAGACCATCTGTTGAGATAACAGGGAACGCAATTCCTTTTTGATATCCCGAAGTTTGGAGCGGGGAAGCCTCAACTGAGCTGTTTGAGAATTTATGACGAAGCCTAGAAAGTCTATCATCTGGGAAGGGCAAAGCACCGATTTGGATTCGTTGATCACAAACCCTAGGTCCTGTAACGTAGCAATGGTCATGTTTAAATGCTGGGCCGCCAGGGTTGGAGACTGCGCCATGATGAGTATGTCGTCCAGATACACTATCATGCGAATCCCCTGTTGTCTGAGGTATGCTATCACTGGTTTCAGCACGTTGGTGAAACACCATGGTGCTGAGGAAAGTCCGAAAGGAAGGACCAAATATTCGAACCATCGGTTCCGCCATTGAAATTGCAGGAACCGGCGATGGGGGGAAAAAATGGGAATGGACAAATAGGCGTCCTTCAGGTCCAACCGGACCATCCAGTCCCCTTGTTTGAGGAGATCCGCCAACAGATGGATGCCCTCCATCTTGAAATGTTTGTAAATCATGTAATGATTGAAATCCTTTAAATTTAGTACCAACCTGTAACCTGCTCCTTTCTTCTGTACCAAGAAAATATTGCTGCAGAAGCCGCGAGGGCCCTCGTTGCAATACGCTATCGCGCGTTTCCGCAGCAATTCTTCGATTTCGGAATCTATAAAATCGCACTCGAGTTGGGAAAAAGAAAGCTGTCTGGGCAGTTTTACCTGACAAGGGGTCTGAAAGAAATCTAGATGAAAACCCTGAATTGTCTGCAATATCCAAGCATCCTGCGAGAGTTGAACCCAATTGTGATAGAAAAATTGGGTACGACCCCCTAAGGGCAATAGGGAAATGTATTGAAGCGCTGTCTGGTGGGGTAGAAGGTACCCCCACGGGTGGAGTCCCAGTCGCCACGCCCTCGTCCGAAGTCATCTCTTTGAGGACCTTTGAGGACCTTGGGAGAACTGACGGCCAAACGAGCGTCCCCGACCTCGTCCGGCCCTGTTAAAAAGGCAAGCCTTGAACACTCTTTTGATGCCAGACTGTCCCTTGTCGAGGGTCGTGAACGTGCCCACATATTTAGCCACATCTATAACAAAACGTTCTCCGCAGAGATTGCCCCCTGCTAATGGACCTGGTTCTGCCGAGGCCAGTTCCGTGAGATTGGAGTCCATACGCATAAGGAGCGATTTGCGTCGGGAAGCAAGATGGCGGCCGAGTGAGTTGAGTCGGCCGTAGGTGTCTCCCGATGTGATGGTGGAAGTTGACTAGGAGACATACGATGAGAGGCTAAAACAAAAAACGAATGTTGAACCCTCCAGCAGGAAGCTTAAGAATAAGCAGCTGTGCCGAAACCGGCCGAACTTTACCTGACTTGCAGCGCTGGGTTGCAGTGCTGGTGGAGGTCGCGGAGCAGCTGATCGCCGGCTGTAGAGGCTTCGAGCGGGAACTGACCCAAATCCCGATGTGGTGCAGGGGATCCTCAACCTGTTCAGGAAGCATGGGTCCAAAAGCAGGCGCAAAAGGCAGAGGTGCAGCGCTTCATATCGACCCCCAGGAATCCCCCCCAAAGAAGCGCGGTGGAAACCGAGCCGGCTCCCGTCACAGCTCAGGGACGCAGACAGAGGATCAGAGAGGAGAATCCCTCTGACAGGAAGGGGAGGGGCGCCGGCGCGCAGCCCCAGCCGCATCGCACCGCCGTCTCAGTCATCGAGTTTCTCAGAGCAGCAGGGAGCTGCTCCATAGCTCAAGGAGTGGAACAGGGGAGTGAGCAGACTGAGACTATTGGTGAAGTAAGTGAGCAGGTCCCAACGCCGGCCGGTAAGGATCCAGGGGATGTCGGGGAGGGGGTCTGTGGAGGCGGAGACACTGGATAACCATATCCAAGGGCGGATGGAAGCTGGAAGTGGGAATTCGAACAATGAGCATGTACAGCAGGTGGAAGGGACGGGGCGGGATCAGGCAGTAGGGGTGGTAGTGCAGATTGAAGATCCTCCCGGCAATACAGATATTGAGGAAAATGGCCAAGACACAGGAGTCCCCTTGACAGGCCCGGAGGGAATAGGCCAGCCGGCGGTTCGGTCAAGAGAAGAAAATCCTACCAAGAAACCTAAGACCTATGGGGGAAAAAAGGGGCTCAAAATGGGCCTGACAGATCTATCGGGGACAGCTGAACGGAACCCCCCCCATACAAGTGCCTAGGGGGAAGTTAAAACCCGAGGGTCTCTCTAGGATCCATAGAACCCCGCAGGATCGTAGGGAAAGAGATATCGACTCAGAGGCGAACGACTATTTCTCATTATCGGACGCCACATGGTCAGGCTTGGGGTCAGATTCTGGGTCTAACAGAATCAAGTGAGGAGAGCGGCGCTCCTGGCATGGGCACAGGAGGCAAGGGCACTATCGCAACGACACGGAAGACGCACTCCAGAGTGGGTAGAACCGATAACCAAAGGCAGAAGGATCTGAGATGGGATTACTCCCTTGGAGATCAATTGATGGGGGATAGCAATAAATCTCCCAGTGAAGAACTTTCTGTGGCACCCCCAACTCTGGAATCCATTCTGCAGTGTGTGGTAGCACACCGAGACGAATCTCGTTTGGAGAGTAAAAGATCTCAGAATGCTTCCCGTAAACTACAAGGGGCGATAAGGAAGGTCGCAAGAACCTGCAAGGATATAAGCGACCGGATGACTGAGATAGAGTCAAGAACGGCCTCTTTGGAGACAGAGGTAGCAGGATCAAAGGGACAAGTAGAAGCCCATGAAGCACAACTCGTGGACATCCAGTGGAAGCTGGAAGAGAGCGAAAATCGTCAAAGGAGGAATAATTTGCGTTTTTGGGGTATCCCGGAGGGAAAGGAGGGGTCGGATGCATGGTCATACATGGTCCAGATGCTCCAGAAATCCTTTCCAGAATTGGAAGGCTGGAACTGGCAGCAGGAAATACAAAGGGCGCATCGAGTACCGTTTACTATCCGACTGCCAGTTCGCCCAGATGCTAAGCCAAGGGCATTTCTGGTTTATTTTGGAAATTATTTATTGAGGCAAAATGTGTTTGAAAAGGCAAGACCAGAAGCACAACGTACTGTGGATGGGTTCTCATTCTTCACCAGACCGGACTTTTGCCATATTACTGTGGAAAGACGCTGGAGTCTGCGTCAGATGATTAAGTATTTTCAGGACAAAGGTGCACAGGCCTTCCTTCTAAACCCGGCTCGACTAAAAATAATCTGGAATAATCAAACTAGATTCTTCACATCGGAGATCAAGGCGAAGGAGTTTTTAGACGCAGGGGGAGATGACTTTTCTTTCTGATGGGGCCTTCTTTCTCTCCCCTCTTTCCTGTCAAGGGTGTCTAAGGCATAAAAATTAACCAAAGGGGTTCAAGAGGATCCCAGATTAGATTAGATAGGGCTTTAAGTATATAGCAATAAGTAGCTGTTTTTCTTTGTTGGTTTTTACATTTTGGGTGTCCTTTTTTTGTATCTTTTCCCTTTCTTTTGAGTGAGGCGACATCAAGGGCTGAGGGGGTTTAGAAGGGCATACATATGCATCACACACACATCTTACACACACGTCACCATCGGGAGGGTATCACCGATCATCAACCACAGACCTAGGTAGGTCTGTTGCTTCACAAAGCAGGGAGGGAGGGCGGGGGGTGAGAGGGAGGGGGAGGAGAGGGAGGGGGGAGGAGGGGGCAAAAAATTCAGAAAAAGCAGAGGTAAGCTGTAGCTGGATTGACACAAAGATGAAGGAATGGTTTAATGGGCAACCCAGGTATCAAACAAACTATAGAGATGGGTAGGCTGAGGATCTGTTCATTAAATATTGGGGGCTTGAATGACAGGGGTAAGAGAGATGGGTCAGCAGAGGTGTACGAACATTGGGTGCTGATATTATATGTCAACAAGAAACCCATATTCCATGGCAAAAGAGAGGGCTTAATGCTATCCCAGGGTATACCCAGGTAATTAGTTCATTACAGACTACCACGACTAGAGGAGTCGCAATACATATCTCTAATCGGATACTACCAGTTGAGCGAACTCTATCGGATAAGTGGGGAAGGTGGGCGATTGTATCATTATCTAGTGGAATAACATTATGTACGATCTATGGGTCGAATTTTGATGACCCAGACTTGTTGTCAGAGCTAGAGCTTGAACTAGCTTCTTAGCCATTCCCGCTTATAATTTGTGGTGATTTTAATATCCATTTAGAAACACACAACACCCCATGGGGAGGGTATCAGGGGAGGAAGCCACAAGTTTTCAAAGCTTTAAAAGCTCTAGTGGACAGTCATGGATTAGTGGATATGTGGGCCTATAAAAAAACTGGGGACACAGGGTATACCTATTTTTCATGCCCACATAGGAAATATGTCAGGCTTGACTATTTTTTTGTCTCCGCCTCTCTTAAAGAGGGAGCTAATATAAGGAAATTACCTAAGGTCCTCTCGGATCACCATCCACTGATGTTGGAAATTGAAGTTCAGGGGCACGAGAGATCTTTCACAAAATGGTCTTTTGATAGAAAACTTTTGGTCACTGAGGGATTTATAGAACACATTAGGGGGTGGACTAGGCAATTTTATGATATGAACAGATTCAGCACATCGAGAGAAATTGTATGGGATGCGTTCAAAGCTGGGCTTAGGGGCGAGATCATTAGCTACGGGGGGCATCATAGGAAGAGAGAGAGGTAATACAGCAACTTACGGTGGAGCTTTCTAAATATGAGGAAGAGCATATGGTAGCTATTGGTAGAAGGCAGGAGGAATTACAAAATCAATTAGAACTAAAAGTTATAAGTACTAAGGCTAAAATTAACGGAATTTACAACAAGAAAATTGCTGAAATATTTCAAACTCGGGCCAGGGATAATTATGAATATGGGGAGATGACAGGGAAACATTTGGCACTCCGATTGAAACAGAGGGCGGCAGTAAATAATATTTCAAGATTAAAGAGGAAGGATGGTAAAATCGTGACAGAGCCCCAAGATATTGTAAAAACATTCGCTGAATTTTACGAGGACTTGTATAGCTCCAGGGACAACTTGTTAACAACAGTAGGTATGGGAACCAATATCATGCCCCCAATTATCCAAGAATTGGAAGAAGACATCTCATTGAATGAGGTTATTGAGGCACTCCAGGCAACGGCGTATGGTAAGGCAGCCGGCCCAGATGGGATCCCAATGGAGATCTATAAAGCTCTACAGATGGAGCTGGCTCCCCTGTTGATGGACCTGTTTCTGGCGGTGCAGGGGAAGGGGAGTCCGCCCCAATCCTGGCAGGAGACTAACATTGTCGTCTTTCTGAAAACGGGAAAACCTGCTGAGGATCCAGCCTCGTATAGACCTATCTCCCTGATAAATGCTGACGAGAAACTTTATTCCAAAATTATAGCGCTGAGACTAGCAAAAATAATTGCTTCTTTGGTTAGTCCATGGCAGCATGGTTTTATTCCCGGCAGAGGAACGACGGACCATGTCCGACGTGTTATATCATTATTCGACATTGTGGAAGCTACAGGGGAGCAGATGTCCTTAATATTACTGGATGCACAAAAAGCTTTTGATCAGGTCGAGTGGGCATACCTGTGGCATAATCTAAGATCAAATGGTTTTGGCCCTCGCATATTGACTGCTCTAAGGGCAATGTATGTACAACCTTACGCAAAAATACAGCTGATGGGGAGGGAATCGGAAAGGATCAATATTGCACGTGGCACAAGACAGGGCTGCCCCTGCTCCCCCATCCTTTTTGCGCTCTATATTGACCCTCTAATTAGATCAATGTTAAACGATGAGGCTATTAAACCGGTAGTGGTCAGGGGATATAACACCAAAGTGTTAGCTTACGCTGACGATATTGCAGTCGTCACCCCCGACCCACTGGAAGCCTTAGGAAGGATTGAAGTCCTGGCGTCTGAATTTGGGCGGCAGTCGGGGTATGCTTTAAACGCTAATAAAACCAAGATCGTCTGCTCCAAATCCACTCCGTATCAAGATCCACGGAGGACGGAGGTAGCTACATACTTAGGGATAAACATAGCTGCGGAGGTTGGGACTATCTGGGATATTAATTCGGTGCCTCTTATAAAGAAGATAGCTGACGACCTAAAAAGAATGGACAACTTACACCTCTCCATTATAGGAAGAGGAAATGTCCTCAAGATGACAATGTTCCCCAATTTTTTTTATTTATTTAGATGTATACCGCTGGAACCATCAAACGTGTTTTTAAAAAAAATAGAAGGGATTTTCTCACAATTTATTTGGGGGTATAAAAAGATTAGGAGATCATTGAAGTTGATGACTTTACCACATAATCGAGGGGGATTGGCTGTCCCGCACATGCTATATTATTATTGGGCTATAACATTGCAGCAAATGACCAGTCTTTTTAAACCTAAAATATGGTCCGAATCAACGTTGGGATATCAAGACAGGGAGACTCCCCCCTCTATATACGAGCTTGCCATAGGGGATGCAGCTCCAGGAATTTTACTGAGGCAGTTGGAGGGGAGTTATTATAAGAAAACGCGCTTCAAATCCCTAAGAGCAGCCTGGAACGTATGGAGAAAAGCTAGTAAGTTTATGAAAATCCCAAAGGTCCAGAGATATTTACTGTTATGGCGGTCGTCAATTTTCCCGTCTTCACTTAACGATATAATAGGTAGAATCTGGGCACAGGCTGGAATAAATAATTTAGGAGACATTTTTAATCAGAATGGGGTGATGTCATTCGGAGAACTCCAGGAACAATTTGGGGTAGACACTAGGACATTTTTTAAGTATATACAAATCAGGGAGACAATTAAACCAGTTGTGTCGCAGCTCACTAGTTTGGGTAGAATTCCACTGTTGGAATGTTTAGTATATAGGCAGCCCCGTGTCAAAGATCTGTATTCTATATTGATGAATGCTAATCAAGATGATATAGCCAGGTTAGAAAGCTCATGGTCCGTGAAGCTTGGGAATCAGGATGTGGATATGTGTAGATCTCTGAACTTGTCTAAAAGGATATTTCTATCTGCTAACCTCAAAGCCCAACATTTTAAAACAGTATTTAGACTATATTTTACGCCGGCAAAACTGTTCGCTTGGGGGAAAAGGGAAACCAACTGCTGTCCAAGATGCGGACAAGGTCCGGCTGATATGGTTCACATGTTTTCCGGCTGCTGCAAACTGATTGTTTTGAAACAGGGGATAGAAACCTTCTTGAATCAATTTACAGGGCGGCCAGTCCCATTAACTCCAACAATGGTGCTACTTGGCTTTGATGAAAGCTTGCAGATGGAACTGACCCAAGTATATTTTTGTTTTATGGTAACGGCCATTCTTCGTATAATGATTGCAACAAAATGGAAAGATGTGGATCCGCCGACATTCCAGGAGCGGTATGCTAGACTTCATCATGTGTACAATCTGGAGAAGGCATTGTATAAATGTAAAGGGAGGAGAGCAAAGAAAAGGGGTCGACAAGTATGGGGGCTTCTGATGGAGTAAGATGGGAATTAGGAAAATAGAACTAATAAGCTTAGCTGAAAGGTGTTTTCGTTTTTTAGGTAGCCTTGTGTATATCTCTGTCTTTAAACATTTATTTCTTTCCCTTTGTTTTCTTTCTTTGCCTCCCTTCCCTGTGTATAATAGGTAGGATAAACTGACAGGAAGCAAATTATGGCTGAATAATTATATATGAGTGTATTGTATAGTTGGATAACCGATGAATTGTACCTGTTCATTATGTGTTGAGTTTTGGATTAATTGTACTTACTGCTTTTCTGAATTGAAAAATTAAAAAAAAATTAAAAAAGGAGCGATTTGCGTCGTTCTGTCGAAATGGCGCAGTTCGCGTTTCCTAACAGGCAAATAGCTCCTTGGGTCCACCCTACCAGGATATGGGGGTCTACCGCAGTGTTGGCTTCCTGCGCTTCCAGAGCCATCTCTAAGATTTTTGCGAGGGGTCCTGCGACATCCAGAAGTTTGTCCTGACAGCCTCGTCAGGCGCGATCAATACCCTTTTTAGGGTCCTTCGCGAATTTTTTCAGGAAAGTTAGCAAGCTGGAATCTATATCCGGGGTGTCCGCCACTCTGTCGGTGAGATCTGGTCTCGGGCACTCGGAACGGAGTCTATTCCGTACCTCCTTATCAAAGCTCCTGCAAAGGTTATCATGCAGGTATGCCGCAACCGCAGGGGCAGAAGCCCAGTCAGATGACCTAGGATGGACTATATCCGTGGGGTTAAAGGTGAAAGGGGTGGACATGGTCTGAGAGAGGTCCTGATCCATATTTTTGGACTTCTTGGACCGTTTCCTGGGAGGAGCCTCGTCCGAGGTGTCCGTGGCATCGGTATCCGTGTTCGGACGCTTGGATTTACCGGCCTCAGGAGTAGGTCGCGTAGAGAGAGCGGTAGAATGAGGCCAGGGCTTTGCTCTGGGTTCTGTAGCCGAGATACCCTTTGGTGGATCTGCAGGTGAAGTGAAGCCATGACGCTTCGCAAATTTTTCCAATTGTTTCGTAATTGGTTTCAATGCAGTGGCCAATGCCTGCTGCACAGTCCCAGGGACTGCCTTCTTGAGGGGCCTTGTTTACCGAGACCTGAACCGAGGCGTCCAGGGCCTCCACAATGTTGTCCTCTAAGGAAGGAGTAGCCACTTCCTCCTCATACAGGTTATCATCCTCTTCGTAAGTGACCCAATCTTCCATCGTGGGGCAGAATTTATAACTGTATCTGCGCATAAAAGAGGTCAAGAGGAGTAATGGGGGAGCCAACCCACAGCACAGGAGTAATATAATGTACCTAGCTCCTCAGCAACAGCTGTATAAAGTTCTTGCAGCCCACAGTGCGTAAGAGAGCCAAAAGAGCAATAATATAATGGAGTTGTGCACACTCCAGGCCCAAAAACACACTATTGCAGCCAGCCAGGCGTAGAAGAGACTGCTCCGGGGAAAAACGAAAGCAGAATGAACATTGTAAGCTAATTAGGGCAGTAGCGAGGTGCGCAGCCCAAATCCTACTAAAAAGTAGCCCAATTGGGCTGCGCTCGTCGAAACTAGCTATTGAGGGGTTAATTCCAGGCTCAGAGCGGTGCGGCTGATGAGGGGAGCCTCGCGCTCACAGTGCGTGTAATTTTATCGCTGCCGATGGCAGCGCGGTACAAGAAACACAGCGGAAGCCGATACGGCCGTCCGCAAGTAAGTGACACGTGTATCTTCCCGCCGGAGCGGGTTTAAATGCCCCACGAGTGACGGTGAAGCTGCCGAAGGCAGCGCAGCATTCCGGCTCCCGCGGGAGACCAATTCAAAGCCCTCGAGGGCGTGGAGTCTGTGCGCGCTGCTCGCACTATTAAGCTAATGGCACTGCAGGGAACCAAGGACGCGCGCATAAGCTACACATAGCGGCGCGCTTTACACATTAATGCCATGCAACAAAACATAAGCGTTTAAGGAACACATATGAGCACTTAACTTTCTGCGTGAGCAGCAAAGAAAGAGGAGGATTTCCGGTCATGGTGGCTCTTATTGGGGCTTACAGGATGTGATGTGTTACATGTGCATCATGGGAAATGAAGTTTATTTACATACAACAAAGTTTTTCATTGGCTGCTGTGAGTGGCAATAAATGAAAGAGAAAGCATAATACGAAGCCTCCGGTCCTGTAATAGAATCTAATGCTCTAAAGAAGAAACACGTTTGCGTGTTAAAAGAAATTTATTTTGTTTGAATGTTGAAGTCTTTGTCCTATTTTTCGGACGTCTGTTGCACAAATTACATGCCAAAACAAAATATGTTCACGGTTCGGCTCTTGTTATGAGTCTTGGAGCAGAGCCAGACCATTGGCTCTGCTCTCCCTCTTAATTTTCTGGTTTCTAAAAAATAGGTCCCACAGTGTTTGGTTTACTGATAATTGTTATCAAAAGTTAACGTTCGAGGATTTTGGAGTGAATAACGCAGCAACAAATTAATATCTCGTTCTACACGAACGCCTGTTACGTGTCAATTAACGAAAAATGCACTAGAGGGCGCCAAATCATAATGTTTAAATCTAGTGGGTTTCTGTTTCTGTGAGCACCTTGCAGATATGGCACAGATAGGAGGTGGTGAAGTGCAAGGTCTGGTTTGTGGTGGAGGATGGTGCAGGTTTAAGGCAGGGATTCTTAAAGTACATGTATTACTTACTATACCACACCATTTGTTATTTGCCGATCAGTCATCTGAGATGACAAAAACCTTACCCCCTTTAGTTTAGAGTAATACTGTGCTACACAATGTGCATCTGTCTGAAAAGCTAAAACCTGATCATCTTTAAGTTGATAAAAATTGAACGGAGCAGAGTTATTTGTTACTTTTGCCCTTCAAGGGTGATGCTTACTGTTTTTTTCCATACTTTAGTACAGTGGTGTTCTTCTGTTCGTGTTCAAATGCACTATCATCTTGGCCCAGGAAAAAAACGCCACTAGAGGGCTCCCGAGCACCTCAGTAGACATTCTGAAAGTCTGAAAGTGCACACAGAAAGGTATAGGAACTCAGCGGCTTAAAGCAGTTTATAGACAATTTTTGTCTACAAAATAAGGATGTTTGACCGATCTCGGAAGGGAGTGGAAGATGTCCGTGAAATGCATTGTGGGATATACCACTGAAATATGTTTTTATTACAGTGGCTTATATACTCTAATGGCAGTTGAGGTTTGCCTGCAGGCAGGTTCAAGGGAGTGAGTGTGTGTAGAGGCGGGGGAGGGGGGGGGGTGTTAAGGTGATTGGCGGCACAGAACTGTACCACTGACTGGTGTCTGCGGTGTACAACGGTGACGGGGGGGAGGGGTGATGCTGCGGTTTGGACTCCGGCATGAGGGCTCTGTCTAGCGGCTCCGAGCGGGGGCGCTGCAGCCACAGAGATGCCTCCTCCACGGTGGTCCACTCCTGCCCGCTCCCAGGCACCGAGAGCCGCTGCTCTGCCCCCGGATTATGCCCGTCACAGCCCTCAGTGAGTCTGTACACAGGGAGCTCCGATTTCAAAAGGGTCTCTTGCTCTGTGTGCACTGCTCCTGCGGGGAGGGCTCGGGCAGACGGCGGGGGAGGGGCAGGAATGACAGGAATTCACAGGCCGCAGATAACTCCACTTCCTGCTCCTTTCAAACAAGGGAGCTGAGCCAGGAGGGCTCCTGTGGGATGGGGAGGGGGAGGTCAAACCTGAAAGATGGCCTGAAGCCCCGGATAAAGAGGGCAGCAGCAACTTTTCCATCTCATTCCAGTCAAGGTTGTACTAAAGAGTACCTCCCAAACTGTCACTCTTTCCCGACTAATATAAGTATGCTTCAAAGTTGGCACAGGGCGGTTACTTGGTTTTTGTGAGAAAGGGACCACCTTTAAAGCCAAAATAAAGTGTTCTGGGGTTATTAGCTTTCTATTATAGTTACTTCGTTGTAAGTCTCTGCTGTGTGAAACGCGTTAGAATGCAAGAAAGCAGTGGGGGAGGGGAAATCACGCAGTGAAGTGGAAGAAGGAATGATGGAACGTAGCAAAAAAACGACAAGAAGAGAGCAAACAATTTCTTCTTTTTTATTTTTACAGGTAATACAAAGAAAACTAAAGGCAACAAAATTAAGGGGAAAAACCAAACAGTAGGGGGGATTAAATAAATAAAAACTAGGAAGGCACGATAGGGGAAAATATTAAATGACAATGTGTGCTCTGACCTCATGGTGTACCCCCTCCCCCTTCAGAGTAGGAGAGATTATAGGATAGAAGTTGCAGTACACAATGGGTGCCATGATGGACCGTAGAGGTGAGGCAAGCAGGTACAATAGAGGAAAAGGAATATTATTGCGACAGGGGATGGTATTTACATATTTACATGTGTGTTTAGGAATGTGCTGCTTATAACCTTTCGGACACTTCTAGGCACTTCGGGATAGCGCATACATAAGAGAAAATGCACGTAATGCCGAGATTCAGAAAATTAACCCATTCACTTCAGCAAGCATAATGAGCTCTGAGCGCCTTTGATGGGAGCACAGCATTGGCTTGTTTGAAACCTGCCAACTCACAGGGCTGCCACGGTGTGCCAGGCAATATCAGCAGCCTCCAGATGAAGAGCCGATATTACCCAATGGCCACGGGGAAGCTGTACCCCTATAAGTAGTTTTCCAGCTTCTGTGTAGAAACTATGCACAATTCACATCCATTACAGATTTTGCAGCTTCCATGGACACAGAATCGTAGCTTCAGAAGCCTTTTGTTGCTGTTTTAGGACAGGGTAGGAGTGGCTTCTAAAGCAAAGATATCCGACCCTTCTACAGGCCCGCCCCCATCAAATGTCCGCCATGGCTGCTCATGCTCTGACAGGCCCCACCCCATCCTCCGGGGCCCACCCCTAATGAGGCCCCGCCCACTGCTGGGTAAAATTATCATAATTATCCAGCCAAGGACTCGTGTATAGTAGTAACTAGGGCTAAACCTAGAAGTAGAATCGTGCTGCCTCTTTAAAAGCAGCAGAGTCACGAATAGCACAGATCTCCTGTGACAGTTCATTCCAGTGCCTAGAGGCGATTGATTGGAAGCTCAAGCTCCTTCTATTTGGTATAAAAGGACCTCAAGCTCCTATTTGACAGACATCTGGGTTAATCACCCTCGACCATACCCAAGAACTCTATCCAGGAGATGAACTACCTTCATTGTGTCCCCACCATCTTAATCAATGCTTTAACCGTGTATGGCCCTTACAACGGCTGCTTTTGTCCTGGTCGAGAAATGCAAAAACAACAGTTGATGAACAGAATGCAGAACAATGTCATACATTCACCCCAGTACAGAGATCTGGGCCTATATCCATCGTTTTTTTGCTCACCATGCCATTCCAGTTTGAACCTAGCCATATGCAAATCAGTCTTGGCCGTGTGCCTCATGGGAACAGTCCAGCCCGAACTGCCAAGCCAGGTCCTCCCTGGACTGGAAACAAGCATCCTAGGACCGGTTTCGGGGTTTCACCCCTCTTCAGCCAGGATAGCTTGATTCCAGTGGCATGGAGAGCACGGGACCCATGTCTGGGCATACCCGTCCCACTTGGGGTGAGAAATGCAAAAACAACAGTTGATGGACAGAATGCAGAACAATGTCATACATTCACCCCAGTACAGAGATCTGGGCCTATATCCATCGTTTTTTTGCTCACCATGCCATTCCAGTTTGAACCCAGCCATATGCAAATCAGTCTTGACCCTGTGCCTCATGTTATGTTATGTTAAGATAACTTGTAGAGCGCACAGCTGCCCCAGCAACGGGGCGTCCCAGCGCTATAGCAAAAGAGAGGCTCAAACTGCGAGGATCCCAGCCTAAGAGGAGATAGGAAGGACCAGGAAAGACAAGTAAGACAAAAGAGGGGGAAGTCTAATGAGGGAACAGATGGGTCTTTAGCGCTTTGCGAAAGGATAAGTAGTTGTCCATACCCCGGATATGAGACGGAAGATCGTTCCAGAGCTTGGCAGCCAGAACGCGGAACGAGCGACCACCAGCACGGGCCCTCTTAACCCGTGGTATAGAAACAAAATGTTTGCCAGTAGAGCGCAAATGACGCGAGGGAGTGTAGATCGAAAGCAGGCCGGATATTATACCGGAGGTGGAAGATTTCAAGATCTTAAAAGCAAAGCAGAGAGATTTAAACACCAGCCGCCTCTCCATTGGCAGCCAATGTAGCCGTCGAATGGTGCTAGAGGTGGAACAGCGGCTGGGCATGGCAAGGAGAGTTCTGGCGGCGACATTCTGGACCCTCTGAAGTCTTGAGATCTCGGTCTTATTGACCCCAAGATAGAGCACGCTGGCATAGTCCAGTCTAGATAGGACAGATGCTTGCACAATAGTCTGCCGAATGGAGGGGTCAAAGAAACCCAACATGGGTCTAAGACTACGCAGAATGCCAAGACATGTCGCCGCCACCTTCTTGGTTTGAGCTTGGAATCTCAACGCCGAGTCAACCCATACACCCAGATTTTTCACCACCTTTTTTGGACTGGGGGGAGGTCCCAGGGAGGAGGGCCACCAGTGCTCCCTCCACAGCTCATGATCCTTCCCGACCAGCAGGACCTCAGTCTTGCTGGCGTTGAGCTGTAGGCAATTGGCAGTCAACCACTCTGCTACATCCGCCAAACCACTCTGAAACTTGGCTGCGTCATTTTGACAGTCATTGGAGAGGGCGACTACAAGTTGAGTGTCATCTGCATATGACACAATCGTCAGCCCTCTCCTTTTGGCTAGATTAGCCAGCGGCTGGACATATAAGTTAAAAAGTGTCGGGCTTAGCGCAGAGCCCTGTGGGACCCCCTGATGGATGGAATACACCCTAGATGAAAAAGGGGGAGCCGAGACTTGGAAAGACCTGTCTGAGAGAAAAGAAGTAAGCCAGGTCAAAGCAGCGCCTACAATGCCGGCCTCCTTAAGTCTTTGAATCAGGATCTGATGCGAGACCGTATCAAAAGCGGCACTCAGATCCAATAGGATCAGGGCCGAGGTCCGTCCCTCATCCAAAGCTGCTCTCAGATGTTCAGATACAGCTAGGAGGGCTGATTCAGTACTAAGGCCGCGACGGAAGCCACACTGGGAGGAATCCAAGATGTGATTTTCCTCCAAGTAGTTAGACAGAATAGAATTGACATGTGCTTCGGTGATTTTAGAAATCCACGGCAACAAGGAGATAGGGCAGAAGTTCTCCAGTTTAGTCGGGTCTAACGTAGGCTTCTTTAGGAGAGGCAGGACAACGGCCTGCTTCCATGCCCTGGGGACAATGGCCCTGGCCAAAGACAGGTTAATGATCTGGCCCAGTGGTGTGAGTAGAACAGATAGTAGCCTCCTCAGATGTTCCGGCTTCATAGGGTCAGTCGGGGAACCAGATTTAACCTTCCCGCAGAGTATAGTAAGAGCTTCTTCAGTAATGGGAGGAAAGGTGGCTAATGTTTGGGTAGAGGAGATGGACCCTCGGACTCACTACCCAAGACCGTCAAAGGGAAGGTTTTATAGATGTTTTCCACCTTGTTCAAAAAGAAGGTGGCTAGGTCCTCACAGTACTCGTTCGACTTGACTGTGGGTGCCTTTGGTGCCCCAGCGTTTTTAGGTTAGAGATGATGGAAAAGATCTTCTTGCTGGGGTTCTGACTGTTTCTGATTTCCTCCGAAAAATAGGAAGCCCGTGCTTTCTGAACAGCTCTGTGGTATTTTTTTATGGCGGATTGATAATGGCCTTTCAGAGTGATATCAAAGTCTCGCCTCCATTCCCATTCCAACCATTTACACGCTTTGCGCATGGTGGAAAGGTTGCCATTATACCAGGGGTTGGACTTGGTGCTACGTCCCTTCGACCATTTGGCCGGGACCATAGCATCCAGCGGGAGCCTTAGCCAATCGGTAAAGACATCACTGGCCAAGTTCGGCTCGTCTGGCCAGCAGGGCATACTAGATGAAAGAGAGGTGCAGAGCTGATTGAAGTTTAATTTATGCCAGGGGCGGCGGAAAGTGCAATTCTGATGGGGCCGGTGAGTTGACACCATCCCAGGAAGCTTCATGGAGATCAAGTAATGATCCGTCCAGCACAATGGAGAGGGGGTTAAGACAGAGAGACCTGGAAGGTTAGAGAAAACTGGGTCCAGTAAATGGCCCGCAGAGTGAGTGGGACCATGGACCAATTGACGCAGCTGGCAGGCCTCTAGGTCCGTAGAGAGATTAACCGCTTCAGAGTCGTGAGGGTTGTCAAGGTGAAGGTTTAAATCACCAATGACCAGAAAGTTGGCATACCTCACGACCAGAGTGCCTACTAGGTCTGCCAGCGCAATCCTCCCCTCCTTGGAGGGGCCCGGCGGGCGATAAACTATTAGTCCCGACAAGGTGAAGTTAGAGTTGAGAGAGATCCCAAAGCGGCCACACTCACATCCCGCTACATCCTCCTTAACCAATGTGCAGGTAAAGTGTGATTTACAAACAACTGCCACCCCGCCCCCCCCTTGATTCTCGATTGAGGGTACAGATGCTATAGCCTGTGGGGAGGGCCAGACCCGGTTCAACCAACGTGTCAGCTGACAGCCAAGTTTCTGTCAGGAAAGGACATCCGGAAGCTCATCTTGAAGTAGGTCGAAAACATCTAAATAGTGTTTGACCAATGACCAGCAGTTAAGACTGAGCATTTTAATATTCTGTCCTGACGCCAGCGATCTTTTAGGAGGGGGTCGCAGGGTAACTTCAGAGTTATAGCCACAATTCCTGCAACAGAAAGGACCCATAGGGATGTTAGATAGATGAGAGCAGACCGTGCTCATTGAAGATCTGATAGCCAGAAGGTTATCGCGGGAGTAAGAGAAGAGGTTCCCCTCTAAACTAGCAGAGTGGCTGGCGTTGGCCTGGCGCGGACGGGCGCAGACGGGCTTGCCTTAGGCGCGCCCGCTGCGCGGCCGAGCCCCCATCCGCTAGAAATACCCCCTGGCCGGAAATGAGACCAATTGAAAGTGGGAGGAGCCGCGTCCCTCCGTACAATCGGCACCAAGAGCCGTGACGGACCGGGGACGGCGGAAGCAAAGCCCAGGTGAGCAGGTACTTCAGCAAGTTAAGAAACAATTTAAAACAGGCAAATAAAATTCCAGAGTAGAGAAATGCAGTGTTCGAGGAGCGAGTGCTAGGCAGAGGTCAAAGCACACCATAAAACCCACACGAGGTGGTGCAATAATAACACAGAGAACACAATATTTAAAAAAACCCTAGGACGGAGCCTCGCGGCAAACGTCAATTGCATCTGCGCGGCCGAGCCCCCATCCGCTAGAAATACCCCCTGGCCGGAAATGAGACCAATTGAAAGTGGGAGGAGCCGCGTCCCTCCGTACAATCGGCACCAAGAGCCGTGACGGACCGGGGACGGCGGAAGCAAAGCCCAGGTGAGCAGGTACTTCAGCAAGTTAAGAAACAATTTAAAACAGGCAAATAAAATTCCAGAGTAGAGAAATGCAGTGTTCGAGGAGCGAGTGCTAGGCAGAGGTCAAAGCACACCATAAAACCCACACGAGGTGGTGCAATAATAACACAGAGAACACAATATTTAAAAAAACCCTAGGACGGAGCCTCGCGGCAAGCGTCAATTGCAATCATGGGAACAGTCCAGCCCGAACTGCCAAGCCAGGTCCTCCCTGGACTGGAAACAAGCATCCTAGGACCGGTTTCGGGGTTTCACCCCTCTTCAGCCAGGATAGCTTGATTCCAGTGGCATGGAGAGCACGGGACCCACGTCTGGGCATATCCGTCCCACTTGGGGTGAGAAATGCAAAAACAACAGTTGATGGACAGAACGCAGAACAATGTCATAGATGCCACTGGAGTCAAGTTATCCTGGCTGATGAGGGCTGAAAGCCCGAAACCGGTCCTAGGATGCTTGTTTCCAGTCCAGGGAGGACCTGGCCTGGCAGTTCGGGCTGGACTGGGCGCAGGGTCAAGACTGATTTGCACATGGCTGGGTCCAAACTGGAATGGCATGGTGAGCAAAAAAACGATGGATTTAGGCCCAGATCTCTGTACTGGGGTGAATGTACGACATTGTTCTGCATTCTGTCCATCAATTGTTGTTTTTGCATTTGTCACCCCAAGTGGGACGGGTATGCCCAGACGTGGGTCCCGTGCTCTCCATGCCACTGGAGTCAAGTTATCCTGGCTGATGAGGGCTGAAAGCCTGAAACCGGTCCTAGGATGCTTGTTTCCAGTCCAGGGAGGACCTGGCCTGGCAGTTCGGGCTGGACTGTTCCCATTAGGCGCAGGGTCAAGACTGATTTGCACATGGCTGGGTCCAAACTGGAATGGCATGGTGAGCAAAAAAACGATGGATTTAGGCCCAGATCTCTGTACTGGGGTGAATGTACGACATTGTTCTGCATTCTGTCCATCAATTGTTGTTTTTGCATTTGTCACACCGAGTGGGACGGGTATGCCCAGACGTGGGTCCTGTGCTCTCCATGCCACTGGAGTCAAGTTATCCTGGCTGATGAGGGCTGAAAGCCCGAAACCGGTCCTAGGATGCTTGTTTCCAGTCCAGGGAGGACCTGGCCTGGCAGTTCGGGCTGGACTGTTCCCATTGGGCGCAGGGTCAAGACTGATTTGCACATGGCTGGGTCCAAACTGGAATGGCATGGTGAGCAAAAAAACGATGGATTTAGGCCCAGATCTCTGTACTGGGGTGAATGTACGACATTGTTCTGCATTCTGTCCATCAATTGTTGTTTTTGCATTTGTCACCCCGAGTGGGACGGGTATGCCCAGACGTGGGTCCCGTGCTCTCCATGCCACTGGAGTCAAGTTATCCTGGCTGATGAGGGCTGAAAGCCCGAAACCGGTCCTAGGATGCTTGTTTCCAGTCCAGGGAGGACCTGGCCTGGTCGAAGCTACCGATGCAATATCTCTGAACGTAATTATTGTAACTAATTTGCTGTACCCTTGTATCATGCTACTGTTGTTAAGCGCTCAGGTGCCTTCAGGCCATGTCTGTGCTATATAAAATTGCAAAAATGAAATAAAAACGTTCCTCTTGCTCAACCCTTTATGCTCTGCAGCATTTGCACTAAAACAGTAGTACTTGATTGGATGGGCCTCTCTAGATGGTAGGGGAGGTGACCGTCTCAGAGGGAAAAGAGAGATAGTCCTAGTAAGCTCTGTGGATCAAACAGGCTATCTTCAGCACGCTCCGCTTTCTTATGGGCATCCAGCCTAACTAGGGTCTCCATGTGAGGCATGATCACATTTTCTAAGTCCCATCACAATTCTCAGAGCCTTATGCTATAGGTGCTCAAGCTTTGCAGTGGGTCTGTCTTGTGTTACAGGCCCATATAAATGGCATTACAGTAGTCCAGGTGAGATGACGCAGGCACAAACTACCTGGTCAAACTTAGAGAGGAAAGAACACATTTTTCTCAGAGCTTTGAAGATAATCTGTCATATTAACCTGACCTCCTGTATTTCAGGTAGGAAGGATCTTTTTTGGTCAAACTATACTCGCAGATTTTTTAAGAGCAGGTCGTCATGCCAGCTCCCTTGCTAGAGTTCTCCAGTTCAGCTTGCCCACAGTCTGCAACCCTCTGCTGCCTCTCTACCTGCTGCCCTCTGTTTGTGCCTCCTCTGCTCGTTTCTTGCTCTGTTTTGCCTTTTCTTCTTGTTTTTCTGCCGTCCGTTTTGCCTACTCTGCTCATTTTTCTGCCCTCCATTTTGCCTTTGCTGCTTGTTTTTCTGCCCTCTGTTTTGCACTCTTCTGCTCTGTTTTGCCTTTCTGCTTGTTTTTCTGCCCTCTGTTTTGCCTTTTCTGCATGTTTTTCTGCCCTCTGTTTTGCCTTTTTTCCTGCAAATTTTTCTGCCTTCTGTTTTGCCTTTTCTGGTCGTTTTTCTGCCCTGTTTGGCCTTTTCTGGTCGTTTTTCTGCCAGCTGTTTTCCCCTCTTCTGCTCTGTTTTGCCTTTTTCTGCTTCTTTTTCTGCCCTCTGGTTTGTCTTTCTGCTCATTTATCTGCCCTCTATTTTGACTTTTCTGCTCGCTCATTTTTCTGCCTTCTGTTTTGCCTTTTCTGATCGTGTTTCTGCCCTGTTTGGCCTTTTCTGGTCGTTTTTCTGCCCTCTGTTTTGCCCTCTTCTGCTCTGTTTTGCCTTTTTCTGCTCTTTGTTTTGTGCCCTATGTTTTGCCTTTCTGCTAATTTTTCTGCCCTCTATTTTGCCTTTTTTGCTTGCTCATTTTTCAGCTTTCTGTTTTGCCTTTTCTGATGGCTCGTTTTTCTGTCCTCTGTTTTAACTTTTTCTGCTTGTTTCTTCCCTCTTACTGCCGTTTCCTCAAGACCTGGCTTCTCAACGGTGACCTCGCACTCCAGCACCCAGATACCCCCAGGGGCATAGTGCCCCGCTCTACAAACGCTGATTGATTGATTGATTGATTTAAAGTGGGTACAGGACAACAAGGCTTTCCCAGTTGGTGCGTCAAAAAATCTGACGACCAAAGTTCTGAGTATCCCCCAACCAGTAGCACTTTAGTCTTATCGCTATTGAGTTTGAGAACATTGGCAGTCATCCAATTCTGGATGCCCAGAAGGCTGTCGATCAACATAGTGATGGAGTTTGCTGATGACTTGCCAAATTTCACAAGCAGCTGCATTCTGCATTTGAGATGGTGCTGAAGGCAAAGGAACGCATTCGCCTACTAAGAAGCTGAATGCATAGATTAAAGAGGAACGGGGACCAAGCTGAGCCCTGAGGGACACCTCAGGGCACAACAGTCTCCGGAGAGGGGTGAAGACAACACCATGGATTGGGTTCTGTTGTTTAAAAAGGATAGTGTAAGACCTGTAAGTCCCACTGCACTCAATGGTCTAACAGAAAATCATGGTTCAGCTTATCAGATAGCGTGGACAGATCTAAAAGTAAGACCCTCTGCATTGACCCTCATCTTCCCAAGCCCTAAGTCCGTCTAGATCTGCCACTAGGGCAGCTTCTGTACCATATTTAGGCCAAAAGAGTGACTGACACTTGTCAAGAAACATCCCCCTAGCAAAAGGATAGAAAGCCATGAGGTCAGGTGCTTCTCTATGACATTAGCTATCACTGGTGGCTGAGTGACTTGTCGAATGTTTCCACTAAGCCTAGCCTCAAAGATGCCTTAATGGCTACTAAGAGACAGTCTTTGATTGCTGGGAAGAACCATTTACAGACCTTAATTGGGCACAGGTCATCTCTAGAACCTGACCTCAATGAGAATAGAATAGCCTTCAACCCTGCACAGCTCATTAAAGGCACCACTTGAATAGGATGACTTTGCAGTGATGGGTTGAAGAGGAAGAATTCTACCGCTGGTATTGTGAAGTGTGGAAGAGAGTCTGAGGAGGACCCTATTGAATCACTTGTGGCATCTATCTTTTATACCTTAAGTTCATCATAGATTTCAGAGATGTTGGCAGAGCAAAACTCAGCCAGATTGCTGCAGTCACCCTGAAAAGCCAAGACCTTTGTCACCAAGCTAGAATAGTGACAGAACAAAGTAATTACTTTACGGCGTGTAGTCCTTTGGCTGAGGTTTGTTTGTAATTATTCCAAAATGAAGAATGATTTTGCAGCCTTCAGGAGGGCTTCATATTCCTTTAAGGTGCTCCTAAATTCAGACTGGAATAGATTAGGGCGTGCAAGAAACTGTACATTGCATTGCACTAGGAAGGCTTGACATGTATGGGAATCCTCAGTTTGTCAGAAGAAGCAAAAGAGATGCTGCTATAATACACAGATTTTGGGGCTCATGCGGTGAAGACATTGCAGGTCCCTAGTAGTATTCTCAAACAAAACAGCTCAATCCTGACGCGCTGTTTCCAGCTTGTCCTGCATCTTAGAGATACACTAGGTAATAACTTATGTGGGTTCATGTTCAGATTCATGGTAGGCCTCACAAACTATCAGGTTTCTCGCTGCTGCTGAATCCAGTTTGATTCCCTACTCTCCCTTCTCCCTCGTAGATGTTGCCAAATATACAGCAAATCACTACGACATGTTGGGGAAAATAGGGCATAAGGAAGAATAAACACACTGCAGGCCCAGTATGATCTTCTGGCAATAGCTGGTACCAAGTAATTGAAGATTTAGGGTTCAGAAGTCTCACAGAGAAAGTCAGGAAGGTAGATAGATACATGTGTTAGAGCACAAACACCTTGAAAATAACATGGATGCAGTATCAGTAATATTAACATAATATAAGGAAGCCACAGCTGAAATATTAAACTTGGTATCTGTTTCTTAACAACCCTCCCACCGGTGGTACTTTTAGGATTTCAGAAGAATATCAGGAAGTCTTCTACTTGACCAGGAAAGAGAAGAAGCGGCAGGCTCTATTGTGGCGCTACAGTAGAAAAGGTATAAACAAAGTATGGACAGGCTCCTAACCCTCTAACAGAAAAGGGTCAGTAACTTATGGGAACTAAAGTAAATGAAAAAACACAATCAAAGCGAGGGTGGGAAAGGCCGAGTGCCAAACTCTAGCGGGAGCGAGGAACCGTAGCAATTTGCAGAATTGCCAGGTACTGAGGAAGTGTCTGTCTAACTCTTGTGCTGCTTTTTCACCCATAAATCGGAAGTCAGGCCACTTGACACAGGAAGTAGTCTCAATACATACCCTATGGTGTAAATGCTAGAACACTACCGTCTAATGGACACCTCTAACCACAGAATTCCAACATTTTGAATTGCCACAGGCACCAGACTGAATCTGGAAACTTTAAAACTTTTTTAGCAATTGCTCTCACCCACCAATAGGTGACGCCATTGAACTAGATGGTGGTTTCAGCCCACCTCTGGATGTGATGGTGCAAAGCTGTATATTTGCTCCATGCCTGCGCGGTGACTTCTGGGCAAGGAAACCGAAGGGCACTGCATATGAATCTTTGCTTTGCAAAAAACAGTGAGAGAGAGCAAGAGAGAGAGTGTATGTGTGTGTCTGTGTATGTGTGTGTGTGTGTGTAGATACTTTCCCAGCAAACTTAGTTTCATAGAAGGTGATAGAAGAAACATGCAATTTCCTGCCTGATTCCTAATTTGCAGTCTAACATTGGGATCCTAACTGGATATTAACGATGAGTATCCCAGCTCTTATTGTTTTTCTGGTTCTGAAGATGCTTCTTGGCTATCCATTATTGCGTGGTTGTGCGGCACATCACAGAAGTATACACACATCACAGTGCATGCAGTTTATTTTCATACTCAGTTTCTGGGTTGTATCTACTGTACCTGACCAATGAGTTCCTAATAGCTGGCAGGCTTGGTAGAAAAGGTTCATGAGACCCGTCACATTTCCCACAATGGCAGGTCCCAAGGACCAGTTTGGAGTCATGGGCAAAGAACTTCCATTCTCTGATGACTATGAGCAAGGTGCTGCAAATGCAGGAAACCAAAAGGCTCCTATCTTGAACACCACACCTCTCTATGTGTTAATAAATAAAAATAGATCCAATCATTGGTGAAATTGGGCAGAAATGTACAGAGACAAAGAATCGTACATGCGTGAATCAGTCTATAGGAAATGTTAGCTTAAATAATGATGATCAAAAGGTGTAGGAATCACATGTCATCCATACTAGTAGGCGGTATATTTTAAGAGTGTTTGGTCTGGAGAAGCACAAACTCAGGATTTAAAATGTAAAAAATTTTACCAAAATGGTTGGTGTTTGGTTTACTAATTAGAATGTATTTCTACCCAAATGAACCCATTTTAGCAGCATTAGGCAATGAAAGACTGGGAAAAAAATATAACGTTTTAACCTATACCATGCAGTTTGCTTGCAGCTGTTTGATGACAGTTCATAGATCACTGTGCTATATTAGGATCATAACGTATGAACTGCAAGTAACAAAAGTATCTCTGATGAAAACAATAACCCACTGAGCTATCCACATAAAATACAGTTCTGGGATCTGCATGGTACAATTTCTTTGCAGCAGGCATATTCACCCTCTGCGCTACTTTATGATGAGTCAAAACTGCCACTAGACAAATCTCTGATCTCTCTCTAACAGGAACAGTAATCACCAGAGTTATCTTGACATTTTTATTGTTGTCTTTGAACTGATGGAAACACAAGGAACTCTGCAGCAGGGGCTTTTAAATCCATAAGTAGTTTCTAAACACAGTGCCCCCAAGCTCAGCGCCAGGTGTGACTGTACCCGTCGCACTGTCTTAAAATAGGCCTTGCTCCCTACTTCCTTATATAAAATATTTAAGATCTTTAGATAAGTTTCCAGTTTTCGTCATCATCACACTGTATGTGTTAGTGACCACAAGATCACACTTATTTACCAGGTGGCCCCAAAATATAATTGTCAGAATATCCTCTGACATAAATATTGTCTCCTAAACATAATCTACAAAACAATTGCCCCTTGGTAGTTAACCTAAAAAACCTATGCCCAATAGGACAATGTTTTTGTAAACAATATTCTGACACCACCTAACTTTTATTCTTACATTCCTTTCCACAGACAGCTTGTACCATACAGCCCCTGCGTCTTTTCTCCCTCACAAACAAGCCCTACTGACCTCTGATACAAAGTACCTGAAACGTTATTGTGGTCACTGCAGAACATCAGTCTTATAAAACCAATCCTCCTCGTTTTTTTCTCTAATTTCAGGTGAACATCAGCCGCCAAGATGTCCAGCAAGAAGACCAAAGCGAAGACCACCAAGAAGCGCCCTCAGCGTGCCACCTCCAATGTCTTCGCTATGTTTGACCAATCCCAGATCCAAGAATTCAAGGAAGCCTTCAATATGATCGACCAAAACCGGGACGGCTTCGTAGATAAAGAAGATCTGCATGACATGCTGGCATCCCTAGGTATGTTGGACAGTAGGAGTGCATGCTTTGAGCAGACACATACAGTGTGCTCAGTATTAACACTGAGAGCTACTTGCAACCCTACCCAGACACACACATAAACATACAGCTACCCATGGAACAGCCACACACAGAGAGCTACCCACCAACCATACCAGAGCTGCCATCAAAAGCACAGGGTTACATAAGCAGACCTACCAATGGAGATCTACCCAATGACTACAAACATATAGCTGCCCTTAAATTCACAGTGTTAGCAAACAGAAGCCACAGAGACACATACAGAGCTCCCTACCAACCTCAGACACACTGCTGCAAAATAATAACTATCAAACAAACAGAAATATAACCATGGCACAACTTGAAAACAGGACCGGCGAGAGTTACGACGTAGGGATTTTAGCCCCTGACGGATCTAATTGGAGGATTATACAATATGCATATGAGCCTTGAGAAGACCCCAGGCCTCACATCTATATAGGTGGTGAAAGCATGTTGGCTGGTTTCAAAAACTGTGATCCAGTAAAGAACTGGTTCACTTATGAATAGGGAGATTGTGATTTCACTAAAATTGAACAAATTCTCTGACCTTGGATACATTTCACAAAGAATGCTCTCAACAGAGACAATTATATAGTACAACTTGAATACATTTCATGAAGAATGTCAACAACCAAAACTGTACAACAAAACGTGATGTAATTCATGCTTACTACTGAAATGATTTAAGGATAGTAAAGAAATTCCAAGGAAAAGGATTAAATATGTCAACTTTGTTCACACATTTTTTTGACAATAAGAGCTATATTACGCAACTGAACAGGATTATTGTCTGGTTGTGAACTCAAGTAGATACACTCAACATTCGTTTATTCACTTGACAATTCAAAGACGTGTAGTTGGTCCTAACCTCAAGAGTGTACTGCTTCCAGATAAAGGGCATTATCAAACAGGGTAAGGAGTGTCAGGGCATAATTCCTTGTCTACAACTTGAACTAGTGACTGGTGAACAAGCAAGCACAACCGCACCATCACTCCATTATACAAGATATAGAGCTAGATAATAATCACACATCATGTCACACATCCACAGGTTTGCTGCCCAGATAGCAGAGACATAAAAAAGTACCTGTGATTCATACATTCAGCTAATGATCAAACTTGCCCTGAATGATTTCTAAGTAGACAGATGCCAAGATGACAGAGGGTGTGTGCACACACACACTCTCGCTCAATCTTTCTCTCTCTCTATTTCTATCTATCTTTCTCTCGCCCATCTACATCTACCAGCTAAGCATATGGTGCTCCCTAGCAATCATACATTGGCCAACCCACAGAAGTACTGACCAACCACAAACACAGTACTCTCTAACAGCCACTTAAACGAGCTAGCCGGTAACATCACAAAGCACAGGGCTATCGACCAAACACACACAAACATGCATAGACACAACGACCCACACACATAACAATTACCCAAAAACCATATGGAGCAACCAGTCTACACAACAACCACAAACATACAAACAGTTAACTAACCACCACTAGGAGCAGTCTACAAACAAGCAGAGGAACACAGAGCTATCTACTAAGCAAAACAGGGCACTAGACATAGAAAATAATAAAAATTGCAATCTACCAAAAACATAGACTCTAAGGATGTACAGAACCACTCAGACATAGCTACCAATCACATACACACACACAAACATTGCCACACAAACAGAGCTACCTATCAAACAGACAGACGTGTGGCACAGACAGCGTCTTGCACACACCAGCAGCATTAACAACACAAAAATCCATACTTCATCACACATAGACAGTCATATTCACTGTTAGAAATGGGAGCCTCTAATCGGCAAGGGTTTGCACCTTTGTCCAAGTAGGGATCCTTCCTTCTAGTCAGGAAAAGGGAGTTAGACTCCTAAAATAACCCCTGCTCACCCCCTTGGTAGCTTGGAACGAGCAGTCTGGCTTATTTTAGAGGCAGTGTGTAAAGCATTTGCACATAACCAACAGTAACACAGTGAAAGCATTACAAAAGAACACCACACCAGTTTAGAAAAATATCCAATATTTTAATATACTCAAAACAAGACCAAAAATGATAAAATTTTCAGTCATCAAAATAGACTTGAAATATAGTTCCTTGAAGTCGATAGCTCCCTCTGGAGCTATCACGGCGTCGTGAACAACAAATCCAAACAGTCTGGCTGACCGCGGCGTCGCGGGCCAGCTACAGTGTTGGGAAGACCCGCAAAACAGTAACTTTAGAAATGTAGGGCATCGGCGACCTCTTGATGAGCCCCAAAGGGCCGGCGTCCGCAGGTGTTGGTTCCGGAGGTCGGTGCAGGAGTCGTCGGGCCCTTGAAGTCACACGCGTTGCAGATCGATCTCCTCGCAGTTGAGGTCAGGAGCACCGGCGTCGGGGCTGCGGTGCGAAGTGCAGTGGTGCGGCATGCAGTGCCCTCAGGTTGTGGTGCAGGCAGCGGCTCAGTGACGGTTGTCCAGTGGCGTCGGTGAGACCAGGGCTGCGGTGTGAAGTGATGCGGTGCTCGTCGCGGTGCTGGCAGGTCACGGTGCAAGCAGCGGCATCGTCGTTGCTGAAGCGCTGTCTTCGGCTGATGAACTGGAGCCGATGGCGCCGGCGTCGGTAGGCCAAGGCTGCGGTGCGGGATGAGGACGATGTGTCGTGTTACTTACGAACAGTGCCCTCGGACCACGGTGCAAGCAGTGGCGCCGATGTCAGCGTGGAGCGGCGGCGTCGGGGATACCAAGGCGACTGTGTGAAGTGAGGCGGTGCAGAGTGCGGTGCCCACAGGTCGCGGTGCAAGCAGCGGCTCGGTGGTGGCATCAGGTGGCGTTGTCGGTGAGACCAGGGTTGCGGTGTCCTCTGCGGTGCCTTCAGGAAACGGAGTCGGCAGCAGCGTCGTAGACAGCGTCGGGTTGCTTTTTCTTCTGTTGCAGCACAAAACACACAGTCCCCAGTGCTGATGGCAGAAGAACTTGAAGTCTTTGCTGTTCCTGGGACTTCTTGAACAGGGGGGCAAGCTCTACCTCAAGCCCTTGGAGAAACTCACAAAAAGAAATTGCAGAAAGTTCAGTCCAGTCCTTTCACTGCCCAAGACAGAAGCAGCCACTGCAGGCCAACACAGCAAAGCACACAACAAAGTGGTAGTCTCTCCTCACAGCTTCTCCAGCTCTTCTTCTTGGCAGTCTTCTTGGTTCCAAAAGAGTTCTAAAGTTCTGGGGTCTGGGCCCCAATATTTATACCCCAAATTCCTTTGTCCTTTCAGGCAGAGAGTGTCTGTGCTTAGTCCAAACCAGTTCTGTCCTCTCTGGCCCAGCTTCCTGGCATGGGGTGGAGACAGCATTGTCCAAGGCAGACAGGGCCTATTCAGGTGCAAGGGAAATCTCCTCCCACCACTCTAAATGCAGACTGGGCCTATTCAGCTCAGCCCTGACTCATCCAGACTCTCTGGAGCCACTGCACATCCCCAGCCCCTGTCACTCCAAAGCCAGACAGTCAATACACATCCTTGCAGAGGCACACAGGATGGCTAAGCAAGAAAATACATACTTTCTAAAAGTGGTATTTTCAAACACAGAAACCCTTGGGTAGCTGTGCACCTTATAAATTCAAAATAACATAACATAACATAACAGAATGTAAAAATCACCTTTACTAAAAGATGCATATTTAGATTCTGAGTTCAGGCATACTAAACTTTATTTTCCTATCTGGTCCCAATGGGAAGTTATATTTATAAGATGTTATAAATTAACTCCCATGCTTTCCTATTGGCCAGATAGCCTTTCAATAGTGAACAACGAAGTTGGCAGTATTTCACTATCAGGACATGCCTCACACATCAGGGCATGTCCTACCTTTCACATACACTGCACCCTGCCCACAGGGGTACCTTGGGCCTACCTTAGGGGTGACTAACATGTAAGAAAAGGGAAGGTTAGGGCCTGGCAAGTGGGTGCACTTGCCAAGTCAACATGGCAGTACTAGACTGCACACAGACACTGCAGTGGCAGGTCTGAGTTACCTTTGAAGGGCTGCTTCTGTGGGTTGCACAACCAGTGCTGCAAGTCCACTAGCAGCATTTCATTTACAGGCCCTTGGCACACACATTGCACTGTACTAGGGACTGACTAGTAAATCAAATATCCAATCATGGAATCACCAAACCATAATACAATTTACCCAGAGAGCATATGCACTTTAGCACTGAATAGCAGTGGTAAAGTGCCCAGAGTCCTAAACCCAACAACAGCAGGTCAGGAAAAAATAGGAGGAAGAAGCAAGAAGTTTTGGAATAACCCTGCAAAAAGGACCATTTCCAACATTCACCAACCACTTTCTATCTCAAACCAACTCAATAATCACTTATAGGAGAGGAGCGTCGCCCCGCCTGCTGCGAGCGCAGCAGGTACACACAGAATAATAATATTATTCTATGTGCTGCCGACTGCTGTGAGTGGATGGTGGGGGTGGGGCAGATTCCTGCAGATTGCAGGATGACGTCGTAGGTGGTCAGTGGACGTGTCAGATTGGCTGGCTGTATGACATGCGCACTTCAGCCTGCACAATCCTAGTGCTGTAAAACAGCCGAGGGATTGCAGGCAAAAAGAGCGCTGGGTTAGCCTGCTCCAACCGATCTGATTGGTTGAATTTGAAAGCAGGAGGTAAATCACCTTCCTTTCCTGCTCGTCGTTGTCGTCCGAGAGAGGAGTAAATATCAGTGAGTTTTACGGCGCTCCGCGTCCCACCTATTATTAACATTGCGAGCAGCCCCTGACCATTACTGCAGAAGAACCAAAACAAATGTCAACATTCATGTTATTAGACATCAGCTGGAGGTACTTCCTCCTATTGCAAAGAACTACACTCACCCAAAGGCACATTATGCTATTACATAGATAAAACATTAATTCATGATCACATTATTCTAATACACAGACATAAGCTTAACACTAGAATGATTTAAGTAGTGCACGCTTTACAGTACTTCAAGAATTTGCTCAAGATGCACATACTTATTTGATAGTGTCATTATTCTGATCCAACTAGTCGAGTTAAGATAATATGTACTGTTAAGGCAGCACGCCCAGCCAGAGCTCTTCCGAGGAATAGTGCAGCAGGTCTTTGATATAGGAGCTCCCATGTAGCTTCTTTCTGCCCGGTGATGTTATAATCCTGCTCAATTTTTGCACTGGTTAATGCTGGCAATCTATTCTGTTTCATGCAGTCCCAGCTTTGCAGTTATAGAACCTAAGACTCAGTCTTTGCCCCTGGCTGAATGAATCTGGCCAGCAACTTCTGGACACAGATCGTGTCCCACCAGGTAAAGAATACTGCCTGCTTGACCAGGAACTTATCATACGCTTAGTTGCCTAGCACGCTCCAGTGGATCCAAGGCGGCATGGAAGCATTCTATCAATCAATCAATCACAGAATTTGTAAAGCGCACTACTTACCCGTGAGGGTCTCAAGGAGCTAGGGAAAAAAAGAAGAAAAAGGGGGGGGGGTGCTGCTACTGGTCGAACAACCAGGTCTTGAGTAGCCTCCTGAAGGTCAGCAGGTCTTGGGTCTGTCGTAGGCTTAGTGGAAGGGTGTTCCAGGTCTTGGCGGCGAGGTGGGAGAAGGATCTGCCGCCGGTGGTAGTTCTTCGAATGTGAAGGACGGTGGCGAGGGAGAGGTCGGCGGAGCGGAGTTGGCGGTTGGGGACGTAGAAGAGGAGTCGTCTGTTGAGGTAGGCTGGGCCAGTCTTGTGGAGTGCCTTGTGTACGTGGATGAGGAGTTTGAAGGAGATTCTCCTGTCGACGGGGAGCCAGTGCAGGTTCCTCAGGTGGGGGGTGATGTGGCTGTGGCGTGGTACATCGAGGATCAGGCGTGCGGAGGCGTTTTGTATGCGTTGCAGCCGCTTGATTAGCTTGGCCGGGGCTCCCGCGTAGAGGGCGTTCCCATAGTCAAGTCTGCTACTGACGAGGGCCTGGGTGACTGTTCTTCTTGTGTCTGTCGGGATCCACCTGTAGATCTTGCGAAGCATGCGGAGGGTGTTGAAGCAGGAGGATGAGACTGCGTTGACTTGCTTGTCCATGGAGAGCGTTGAGTCGAGGATGACTCCCAGGTTGCGCGCGTGGTCGGTGGGTGTCGGGGCTGCTCCCAGCGTCGTTGGCCACCAGGAGTCGTCCCAGGCTGAGGGGTTGGAGCCGAGGATGAGGACCTCTGTCTTCTCCGTGTTCAGTTTTAGTCGGCTGATCTTCATCCAATCGGTGACGGCCTTCATTCCTTCATGGAGGTTGGATTTGGCGGCGAGGGGTCCTTGGTGAGGGAGAGGATCAGTTGAGTGTCGTCGGCGTAGGAGATTATGTTGAGGTCGTGTTGTCTGGCGATGCGTGCGAGCGGGGTCATGTAGATGTTGAACAGTGTTGGGCTGAGGGACGATCCCTGGGGTACGCCGCAGATGATCTCGGAGGCTTCGGATCGGAATGGTGGGAGGCGGACTCTCTGGGTTCTGCCGGCGAGGAAGGAGGTGGCCCATTCCAGGGCCTTGTCTCGGATCCCTGCGTCGTGGAGGCGTGTGCGTAGAGTGCGGTGGCAGACAGTGTCGAAGGCGGCGGAGAGGTCCAGCAGGATGAGGGCTGCGGTCTCACCATTGTCCAGCAGGATCCTGATGTCGTCGGTGGCGGCGATGAGGGCAGTCTCAGTGCTGTGGTTGCTGCGGAACCCCGATTGGGATGGGTCCAGGATGCTGTTTTCTTCGAGGTATCGGGTTAGCTGTTTGTTGACGATCTTCTCGATGACCTTGGCTGGGAACGGAAGCAGGGAGATGGGCCGGAGGTTCTTGAGGTCTCTCGGGTCCGCCTTGGGTTTTTTGAGTAGGGCGTTGATCTCTGCGTGTTTCCAGCTCTCTGGGAAGGTCGCGGTCTCGAAGGAGAGATTGATGACGTTGCACAGGTGGGGTGCGATGGAGCTGCTGGCTTTGTTGAAGATGTGGTGCGGGAAAGGGTCTGACGGGGAGCCGGAGTGTATTGTGCTCATGGTCTTGATGGTGTCCTTGATGTTCACGCTGGCCCAGGCTGGCAGGGGGTCGTGGTCGATGGTGTGCGGCGGGTCTGGTGCATCGATCTTAGTTGGGGCTGTCTGGGTGTTGAAGCTGTCGTGGATGTCGGCGATCTTGCGGTGAAAGAAGGTGGCGAGGGAATCGCACAGGGGTTGCGACGGCGGGATGTCGTTGGTGTTGGAGCTGGGGTTGGAGAGTTCCTTTACTATGTTGAAAAGCTCCTTGCTGTTGTGTGCGTTGTTGTCGAGGCGGTCTTTGAAGGAGATTCTCTTGGCGGACCTGATGAGGTGGTGGTGGTTACGGACGGCGTCTTTGTGGGCTGTGTGGCTGTCCGGTGTCTTATCACTGTGCCATTTCTTCTCTAGTTTCCGGCAGGTACGCTTGGAAGCTAGGAGTTCCGAGGTGAACCAGCTGGCTCTTTTGGTGGTGTCACTGTAGGTGAGCTTTTCAGCGGGGCGAGGGTGTTGGCACAGTCGTCCATCCATCGTCTGAGGTTGCAGGCAGCGTCGTCGGTGTTGGATGGGTCGGAGGGAGGGCTGAGAGCGAGGGTTGCCCGAAGTTGGTCTTCGGTGACTTTGCTCCAGCAGCGGCGTGGGATCTGTTGGGTGCGGTGGTGTGTGGTGGGTTTCTGGAAGGTGAAATGGATGCAGCGGTGGTCGGTCCAGAGGAGTTCCGTGGTGTGCCTGAAGGAGACGTGGGAGCTTGAGGAGAAGATGGGGTCAAGCGTGTGGCCGGCGGAATGGGTCGGTGTTGTGACGAGCTGGCTCAGACCGAGGTTGGCGAGGCTGTCGATCAGGGTGGTGGAGTTGCTGTCGTTGTTGTTCTCCAGGTGAAAGTTCAGGTCTCCGAGGAGGATGTAGTCGGTAGAGGTCAGGGCGTGCGTGCTGATGAAGTCGGCAATGGAGTCGCTGAACTGGGGTCGGGGTCTATGAAATACCTAAATAAATAAATGTGCAATTACTCATGAATAAAGGATGTGCAAAGGTGTCTATTTTTTTGCAGCAAAGTATCCGAAATGCTTGCAAAAAGTAGGAACACCATGCAAAGTACCTGTGATTTCACGCCAGGGATGTTTAAAAAAAATAAATAATCAAGACGATTGCAAACTTTTTTTTTTTACATAAGCGTTATTTGTTTTGAGTCACTTTAGAGGAATACATGAACCAAACAGTCTTATGAAAAATGCCCCTAGGTTACCGGTGTAACACAGTTTCAGAGTACTCACGAGGAAAAGCCAAGTGAGACATGCAGTAGCATATAAAATACTTGGGGTATCAAGTCAAAATGTTTTAGGGTAATCACAAGAAAGCGCTAAGCATGGTACACACTTGCATAGAACATGCTCACAAGTTACTGGCACCAACTAACACTTGCAAGAGAAGTCTACGCACAGGTGTGGGACCCCCCTCCCCCACGCCACACCGAGTCATGGTGGGAAGGCACAAGAGCCATCATGTCCTGGCTCCACAACTACATCCTGTCCATCCCCTAAAAAATCAGCCGGAGACCTACTTACTACTCGCTGGATTTAAGGATAACAATGCTTGGGCCGTATTTATTTGCAAAGCATGAAAACAGAATAAAAACAGCCTTTGTGTTCAGATACTCATCATTGAATAAGTACATTCAATTAAAGTCTAAAACTAGACATTGATCTCCTGACTACAGTTCCCTAGAGTCATGGTTGACCTAGATGGCCCTTCCAACATCAGTGAATTAACTTCGGGCCTCCTATGACTACTCCCAGGGCCCCTGGGTGTATCCTCACTCAGGACAAACTCATCCATTCTGTTGCAATCCAAAGGAAGTCCAGAGGTAGCCATGAAGTAGGTTGTAGGTAAACGGGTTATTAAGCTTAGTTAACAGGTTTAGATGGTAAGTAGAAGTAATGTAGTTCAGCCCCACCAGGAGCAGCATCCTTGCTGCTCAGCCCACACACTCCAACTGTCTTTCTGTCACCCACACCAGGCACTCCAGCATTCCACTCCCTCGTCAAGCATTACAACATTCCACACACACACCACATCCATACTGGCTGAGCAGCAGGGAACAGGTAGCTAAGGGAAAGGATGCATAATGAGAATACAAGCCACAACACATCTCCTTCCCTTAGGGGGAAACACATAATAATTTATTACAACAAAGTACAATGGAAGTGCACACCACTTGATGGCATAACCACGAAAGATATATATACAATTTAAATCTGACAAATAGAAAATTGGAAGGACTCAGACTACGGGGAATATGAACACAATACTTTTGAAATTACACCGCTGTAATATCATGCAAGACTAGGAGAATGGAGGACACCGTGGAGGTGTAACTTCCCTCACTCACCCCCTTCGGCACACCACAACTAGCACACCTGTCGTCACAGGCAAAGCACACGCCACTGTAAGCCTGACAGGACTGGAAGACGAAACAACAGCACAGGGTACACGACCCCTCAACGCACACACTTCACACACCTGACAGGAACGCAAGTCTCAGGTCAACAACTGCAAAGGGTACACAACCCCTTATTACACACACTTCGCACACCTGACAGGAACGCAAGTCTCAGGTCAACAACAGCACAGCATAAAACAATATATCAGTGGACAGCAAATACATCATGTGACCTGAAAAGATAAGAAACAAAACAACCATCAGCATGGTACTGTAAATGAAAAATACCTATATGCATACCATATACCAGCATCACTAAAGACAACAATACAGAAGAAAAATGCAGAAACAGCCTTAATATCTTATTCTGGTATAATCATCGATGCAGCTCTGGTGAGCGATCTCTCACCCGAACCCATTGCAGCTCTAAATTCCTGACAGTATATGTGGCAGTAAATGGCAGTTCAAAAGACCAACCATGTCTTGTAAGGAACCGGCAAACAGGTGATGTGGAACAAGAACACTTGTACCGTCACCATATACATAAATTGGCACCTTAAATCCATACCGTGTGTGGAAATGGTATTCAGGTGTTAAGTATTCACACTACCATTGCTGCGACTATGCATCCGTCATGAAAACCGCTTGGTGTTCCCAAACGCAACCTCAGCCACTCCAAGTGCAACGCAATGGCGTAATTGTCCTCCAAAACGTAATTCCAGGGTAAGCCGGTCGGCACAGTGAGTCAGAGTTCTAGTTCCCGCCAGTGCCCTCTTTACTTCCTGGTGCAGCGTTATTGGCTAATAGGTCCTCGCCGCTCAGGGGCGCAAAGTTGTCAGCGTTCCCACACCAGCTGACAAGGTAATGGTCAGAGTGCTTGGTTCACTCATGCACATAGCTGTGACCTATAGTCACATTCCAACACACAACCAGGCATGAGAACGGCCTGGACTGTGCGGCCTGAAGCGCAACCTCGGGCTTGCCTACTCGCTGGAAACAAAGATGGCGTCACGCAGGAGTGAACGGCGTCGGGTGGCTCACGGCGAGTGCGTGCTCCCACAACATCGTGGGACAGATCGCGTTCCTGGATGCCAACTGAAACGCCACCAATATCTACGCAAGACCTTCACACGACTTCCGTGAACACAGTAAGGAGTGCGCGCACCGCTGATCATGTCAGTCTCGCGGCCCATTCAAATGCCGCATCTCATAACGGCCCACACTTTCTTCCTCAACAATTTCCGCATGGCAACTCACCAATGTGGACGGTGGACGTATAGTTCACTACATTGCTGATATCCCAAGCGATTACAGATATTCAAAAATAAAGTTAATTTCGCTGCTGGTTTCATTTAAAGCAAGCGCCTCCACATACACGCAGTTGGCACGCCTAAGTTCGTAGTAGAAAGCTCATGGCAGATAAGAGCTCAGCGACTCCTTGTGCTTCAATTCACATTTAAATTTGTAATACCACAACCAGGCAACAGGAATCCGGCATCATGTAGTTGCAATGAGTTGATCAAATACCATGATGTAAGGAAGTTCAAACGCCCCAGGCAGGCTGTCCAGATGGTAATGGACACTGGTGGGCTAACCAGGGCATTCCTGTTACTTCTAGCATAAGTTTCTTTAGTTCCAGTTAGTTCAGCAGTCTATTTTTCACTACACGCAGGTTCTTGCTACAAATCGTCGCCAATGTTGCAATCCAAAGGAAGTCCAGAGGTAACCATGAAGTAGGTTGTAAGTTAATGGTTTATTAAGCTTAGTTAAAGGTTTAGATGGTAAGTAGAAGATATGAAGTTCAGCCTCACCAGGAGCAGCATCCTTGCTGCTCAGCCCACACACTCCAACTGTCTCTCTGTCACCCACACCAGGCACTCCAGCATTCCACTACCTCATCAAGCATTACAACATTCCACAAACACACCACATCAATACTTGCTGAGTGGCAGGGAACAGGTAATTAAGGAAAAGGATGCATAATTAGAATACAAGCCACAACATATCACAGTCCCCAATACCAAAGGAGCCTGGACCAACCAGTAAGTTAATAAAGCCATGATAGAGCCATCCCAACCCTTTGGCACACTTTGGGAGATAGACCTGGGCAACCAGGCCCTAACTTGGTCCATTGTAACAAGCACCATCTCCCCACTTCCCCAGGGCAGTGCTATACATTACCATCGAAGGGCTAGGGACAGTCGCAGCAGCGCCCACCCCAACTCGTCTGATCAGAAAGAAGAAGAAGGAAATGTCAGCGACCGACCCTGTCTTGTGAGTTATTGCGAGGTCTCGAGATGTGTTTATTTCATGAGCCCCTCATGTGGTCCATACCTTCTGTGATGGCGTTGGTGCGGTGTTTTCCGGTCAACAGTTGTTGGCTGCTTGGCGAGGGAGCACCACGTTCAGAGCCGTTCTCGTACTTTATCAATAAATATTCTACAGGAAAATCCTACCTGTGTAAGGAGTGTGTTACTACAATTTTTGGCGATGAGTTGCCAAGACAGCAGCATAGACCCGGCTCTCGATTGGCGTGGTGGCAGCGAATCCTCATCATTTTCAAAGCAACAGACTCGAAGTGCACCGTCAAGCATCAGGAAGTTATTGCAGATCAGTGGGCGTGCCCAATCGCAACGCAGGCAGTAGGGGCGGTCCGTCGAAATCTTTTGGCTCCCGATCTTCTGTTGAAGGCCTAAATCCTATCTGTGTAAGGAGTGTGTTACTAAACCCAGCTTAAATGCTTGTCCTCTAGCGCACCTTGAACGCCTCCCCTACTCTAACGACTCCCCATGGCCCCATGAGCCAATCACAGCAGAAGCCTAGTGTTGGAAACGGGGTTACCGAGACCGTTATGGTAGCATGGCGCAAAGCGGGGAAAGGCACGCGAAGGCAATGTGTAAGGCAGTTGTGCAGCACACTCTCACATTAACTCAGAAATGCGACGCAATAACCGGACACCACACCAGGCTTGTATAAGTAACAATCAGGTTCCTTTATCTTAATCAAGATGGCATTCAACTATTCAAATTATACATTCGGGTAACTAGTGCGCGTTCATTTAAAAAGACCCTTCACAATTCTGGCCACTAAAAGGCCGCATTAAAATCACAGCACCACTGCTCATTCGGGTGCTCTTTACCAACTAGGGCCTAGAACAGGCGCAACACGGTTTATACATCAACATATATACAGTAGGCCTAGGTACTCTATACAGCCTATGATACACTAGGCGGGAGGGAATCCTACCGGGAACCCCTCAACATGTCCAGCAGCTGGGGGCTTCCAAAAAGGGGGAACTTCTTTATCTCCCCGGGGAGGCTAGGGTCATAGGATGTGCCTGGCCTGTAATCCCAAAGTCATTAAAGGCCCCCTCCCTCCGTGATCCCTCCTCAAGGGTGGCCCCCGGCCCCCAGGGGCTTAACCTAGAGCCCTAGGGGCCTCCTGGGCTCACCTGCGGTGTTCTTGCTGGCTGTGGGGCCTTACGGCGGACTCCTCTCTGGCCCGGCCCTCTGTGGTGGGGGCGGGGCCCGGCGCGAGTCTTGCGGCCCTCCGGCCGGTGCTGGTTGGCTTTCTCGAGGCTATGGAGCCTCTCGCGTGTGTTTCCCCTTCGTTGGGGGGCCGGTATGCCCCTCCTCCGGCCCCCGTGGAGTCCAGGGAGAGAGTGAGGACTCGGTGCGGGAGCCGGCGGTCCTGCCAGTCGGCTCCGGCGTCCCGAGAGGTGAGGAGGTCCTTCCTTACCTCCCGGCGTGCTGGGCGGAGGCGGGCTCTTCACGGCGCCCAATCCGGGCGCGGCGGCGATTCTTCGCGGGGCTCCCGTTGGCAGTGGAGCCCCGGGGACGTCCTCCCGATTGGCTCCGGCTGAGCCAATCGCGTCGCGGCCTTCTCTTCCTCCGGGGGCTCCCGATGACAGTGGAGCCCCTCTGACGTCGTCGATGTTCGGCTCTGCTGGGCCAATCACGTCGCGGCTTCTGGTGGTTGCCAGGCGACGCCCTCTTCTCCGGCGATTGGCTTTGGCGGGCCAATCCCGTCGCGGCCTTTTCGGGGGCGCGACCTGTGACGCGGTCAGCGTCCCCGGCCCCTCGGCGACAGCGTCCACGGGCCGGGAGGCCGCAGCAGGCCTCAATTCACTTCACGCGGCCCACGGGGCTGCGTCGGCGGTATTCTTGGCCGCGCTGGCAGCGGCAGGGGTCTCGGGCCCGGCGGTGACTTGTGGTGATTTCGGTGAGGGCGCGGACGGCGCCCCTCACCACTACTATGAATAGGGGAGAGATCCCCCGGCCTCAGTTCCCTTCGTCAAGCGGCGGCGGCCGCGGCGGTGATCCGGTCATCAGGTCAGTGACCAAGGGGGGGGTCAAGTTCTCTCCACACTTGGGGGTTGCAGCGCAGGCGCGCTGACAGCCTTATGCTCAGGCTGTGTAAGGATGGTTCTTGGAGGACAGTCCAGCTGTCTGTATAGGTAGATAGGGGGTGGAGGCCTAGCGCTTAGGACGCAGCGCTTCGCCTCCTGATCCCCTCTCAATGGTTTTCACTTGTAGGTCCTGCAGGTCATGGATTCAGCAAAGTCTCTTTATGAACAGGGGGGGGTTGTGAGTTGGTGATTCTTGGAGGGGTTGATGTGCCTCCTGGCACGCTGGAGATGGTTCCCTGGGTCCCCTCACACTGGGCAAGATCAGTGGGTGGTGGGCGTTCCTCATCTATCTTACGGCAGCAGGGCCTTGACCCTGTCAGCGGCAGTAGTGTAGGTCTCCCCCTAGGCCCTAAAGTCTGTACTCCAGCGCAGGTTCTCCCAGGTTCAGCGGTGCCTCAACCTAACTAACTCCAGGTTTTCCCTCCAAGCCTCTTATACCCCTAGGTCAGGTGACCCTCCCAAAGGCGGCAAAGTGTAACTCCTCCCACAGCCCGGAAGGTTCTGGAACCTTCCACCTACCTAGCTATGGGGCCCAGAGGCGGGGACGGGATGGCTACTGTATCCCTTGTCCCAGCCTGACTCTGGCGACTAGCGTGTATGTGTGGAAGGCCCTCTGCAGTAGCAGGGGCCTGTGGCAGCCATCTTTGGTGAGAGAGCACCTGCACCTCAGCACTGACCAGCAGTGGCAAGGCGCCCGGAGACCTAGGTCCAGTAAAAATATGGTGGCAAAAATGAGGCGCAGAAAGGGAAAAAAACAGGGTAAGACCACCCTAGGGCTGACAGGTCTAACACACGTCCCCCCCAGCCGAAAGAGGGGAGAGCTTCCCAACCTCTAGGGAGTTCTCTTCACTAAGGCGGAAAAACCGGGAGAGACCGTCAGCGTTGGCGTGGTCTACACCGGGTCGATGTTCCACCCGAAAGTCCATCCCCTGGAGGGAAATGGACCATCTCAACAATTTGGGATTTTCGCCTCTCATCTGCATGAGCCAGCGAAGGGGTCTGTGGTCGGTCTGGACCAAGAAGTGACAACCAAAAAGGTATGGCCTCAACTTCTTCACCGCCCAAACCACAGCAAAGGCTTCCCGCTCGATGGTACTCCACCGCTGTTCCCGGGGGAGTAGTCGTCGGGAGATAAAGGCCACTGGCTGGTCTTGGCCATCGTCATTCAGCTGCGAGAGCACAGCTCCTATGCCATGCTCAGAAGCGTCTGTCTGCACGATAAATTCCCGGCCGAAGTCGGGGGTCCGGAGCACCGGTGCGGTGCACATGGCACGTTTAAGAGTCTCAAAGGCATCTTGGCAGGCAGCCGTCCAGATTACTCTGCGTGGCTGCTTCTTGGAAGTCAATTCCGTCAATGGGCCCACGATGGTTCCATATCCCTTGACGAACCGGCGGTAGTATCCCGTGAGGCCGAGAAAAGCTCGGACCTCTGTTTGGGTCTTGGGGGCTCCCAGGCCATGATGGTCTCAATCTTGGCTTGGAGGGGTTGCACCTTACCTCCGCCCACCAGATGTCCCAGGTACACGACAGATCCCTGTCCAATCTGGCACTTGCTGGCCTTGATGGTTAGACCAGCCCTTTGCAAAGCCTGCAGCACCTCCTGGAGATGCTGCAGATGGTCTTCCCAGCTGCTACTGAAGACAGCTATGTCATCCAGGTAGGCAGCAGAGAAGGCCTCTAGGCCAGACAGCACCTGGTTCACCAACCGCTGGAAAGTGGCGGGAGCATTTTTCAACCCGAAGGGCATCACCTGGAATTGAAAGTGGCCCTCGGGGGTGGAGAACGCAGTCTTCTCCCTTGCTCCTTCCGCCATGGCGATCTGCCAATATCCTGATGTTAAATCAATGGTACTCAAATACCGGGCTGCTCCCAGCCGGTCAATGAGCTCATCCGCCCGAGGGATCGGGTGAGCGTCGGTCTTGGTGACCGAGTTGAGTCCACGATAATCCACACAGAACCGAAGTTCTGGTGTGGTGCCCGGGGGGCCGCTTTCGGCACCAACACTACCGGACTAGCCCAAGGGCTACTGGAAGGCTCAATCACCCCCAGTTCTAGCATCTTTACCACCTCACTCTGGATACTAGCCTTGACCTTATCGGACAGCCGGTAAGACTTGTTCTTCACTGGCGGACTGTCCCCTGTGTCCACATCATGGGTACACAGGTGCGTGATTCCAGGCGTGAGGGAAAACAACGAGGCGTACTGCCCCAAAACCTGGCGGCAGTCCCTCTGTTGCTCTGGGGTCAAGGATGGGGCGAGGACTACTCCCTCTACCGAACCATCCTTCTCGTGGACCGCCAGAAGGTCTGGCAGAGGCTCACTCTCTTCCTCCTCACTCCCATCCGTTATCATCAAGAGAGTGAGCTCGGAACGCTCCTGGTGTGGCTTCAGGCGGTTGACGTGGAGCACCCTGTGGGGTTGACGGGGGGTCTTCATGTCGACGACATACGTGGTCTGGCCTTTTCGTTCTAAGATCTCAAACGGCCCAGTCCATCGGTCCTGGAGGGCGCTAAGCTCTCCTGGCTCCATGACCCACACCTTCTGTCCAGCGTCTAACTCTACCGTCCGCGCGTTCCGGTCATACCATTGCTTCATGACGGCCTGACTTGCCTCTAAGTTGTCCGAGGCCTCCTTCCACAGCTTGGCCACTTGGCTGCGGAACGCCAGCATATAGCTGACCACATCACGGGGAAGCTTCGAGGAAGACTTCTCCCACCCCTCTTTGACAAGACTGAGGGGCCCCCGAACGGGGTGGCCATAGAGCAGCTCAAAGGGGCTGAAACCGACCCCCTTCTGCGGCACCTCTCGGTAGGAGAAGAGCAGACAGGGTAAGAGGACGTCCCACTTTCTTCTCAAGTCCTCGGGTAGGCTCCTGATCATCCCCTTCAAGGTTTTGTTGAAGCGCTCCACGAGCCCGTTCGTCTGGGGGTGGTAAGGAGTGGAGAACCGGTAGGTCACTCCACACTCCTTCCACATGGCCTGCATGTAGGCCGACATGAAATTCGTGCCCCTATCTGACACCACGACCTTGGGGAATCCCACTCGGGTAAAAATCCCCATGAGGGCCCGCGCCACCACCGGTGCTGTGATGGTCCTCAGAGGGATTGCCTCTGGGTACCGGGTGGCGTGGTCTACTAGCACCAAAATGAACCTATGCCCAGCTGAAGTCGGCGGATCCAACGGCCCGACAATGTCAATCCCCACTCGCTCAAAAGGGGTATCGACCACTGGGAGAGGTTCTAGAGGGACCTTCACCTTAGTCCCTGTCTTGCCGCTTGCTTGGCAAGTGGTGCAGGTCTTGCAATAAGTGTCAGAAGTGACGCGCATCCTGGGCCAGTAAAAATGTGGGACCAAGCGCGCAAACGTCTTGTCCTGGCCCAGGTGTCCTGCTAGTGGTATCTCATGCGCCAACTCTAGCAGAAAGGCTCGGTGGCATTGGGGGACCACCACGGCCCTTGAGGACCCATGCACCGGAGCCTTAGGCTCACTGTAGAGGAGACCATCCTCCCAGTAGACATGGTAATTACCAGTCTCTGTTCCAGCTGCTTGGGCGTCGGCCTGTTGCCGTATGCCAACAAGCGTAGGGCACTCCCTCTGTGCCCGGCAAAATTCTTCCCGGGTAGGCCCTCCTTCCACCTGCCACTCTGCAGGGGTCGGCAGGTCCCCCACGGGAAAACCAACCACCTCAGCGGACTCCGGGGTCACCTCCGCGGGCTCCCCATCCATCTCACCGGGTGTTTCCTCCCGGACATCTCCTCGTCCAGCAGTGGGCTGGGCCCTTCTTTCAGGCTCCAACCCGGGCTGAGTTCCTTGTCGGGCAGCCATGGACCGCGTGATAACGCAAGTCCATCCTGGTAACCCCAACATCTCAGCATGGGCATTGAACTCTACCTCTCTCCAGGCAGTGTGTTCTAAATCGTTGCCCAGCAGACAGTCAACCGGCATGGCAGGGCTCACCGCAACCTTCATCAGACCTGACACTCCTCCCCACTCAAAGGGAACTTGGGCCACGGGGTAATGACCCAGGCTATTATCAGCCATCACTACTGGGTGGAACTCCTCAGGAATCACCTGCTCTGGGGACACCAGCTGACGTCTCACCATCGTCATGCTGGCACCTGTGTCCCTCAGAGCCTCCACCTCCTCCCCGTTCACCAGGACCCTCTGCCGATACTTGGCAGTGTTCTCGGGTACCTGCACCCTTGGGATGATCTCCCTATCCCCCAGGGAAACTAAGGTCAAGCCTGTCCACTCACCTCCCCTACCTAGGGACAACTCCTCCCCAAGCGCTACACTGGCCACCCCGGGGGTCTTACCTCCTGTGGGGGCTGGGGCTCTCTTGCGACACTGGGCATCCCCCTTGTAGTGTCCAACCTCCCCGCACTCGTAGCACCGGACAGTTCTGGGCTGCTGACTCCTGTCAGGGTAAGTGGGTTTCTGGTATCCAGATTGGGATGGGAAACCTACCCCTCTCCCAGGCGGTCTATTTTGGGGACCTTTAAAGAACTCCCTCTTTTTATCTCCCCCTCTTTCTTCTGGGGGAACACCTGTCCACCCTTCGGGGGATCCGCCCCGGCTCCCTTGTGGGACACCCTAGTGCTGACCCACGTGTCTGCCTCCTCTGCAAGCTCCCTTGGGTTGGTCAGCTTGCGGTCCACCAAGTACTGGCGCAGCTCCGGAAAACATTTCTCGAGGAGGTGCTCTCTCAAAAATAGGTCGTACAGCCCAGTGTAATTGTCAACCTCGCTGCCACGCACCCAACCCTCTAATGCCTTCCGGGCATAATCATAAAAATCTACCCAGTTTTGTGTGGTGAGCTTGTGGCTGTTGCGAAACTTTTGGCGGTACTTCTCAGGGGTGAGGCCAAACTTCCTGAGCAGGGCCTCCCTCATGATAGGGTAGTTGGTTCGATCCCCCTTTTCTAAGGTTAGCAGTGTGTCCCTGACTAGTGGAGGTATGTATCTATAAAGTCCTCCTCCCCAGTAGCTCTCAGGAACTCTATGGGCCACCAAAGCTACCTCGTACGCCGTCAACCACTTGTCTATGTCATCACCCACACTAAAGCTGGCCATCACCTCCCTGGGTAGGTAAAATTTGGGCTCCTGTGGAACCCCAGTAGGTACGCTGCCACCATTTCCTTTGCCTTCCATTTCCATTTGCAAGGCTCGGAGCTCCAGTTCTTTCAGGCTAAGCTCATGTACAAGCCTTCTTTCCTCCATGGCTAGCCTTCCCTGTTCTCGCTCCCTTTCCATCTTAGCCAATTCTAATGTCAATTGCCTTTGCTGCCTTCTGTCCTCGAATTCCTCTGGTGACACACTCCCCCTGACGCACTACTGCCTGCCCTGGAACGTCTTCCTGGCAACACATTCTCGCTGACGTCAATGTTCAGTAGGCTCAGTTCTCCTGGGTCGTCTGTCTCCCTCTGCTCCTCCTCCTCCCCTCTTCCCTCCGGGTGGGCCATGACCCATGCCCTCAAAGCCTTCTGAAGTACCTCCTTCCTGGCACCTCGCTTGACGGCCACCCCCTCTCTAGGCAGAACTCCTTGAGCTGGTTCACCGTGTACCTCTCTAGGTCGGCTAGCTCAAACTCCATCCTCCTAGGTGGGGTCCCAGACAACTTAAGGAAGGGGTCCTAAATGGAAGGCAGCAGGTCTTAACACAGGACTAATACAACTGGCAATTTACAATAGAATTCCTCCTACTTATTATTTTCCTAGGTGTCCAATTGCGGCGCACACTGAGTCACTGTAGGGTGCTGCACAAATACCAGTCCTTATCCCACCGCTGAACACCAATGTTGGAAACGGGGTTACCGAGACCGTTATGGTAGCATGGCGCAAAGCGGGGAAAGGCACGCGAAGGCAATGTGTAAGGCAGTTGTGCAGCACACTCTCACATTAACTCAGAAATGCGACGCAATAACCGGACACCACACCAGGCTTAGTATAAGTAACAATCAGGTTCCTTTATCTTAATCAAGATGGCATTCAACTATTCAAATTATACATTCGGGTAACTAGTGCGCGTTCATTTAAAAAGACCCTTCACAATTCTGGCCACTAAAAGGCCGCATTAAAATCACAGCACCACTGCTCATTCGGGTGCTCTTTACCAACTAGGGCCTAGAACAGGCGCAACACGGTTTATACATCAACATATATACAGTAGGCCTAGGTACTCTATACAGCCTATGATACACTAGGCGGGAGGGAATCCTACCGGGAACCCCTCAACATGTCCAGCAGCTGGGGGCTTCCAAAAAGGGGGAACTTCTTTATCTCCCCGGGGAGGCTAGGGTCATAGGATGTGCCTGGCCTGTAATCCCAAAGTCATTAAAGGCCCCCTCCCTCCGTGATCCCTCCTCAAGGGTGGCCCCCGGCCCCCAGGGGCTTAACCTAGAGCCCTAGGGGCCTCCTGGGCTCACCTGCGGTGTTCTTGCTGGCTGTGGGGCCTTACGGCGGACTCCTCTCTGGCCCGGCCCTCTGTGGTGGGGGCGGGGCCCGGCGCGAGTCTTGCGGCCCTCCGGCCGGTGCTGGTTGGCTTTCTCGAGGCTATGGAGCCTCTCGCGTTGTTTCCCCTTCGTTGGGGGGCCGGTATGCCCCTCCTCCGGCCCCCGTGGAGTCCAGGGAGAGAGTGAGGACTCGGTGCGGGAGCCGGCGGTCCTGCCAGTCGGCTCCGGCGTCCCGAGAGGTGAGGAGGTCCTTCCTTACCTCCCGGCGTGCTGGGCGGAGGCGGGCTCTTCACGGCGCCCAATCCGGGCGCGGCGGCGATTCTTCGCGGGGCTCCCGTTGGCAGTGGAGCCCCGGGGACGTCCTCCCGATTGGCTCCGGCTGAGCCAATCGCGTCGCGGCCTTCTCTTCCTCCGGGGGCTCCCGATGACAGTGGAGCCCCTCTGACGTCGTCGATGTTCGGCTCTGCTGGGCCAATCACGTCGCGGCTTCTGGTGGTTGCCAGGCGACGCCCTCTTCTCCGGCGATTGGCTTTGGCGGGCCAATCCCGTCGCGGCCTTTTCGGGGGCGCGACCTGTGACGCGGTCAGCGTCCCCGGCCCCTCGGCGACAGCGTCCACGGGCCGGGAGGCCGCAGCAGGCCTCAGTTCACTTCACGCGGCCCACGGGGCTGCGGCGGCGGTATTCTTGGCCGCGCTGGCAGCGGCAGGGGTCTCGGGCCCGGCGGTGACTTGTGGTGATTTCGGTGAGGGCGCGGACGGCGCCCCTCACCACTACTATGAATAGGGGAGAGATCCCCCGGCCTCAGTTCCCTTCGTCCAGCGGCGGCGGCCGCGGCGGTGATCCGGTCATCAGGTCAGTGACCAAGGGGGGGGGGTCAAGTTCTCTCCACACTTGGGGGTTGCAGCGCAGGCGCGCTGACAGCCTTATGCTCAGGCTGTGTAAGGATGGTTCTTGGAGGACAGTCCAGCTGTCTGTATAGGTAGATAGGGGGTGGAGGCCTAGCGCTTAGGACGCAGCGCTTCGCCTCCTGATCCCCTCTCAATGGTTTTCACTTGTAGGTCCTGCAGGTCATGGATTCAGCAAAGTCTCTTTATGAACAGGGGGGGGTTGTGAGTTGGTGATTCTTGGAGGGGTTGATGTGCCTCCTGGCACGCTGGAGATGGTTCCCTGGGTCCCCTCACACTGGGCAAGATCAGTGGGTGGTGGGCGTTCCTCATCTATCTTACGGCAGCAGGGCCTTGACCCTGTCAGCGGCAGTAGTGTAGGTCTCCCCCTAGGCCCTAAAGTCTGTACTCCAGCGCAGGTTCTCCCAGGTTCAGCGGTGCCTCAACCTAACTAACTCCAGGTTTTCCCTCCAAGCCTCTTATACCCCTAGGTCAGGTGACCCTCCCAAAGGCGGCAAAGTGTAACTCCTCCCACAGCCCGGAAGGTTCTGGAACCTTCCACCTACCTAGCTATGGGGCCCAGAGGCGGGGACGGGATGGCTACTGTATCCCTTGTCCCAGCCTGACTCTGGCGACTAGCGTGTATGTGTGGAAGGCCCTCTGCAGTAGCAGGGGCCTGTGGCAGCCATCTTTGGTGAGAGAGCACCTGCACCTCAGCACTGACCAGCAGTGGCAAGGCGCCCGGAGACCTAGGTCCAGTAAAAATATGGTGGCAAAAATGAGGCGCAGAAAGGGAAAAAAACAGGGTAAGACCACCCTAGGGCTGACAGGTCTAACACCTAGTTCTGCAGACTTTCATCCCCGCCTGCAGCTCATAGTGAAACTTTTTCAAACAATAACAATGGCAGCGGATGTTTTTAAAGAGGGTGCCTGTCCATATATGGTTAGAGTCGCCATAGTGGCTGTCCCCTTTGTACTAGTGATAGGCATATGAAAACACTGGAACACCGCGAGCTACAGGTAGGCCAACAATCAGGAACTCTATGAGATTCTGCTCACTTATTAAAAAACTTTGCTCAACCCTACTCATAAACGCACTATTGAACACGGACCTAAAAGTCACCTACAAAAGCCTCCATCAAAGCAATTACTGCTGGATCCCTCCCAGCCTTTCAGGGGTGGCCCACGATTAAGGTTGCCTTCTTTCCCAGAGAAAACTTCTGATCGTTTGTTCACTTTTTATTATTCTGTATGGTCAGGACATTAAACTTAAATAGAAGATTCGGGAAAATCATCTGTATTCATTTTTAACGTGGTCTTTCTGTCTTTGTTTATATTAAAATGAACAGTCATGGATCGCTAGGGCAGCTGTGGGCACATTTTCAAGTGCTTTTTTCTTATATTCCCCATTTAAAGCAGTGCTTTAAGTGGGTCGGTGTTCACAGGTACTGAGTACCTGCACTTCTCTCTTTCGAGAGGGAGAGTACAGCACTTCTCAGCGAAGGTTCAATACTTTTAATGGGAGAGTGCTGCCATTCCTCAATAGCCCTGTCATGCTCTTGGTCAGCGAGTACCTAAGCTTCTATAATTCCATTTCATTCGGTGATTTAAAGTATGTGTTGATAAGGAGAAAAATACAGCCTCTGTGTGGGTTTCCTAATTTTTGGACCTGGTAGGACATTCAAATACCGGTTATGCCGGTAGAAAACTGGCCAGGTGGCAACCTTACCCAATCTAGGTAATCATTTCAGAGCCTTGTTGACTACCTGCTACACTAATGCTGGAGAACCTAGTCCCTGATGCAATGATCCTATGGCGGAGGAGTGCCCCCACCCCCACTTCCAAAAACGGCTGGAAAGGAAAAATAAAACAACGCTTGTTTTGTTTTTCCTTTCCTGCCGAGTCGTGGGGTCGGGGCCTGGTGGTGACAAGCGCTAAGGGAAGTGGTAGTGTACTGCTAAAAGGTCCCTGGGGCCACTGCCTGCTCTTAAATAATGTTGGCGCCCCCATTCAGAAAGGGAAAGGGATCCCTTGGGGACTGCTTCCTGTTTGCAAATGGGTTACCACCTCCTTCACAGAGACGGTAAAATCTGAACATTCATACATGCCCCTGCAATTCGTTATTAGGAAGGGACGCCCTTGGCACGCCCCTTCCTAATAACGACTCGCAAACCCAATTTGCGATTCAGTAATAGCTGACCGAATTTCAAATAGAGCTTCGTACATTTAAAAATGCTTTTTTCAGGTTGCAAACTGGCAGAATCGGGCCGTTTGCGAGCTGAAAAAAGCTTCTTACATCTGGCCCTAAGTGCAGAAGGGGTCTTGTTCGAATGGAATGCAAAGAGTGAATATTGTCACATCCAATTGAAAATTGGCATTAGGATACCCCCAGGCCTTTGACCTTTGTCAGCTTTGCTCAGTAGATGTCTCTGTGAGGAACCTGCAACACCAGCATTGTACCCCAGTGTGTGAGTAGGCTGCCGCTGTGGGCTTGAATCCCAGTGTGAGAACCTCAGTCAGATTCCTTGTTTGTGAAGAGCCCATGGCTTGAATTACTGTGCTTGAGGTGCCCGCATCCTCAGGCCTGAGGCACTCCTCTGGAACACATGTGAGTGAAGTCTCTTGTGCATGAATGTTTCTTCCGACACAGTCTTGAATGAGTGAAGAGCCCTGGTCCCAGAGTTTCAAGGTGTTAAAGCATCCGGCCTAATTCCTGTATATCAATGGCATTGGGCCAGCTTGCGTGAGGCGTATGCTCTTACTTTTTTTTTTCTGTCCCTCTCTCCGCTCACAGGTAAGAACCCGGCAGATGACTACCTGGAGGCCATGATGAGTGAAGCCCCTGGACCCATCAACTTCACCATGTTCCTGACCATGTTTGGGGAGAAGCTGAATGGCACAGACCCCGAGGATGTGATTCGGAACGCCTTTGCCTGCTTCGATGAAGAAGGGACAGGTAGGGGCAGAATCATGTGTCAAACAGAGCAGGCTTGCATGTTCTGTGTCATAAGTAGGGCTCCCGGTTTTATGGTATTTATTTTTTTGTAATTTCCGTCTGTATTTATCCATATTTATTTAGGGCTTTGTGGAAAAATGAAGCTGAAATTAGTATATTTCCACATTTATTTAACCAGTAAATACACTCTCATGCTTGAATGCCTACTAGGTTTCAATGCTGTAAACATCTGCAGAAGATAAATGAATGCACTTTTAAGAAAATATGCAAATTTCAGTATCAACCTTTTGCATATCTACTGTGTTAAAGCCTCTTTACTAAAATTCCTTTCTTTTTTAGCCCACTTACCTATCAATCCACACAGCTATTGGCCTGACAGTCATGGCAGACATTATTTAGAATTACTCAAAAAGTAACCCAATTTCCGTTTTTATCCACATTTAAAAATAAATACAGAAGAGAAAATAAATGTTTTCTGTCTGTATTTATCTGTAAAAATCAGTAAAAACGGAAAACAGGGAGCCTTAGTCATAAGGCAGCACAAACCAGAAAATAGTCATTCTAGTGTGCCATGTACACCAAAATTGCTGGACTGTACCAGCCTAGCGTATCTCAGACAGTACCAACCTAGTGAACCCTATGGAGCTGAGACAGCAATTGTGTATTTTATGTTATTAGTATGCTAACCAGTGTCAAGGACAATCTCCTCCAATGCCTGAAAATATGTATTAGCAAAAGAAAAATTTATGATCTGTGGATCACACTTTCGGTAGAAGAATTTCCCTCAGCATGACCTAATGGAGGAAGCTCATGGAGCAGTGGCAAAACACATTTATACACCAGTTTTAAATATAGTTGTGTGATTGCTTCATTTATTAAACAGATACAAGCCTTGGCCAAGATCACAGGGACAAGTGAAATGACCCTCAAATAGTAACGACAATAGGAAAATATTTCAGCTGAGCAAGCTAGTTTTGTTTTCTTGCGTCAAGAGTCAAGAGGTAGGCACAGCTCAATGACAGACACAGGCATTTTCTGTGGACATTGTTAGTGTGAGCAAACAAACATGGATATGCTAAATCATGGTCGGCATGACTTGCGTAATTCAGTGTAGCGTAATTATGCAAAATTACCCAAAAATTCTGTGAGTTCATGCTAGAAGAGTAATTCTGCATTTAGCGCTATTTTCTTAGCTCAAAAATTCACCCCACATCAAAATGGACGCAAGGATGCAATTTGTGCCACAAAATAGAGTTAAATGCAACATAACACAAATTTTGCGTTTGTTAAATGTGCTCTTGTGGTAGGATTTCTTTCCCCAATATTACTCTTAATCATGGAGGATGACTTAATCATGTTATTATCAGTAATTCCATGTCACACAGCACCTCAGGATCACCAAAATTACTCAGATTACTGTAATTCAAACTCTGCCAAGGCATAAAGCTAATGTACTGATTTCTATGTCACACCAGCATGGATCAGACCGTCTGCATAAGACCACATTAAAAATCAAGGTGCTTGATGCTGATGCCACTGGGAAGCTTGGCAAAAGTCAGCTTAAATAGCCCTGTAGCATTGCATAGTTCTGTCAGCTGCTTGCAGTAGCGGCTGCTACCGATCGGGAGAGGAGGGGTGGGGGGGTGCTGGACGGTAAGAAAAAATAAATTAAAAAAACACTTACCTGGGCCGGCCGGCTTCCACCTCTTCTCCGTCCTCTTCTTCCTGTCACCGCCGGCTGCAGCAAGCAGCAGGAAGCACCCGGGCTCCCAGGCTCCCCATAGCCAATCACAACGCTGCAATGCACCCAAACCAGCAATTTCTATCTGAAGCACTGAAACAGAGACACACTTTTACTTGAAGGCAGAAAAAGAGCAATTATAGCTCAGGCAGAAAGGAGCAGTGGTAAACAAGGGGCTGTGCTTCTTCTCAGAGTGCCAGAAAGCCTTTCAAAAATGAGTAATGCCTCGCAAGGGCATGCACCAAAAAAAACAAGGTTTTATCACATCACAAGACCCATTCCAGTGCTCCATTCACTGTGGCAAAAAATCCCTTTATTCAGATGCACCACCACTTCCTCTATTGGGAACACTTCATTCTTTAAAAATGGTGAGATTTGGCAGCTTAACTGATTTTCACTATTCCCAATGCCTACTAGAAAGTTGCTTCCAGTGTCCTGCTTCATTGCCTGTGGTTGAACTCCATCCACTTGATCAGTAAACCCATTAACATCGCCTCCATCAAGGGTGAATTAAACCAAAACCTCAAAAATTCGAACTGAACTTTCTTGTGACGCCCATTCATTTAAATGATGCTAATGGTAACAACATAGAACATTTATATATATAACCCCAGACCAAAGTGGTGTGTGGTCTCCTCCCAATTGTACATAGACACAACCTTCTGAGATATCTTACGGCATGGTACACTCCTAAATGGGAGAGCTCATTAAGTTACTTAAACTATAGCCCGCTTTGAGGTCCAACATGCCCCTTAGAAAGTCATCCTCAAGGTCTCCCTCATCGCTATGGCTAATACTAGTAGCCATCTTGTGATGCAGCCACATGTGTTCTCATGATATCGCTGGTTCCTTGTTGAGTACTGAATGGGCAGCAGGTGGTGTTTTTGTCTTTGCTTTTCTACTCTACGTGATCTGGTCACTCACCTCAATGTCGCTCCCACGCAAGTACTACAGCGGAAATAGCCACTCCCGGCGCAGTGGTTTGAGTTCCTCAAGAACACCATTATTTCTGTCTAGGCTTCTTTTCTGTGACAGCCAAAGGTTGGGAAGTAAGAAACAATATAAGTATGTATAATGTGCAGGTTCCGGATTCTATCTCTACCTACTTTGTCTGAATCCTAGTATTACCCCTATCAAGTATACGCTTGGCAATCGTTAACAATTCCAAAGATGTTGTGCCAGTCTCAGAGAGTCTTGAAACTGCCAATGAAGAATGCTGTGGGTGTACAGAATGTTGAGTTTTCTCAGTTGGAGAGCCACCACTGGCAAATATGGTCGGTTCCTGGATGTTTCGTGCATATTGAAGACCTGTGCAAATATCTTGTAGTAGAATCCTGTTGCAACGATTATGGCTTGCTCCTGTGCAAGCATTTTTACACCCAAAGTACATATGGCGAACAATCATTTCTCAATTCATGAACAGTGATACAACTAGGACAATGCAGCATATTATATAGCGAGAGACCAAACCTTTCCTAAAAATAGTTTTTCTTTTGTGATGAACCCATGTTATGGTACCACTCTATAAAGAATTGGAAAAGCTGTTTGATTGCCTTACTGCACAGTATTCATTTTGATAGATCTTCAATTTGTGGATGATGAGACTTGATCTAATAAAAAATACACAAAAAGTATAAACTGCACAGAATTTATTCATCTTGAATGAGCTTTCCACCCTTCCTCTCATTCTCGTGCTTTTGCGCACACTTTTCCTTCTCTCTCTTATGTTACCTTTCTGCCTCCTAATTCCACACTGTTCCGCTTCTCGTCCAGTTTTCTCTAACGTCTCTAAATTCACCATTGACTTCTCTCAGCTATCGCTATGCATCTTTTTTACCCACTCTCTCCTTCGAGCTTTAGGACAATTGCCCTGCACATGTCATGTCGTTGTGTCTTCTCTCCTTCCTCTCTCCTGCCTCATTGGTCAAATTCTTTCTTGGTTACTTGCTCTTTCTTGTTCAGTTTCACTATCTCATTGATACACTGATTTGAATTTAGGTGTAATCCATGAAGACCACCTCCGGGAGCTGCTCACTACCATGGGCGACCGCTTCACAGATGAGGAGGTGGACGAGATGTACCGGGAGGCACCCATCGACAAGAAGGGCAACTTCAACTATGTGGAGTTCACACGTATCCTGAAGCATGGCGCTAAGGACAAGGATGACTAGAGGAAGCAAGATGCAGCTAAAGCTGAGAGGCAGAAGATGTGTGTCCCTCTCAATGCTCCATCCAATCTTTTTCCAAACCTAGAGTCTGTTCCTTGGAACACCAAGTGAAGCTCGACTGTTGACCAATTACACCCTAAGCTGCTGCTTCTGTGCTTATCAATCACACTCAGGCACCAGTCAGACTATATAAGAGACATCTGCTGACTAGTCACTCTCTTTGTGTCCCCCAGCACCAGCCAATCAGATCATGTAGAAGACCCTGTGCTCTGATTAGTCAGCATCTCGAGAGATACTAAGTGTTCACGTATGTGTAAATTATTCTTACGTACTAGCTGGTCACTTCCTATGTTATCTATGATGTTTTTGCCAATATCCCGCTACTTTCCCCAGACACCGACCAATCATATCATATGCAATATCTCATGCATTGTCGATTAATGGTAACAAGCAAACATTCATTCTTGCGCTGTCTAGTTGCACACTTGACCTCCCACATGCACTGACCGGTCACAACTTAGAGCTCTCCTCTTGCACTGGCTGATCACTCTTTTTGCTGCTATTCTCACACTGTAGGTTGCTCTGCTGGTCAGACACACCCTGTGTATCCTTTAAGGCACAGACCAGTCATGATGTGTGAGTCCCCACTGACACTGGTGAAGGAGATCAAGGTGCCCCTGAATAAGCTACAATTCCCATTCGGAATGCTGGTACAAGGAATCAGTAAGTTATGAGTCACATCAGTTGCTAAAGGGGGAAAACATTCATCGAGGATGGTATCATGGTGTCCAATAGTCATTGTTTTGTGGGTGGTGTGATCATCTCTGTGCTGTGACCAATGATGACCAGTCTTTAAACTATACTAATGACTTTGTCCCATCAAGCACCAGTGCTGGCCATAGCAAGAAGATTGACAGGTGAAGTCACACAAACAGTGGACAATCCACTCGGAGCCAAGACAAGTATCACTGAGACATGACTGCTTGTGTCGCCAGCCCGAATCTATGCCTCACCCTGCCGGTACCTACTCCCAGCCCCATCACCGTAACTGCAACTTTGCAAAGTGACTACTGCCCTGGTTATATCCAAACCACAACAGTACACCTATAACCTAAGGAGCAGAAGGAAGAGTGCCTCCTGGTGGAGGAGATCATCTGGCTTACTTATACTGAGCGCTCGTCAGCAGTGAACACTTCAGATAGCGACAATAAAGTGGAACCTGGTGTGGCTTAATCATTTCCGCCAACACCGGCCCTCAGCATTTAACCACTTGTCTCATGTCCATGGGCTACAGTACACTGACACCCTCAATCCCCAACCTGGGAATTTCAGGGGGATGAAAAAAGCATAGCACTATTTGGCCAGTCCATTTTTGACCCATTCTTGCAGCACCTCAAGCTGGTCATGGTGTTAATGCACTCCAGAGATGAAATGGTCTGAGTTTCCATGTGATTTGTTTTGCAGGATTAGGCCACTCTTACTCCTTTCCAACCATGCTAGGGTTGGATAAGGGCCTAGTCTCCTCTACATCTTTCTGCCAATGCATAGTCCTTTGTACTCTGGCCTATCTTCTCACGCATGGGTGAGAATTCCTCCCCTGAGCACACTCTGCTGGGTCTTTCCTGCTAGGATCATCTTTCTATTGTATGGTTGGGTTCTATTTGACAAAGCACTGTCCTAGCCCAGGTTTCTTCCCACCTTTCCTAAACACTTACAAACAACTCCCTGATTTAACAACCTCCATCCTTACATGGACACCGCCTGATAGAGTCTTCACTGGTCAATAGTCTCATTCTCCTCCTCTGACAACCCCCTCGATAAGGTGCCCCCGTCCTCCACACCATTCTGAGCCTCTTCCTGAGTCCATTCACTCTCACCCTAAATAGCAACTAATATGCTCAGGCTTTTTTTACCTTCTGACCAGAGAACCATCCTGGTTCAATCTCCCTGTTCTCTTTGTCTGAAGCCTCTGCTTAGCTCCATCCTGGTTCATAAGCCTCTTTTTTCCGAGCACCTCATGAAATGCAGACTAAACGCCTTCCTAGTTCCACTGAATTAGGAATTGTGTTTCTACCCATCATGAACATCTATAGGATAGCTTAAACTTCACTGAACATGACTGCTGTGGATTTAAAATCTGGTTTTAATAACATTATGGATACCATCGTTGGTTTTGTTGTTTTAGTGTGCTCTCTCCCGCGAGGTGTCCTCAGACTGTAAGCCACATATCACAAAGTGATATTGTTCGAACAGAGTACCGTTTTAATAAAGAAAGAAATTTGTGGGATATCTTCATCTCTAGCTTTCACTCTTTGTGTGAGACTGAATGATGAGCTCAGAATGTTCAAACAGAAGTGTTTCCTTTAATGTCGGAAGAAGACTGAAGACCTGAATTCCAGTTGTGGCTTTCCCTCTATATGGCGACATGGTGTGTTCCCGGTCAAATCAAAATAGCTAATGCTTGGTGGTAAATCAATAACTAGGCATTTACCTGTGCACAAGAACAGAAAGTGGTGGTGATGGAGGGGTGCAGCCGGTTCCAAAGGACCCACATATTTACATTGTTGATCGGACACTGCCAACATCTCTGTGCGTTCCCCGAAAGGTTTTTCCTTTTGCTGGGGGCCAATGGGGATGCTAACTGACCCAATGCCTTGTTGGACAACTTATAAAAACATCCTTGCCAGGTTTTTATTCAGTAACAATGAGCAGCCACATCTAAAACTCAATATAAACCTCAATAACACAATATACATTGCACATAGTACAGACCTGCCCACAGCACTAATCTATAAACAGAAGAACATAAGGTACACACTGTAACAACAAAGAGCCCTTGGGTTGCCCTGTACAGACACACAAAACCTGACGCCCAGAATTGTCCCCCAAATAATACACTCGACTGGTCTCTGTAGGCGTACTGCTACTGCCATAGCGGTTGCATTCGCGGACAGTGGCGGCTGGCACGGCTCGCGGGTGGCGTGGCAGGCACAGGAAGGCGCTGGGCATCACAGGTCGCAATGTAAAAAAAAAAACACTTACCTTGCCACCGGGTCCCGCGTCTCTGCTCCTGCTCTCCTGCGTCGGACTCCAGGAACAGGAAGCACAGCCAGGCTCCCCTGACCAATCACAATGCTGCAATGCAGCGTTGTGATTGGTCTGAGCACCGTGATTCGGCGCTCTGCCAGGGACGGAGGGCCTGGGCATGTTCTCCATGCAGGCTGTAATGCAGTCTGCATGGAGAACAGGGAAAGTGCGCATGACTGTTTTCGGCGGCCGGTCAAACAGTCAGTGTGCACTTAGGAGGGTTCTACCACTCCTCCCCTGCTCTGCAGCCCCCCCCGCCCCCTCATGGAACGCTATCGCAGCAGGAGGACAAAATAAAATGATAATAACATTACGTTATTATCATTTTCTTTTTTCTTTTCTGTTACTGCTTCAAGGCAATGGGGCGATGCTCCTCCGTCTTAGCGGAGGAGCCGCCCCTGTTCGCGGAGTACTATTGCCATCTCTTTACCCGGCGGCCCCTACCGCTGGCAGAAAGAGACCATCCGATCCTCAGGAACATCCCCCTGCCGCGACTTTCCCCCACCCTTCATTCCGAATTGCTGGAGCCGCTGGAGGAAATCACCTCTGCAGTAGCTGCTATGAAATCCAAAAAGACCCCCAGCCCTGACGTATTCCCGCTTGAATACTATTGAAAATATGGAGAAATAATTAATCCCTTTTTGCTAGAAATGTATTCTGAGGCACTCGCCAATGGACGCTTCCCTCTGGGTGTGGACACCGCCCCAATAGTGGTTCTTCCCAAAGCAGGACAGCAAGCAGTGCATTGCTCTTCGTATCGGCCGTTTTCCCTCATTAACTCTGAACCCAAGATCTACGCGAGAATGCTGGCAGCTCGGCTGATGAAAGCTCTACCCACCCTGATACACCGGGATCAATGTGGCTTTATGCTGAACCAAAGCTAAAGGCATTGTATATAGCGTGTCCAGATGGCCCTGGCCTGTGCAGCTGTACAGGGCAACCCAAGGGCTCTTCTAGTAATTAACTCGGCCAGCTGATCTTTCGTCTGTGGCGTCCTTGAAAAAATGGGGTTCGGCACCAGGTTTCGGTCCTACATGAAAGTGCTGTACGCCACACCCATGGCGGGGGCGAGTCAACTGAATCCTTTCGAGGAGTTCCCGATCAGTAGGGGAACCCGACCGGGCTTTCCCCTGTGCCAGCTACTTTTCACCCTAGCCATTGACCCTCTGGCATGCCTTATTCGCGTTGACGCGCGCATCAGAGGGTGGTGGTGGATGGAACAACTTGAGGACAGGATTGCTCTATGCACGGATGACATCCTTCTCTTTTATAAACACCCGCATCTGTTGGGGCCCCGAGCATTAGAAATCCTCCGTCTTTAAGAGATGGCTTCCGGCCTGCGAGTCAATCGAAGTAAATCCCTCCTTGTCCTGCTTCCGGAGGATCACCTTGTGGAGGACTGGCAGGAATCCATACCCATCCAAAAGTTGAGCTTTCAATACCTTGGGTTTTCCATCTCCACAAACTCTGACCTGGCCCAGCACCTAATCCTGATGCCTCTAGTTTGCGACATGAACTGTGATTTCCAAAAGTGGGACCACCTGTCACTTAATGTGTTGGGTAGAGTTGTCTTGTTCAAAATCCAGGCCCTTCCTCGGTTCCTCTATACTCTCCATCACTTTCTATTCACCATCCTCAACAGTTGGTTCTAGACCCTCAATAATACCATTCGCAATCGCATTGCATCAGGCCAAGCTCGTCAGGTGACATATGATGGTAGTTTGGGATCCGCTGATGTTTGGCTCTACTACTGGGCATTGCATCTGGTGGTCCTCAATAACTGGCTGACTTGGGGGTTGTATGACCCTGCATATCGACTGGAGCTTGCCCGTCTGGTACTGGACACTGTCATGGGTCTGCTCAATGGCAGCCCAATACCATGAAACCTCCCCGGTCTAACCACGTTGGTATTTAATATAGGGTGGGCAGCCCTGCAATTTACCAATTGGGACAAGACACTCGCGCATCTCACTCCCCTATGGAAAGGACGCTGGCTGCACCACACTGGACATCTGGAGGGCTTTAAGGGGTGGGACAGAATTGGTATCTCAGCTCTTGGAGACGTATGGCAGGGAGGGCACCCTCATTCCTTTCAAGATCTACAAATGCGTTTCTCCCTGGAGCGCTCCCAATTTCACAAATACTTTCAACTTTGCCATGCTTTGACCTGCCACCTACAAGACCACCGTCCTCCCAGATTTCAGCCGACTCTAGGCCAAGGTAGACATGGGACACCTAGGGAAAGGTGCAATCATCCAAATTGATTAAACACTGGTTATCCACTCACCAGACGACTTTCTCTCTTTTAGACAGAAGTGGTAGGAATGAGTGGGCCCTCTAGAGGTGGTGGACTGGAGAGACGTGCAAGAAGTGTCCCAAGAGATCTCCATCTCTGCCAGGCTGCGCCTCATTCAACTGTACTACCTACATATCTCATATCTCACACCCCGGTGGCTGTGGCAAGCAGGGGCACTCCCGTAACCCACCTGCTTTCGCTGCCCTGCTACCCACGCCAACTTCTTTCATATGGCTTGGTTGTGCCCTCATGTACTGGGATTTTGAGCAGGGGTGGAGGCAACTCTTGCCGGGAGCTGGAACAAACCCCACAGAGAGGCCTTCTGGGCATAGTGGAGGATGTGGTGGTCCTCGGGCAGACCACAGTCTGGTGGGAGTTGCTGCCCTCGCTGCCAAAAAGAGATTGCTCGCTTGTGGAAGTCGCCCCAGCACCCCTCTCTGACGGAATGGCAAAAAGGATTAGACTGGTGCGCCCTGATGGAACGGCCAGTGTACCAGGCAATAGGGTGCCCGCAGAAACACACCAAGATCTGGGGGAAATGGTGGACATACTTTGGTCTCGGACTCAATGCGGATTGACTGGGCCCCCTCCCATTTATGGCCTTACTGGTATTGTTTGTATAATGCTGATGTTTACGAGCTGCATTGGAGACGGTCTATGTTGCTTACTTTCTGTTTTGTTCGTAAAATACCAATAACATTGTGTTATCAAAAAATTCTGCAAGCAACACTCCCCCTCATCAAGCAAACCTCCAGTATAACACCACAAACAACACTGTAGCATTGTTATGCTAAATCATCAGGACTCATTGTGCACCAGACCAAATAAGACATTATGCCAGAGGCAACTCATAAAATAGGACATACTGCAACAGCTATTACAACGCTGCACAACACACCTGTACAGCCCAACACACCACAATAAACCAATCACAAACATGCATCTCACCACTCTGTTCACATTTAATCTGCCCCACTCCACATCTTGCGCTTCACCTCCCATAACATTTATCATGTACCTCTATGTAGATCTTTTACAACACAGCAAACAACCACATCAAACACTGCGACACACCATAAACACTTCACACCATAGAAAACCAATAATCCACACCTTTACCATTTGGCCCCATTTAGCTCTTCACAGTTCTAACTCTCTGTAGCACCATCACTACCTCGGGCTACGAAAAGTCGGGTTAGCATCTATTGAGAACTACCCAGGGATAACTCACATCACCATTCAAATCCATGCTCGCCGCACAACATTACTACTCCTGCAATCTCAATAACATTCTGATAAGGGCGAGGAAGGGAGCTTGCTCCCTACCAATTTTTGTCATTTGAATCCTAGGAGGAACAGCAGACGACCGTCCCCTTATAATTTATTAAATCTGTTCTACTACCGGATATAAACTTGCATATACTACCTAGACCGCATAGTGATTCAGACAGAACTGTTAGTATGGCCACCTGACAATACATGACCCCCTGTGCACCTAGAAGATGGACCATAATACGCGAAAACTAGGAAATAAGAAACCTTAAAAGGGTATCAACATTAACAGGGACTGGGATACCAGAAAAATTATGGGTACAACTCTCAGGTCCAAATCACTCTCTGGGACTGACCTCCTATCATATCTACCCACTATTAGCTAATCCAGTACCTTATGTTCTGGCTCACAAAATCTTTTTGGTGTCCTCTTTTATGAAGGCTGAATACATTCCACCCTTCCGGAAAGCCCAACAAGCTTTGAAGTCACAGACTATTTGCCAAATTCCAGCTGTCTGATTTTGACTGGAGAAAATTAGACACTAAGGCCCAGATGTACGACCCATTTTTGCATGCGCAAACGGGTTAGCGACCCGTTTGCGCATGCAAAAACTAATAGGGCCATGTACAAACCCTATTTAGCGAGTCACAATTTATTTGCGACTCGCTAAATAGGATTTGCGACTCGCAATTAGGAAGAGGCGTTCCAAGGGCCTCCCTTCCTAATTGCGGCTCCCTACCCTATGTAAGAATGTTTTGCGACCGCAATTGCGTTCGCAAAACACTCGCAATTTACCGCCCTTTTCAAGAGGGTGGTAATGCACTCGCAAATGGGAAGGGGTCCTCAGGGGACCCCTTCCTCTTTGCAAATGCAGGGAAAAATATTTTTTAGTGGCATGCAGTGGTCCCAAGGACCACTACCTGCCCTAAAAAATTAAACGAAAACGTTTAATTTTTTTTAAAAAATGCATCCCGTTTTCCTTTAAGGAAAACGGGCTGCATTTAAAAAAAAAAACCTGCTTTATTGAAAAGCAGTCCCAGACATGGAGGTCTGCTGAGCCCAGCAGGCCACCATACCTGGGAGGGCCAGCCATTCCTAATGGGGTCGCAAATTGCGAGTGCCTCATGAATATTGATGAGGCATACAATTTGTGACCCCATTGGGAATCGCAAACAGTGTCTCTGACACTGTTGTACATGGCATTTAGCGACTCGCAAATTGCGACTCGCAATTGAGCGCAATTTGCGAGTCGCTAAATGCCCCAGTCGTACATCTGGCCCTAATTGTTCTACAAACTTGTATAGTGGATGTTTTCTCTTGATACCCTCCGGCTTGTAAATCACTATAACACAACATGTCGTTGAATCCTGCATTTGGAGAACCTTCTTAATGGAAGACCAAAAGCTCTTTATCATTGCACACCCATGTATTGTGCATTCAAGAGTACCAGAGACTTGTTATACTACCAGTAGCAAAAGGCGTCACAAGCGTAATTCACTAAAATGGCAAAAGTATATGAAGTGTGATCATGCACTATATGACCATCAATTGTATCACTAGGTTCCTCATAGGACCTCTACTAGCACCTCAACAACTACCTCTGAAGAAGGTCACAGAGTGAAGACTCCAAAAAATAAACATGGTTCCTCGAGCCTCTTTCTCTTCTGGCCATTGTTTTCATGGCCCCTGAACCTTGCATAGTCTTTTTGGTCCCTAAAAAGCCCTATGCACAATAAAATAGGTTCTCTGAGTGAGGGATAGCAACCCTATAGTTTTGATATTGCCACTCAAAACCTTACTCGCGTCAGTATCCTCTGTCTTCAGTAACTTCAATTAGAGAGGACACCAAATTTGGTATCATTAAGCAACTTTATAACTTTGATGCTAGGGATTTCCCTTTGACATATTCAGTGTCAAGCTTCTCAATGGTGTTGTGAGGTTCTCGCCCTGTAGACTCAATAAGTGAGGTTACAGATGATTTAAATTGAACTGAGGAATTCTCCAAGTGGGAACCAAAGGTGGCATTGAGGCTAGGTGGCTCTTTCTCCATGTGTCTGGGAAATAATAAATGCTGATGCTCTACCTGTGAGATAACCCCAGCACACCTCACTATGATGTGTTTTTGCAAGGAAAGTCTACTTCAGAAGATGGTCTCAGACAACAGCCTCCAGTTATGCACAGCGGAGCTGCAGTATAATTTGTGAGATAGACACATTGCTCACAAATACAACACAAGGTACAACACAAAAGCAAATTGACTGGTGGATAGAATGAACAGATTGGTAAAACAATATCTGCAGTTAGCCGATGCCAGTCGTTCGCCATGGAGAAGGATGACCGAGGAGGTATTATGGTCACATGGAACTGTGAGTCTTTCCACCTCCTGAGTGAGTCCCTTTCTCTTGACCATGGAACAAGATCTGACAAACAAACTAGAGACTGATGAATAATGTGGAGAGTGAAGGATGAGGATTTGTACAGTATTGGTGAACCTGTTACATATAATGGTATAGTGCCATGATTCACAGAACATAGAACTGTGATTCAAAGTGGTTAAAATGTTGAGCGTGCATAGCACAAATCTTGTGCACAAAGGTGAAACTAAACAGTGCTTTAGATGGTCAGGTGCTGTCAGGTACATAGTACTGGCACTTCTTTAATTTGAAAGGAAGAGCAGCAGCAGTTATCCGCAAGGGTACAAATGGGGAGAGTCCATAGTGGGGGGATTGGCTATGTTATGTTTGGTTTATGGTGGGTCCCAATGTGCACAGTGCAGAGCAAATAAGTGATGAAAAGGACGGTAAGAAGGGGTGGGAGTTCATAAGTGTCAGAGGGGAGACAGTGAAAAATGCATTATATTAATATATTAAAAGTTTACTTTTTTGGGATATATGCCTTTATGTGGAATTTGTATTTTTTTCGAAAGTTTTATTCTGTACATTCTCACATTTTGTGGTATGTCTTTGTCAGGCTACTGGAATTATGCAATTTTGCATTCGGTGCATTTTCCGCATAATTATGGATTTGACGCATTCGCCATATAATCCATCATCTGCTACATAATCTGCGGATTTCAGCAAATAAAATTGTTTTTAACTCAGATGAATGAAAAATTATCAAAGATGCAGGAATACGGGTTAGTGCGCAAACTTTGACCTGTCACCTATTTGTTGCCTATTTCTGTATTTGGGTGTTAACGTAGTACTAATTCGGTGAAATCTTTGCCCTGAAAGTGTTAATATGTCTAAAAAAAAAAAGTCAAAATAATGAGGTAATAGTAACTCAAAATGTGCTGCATTATGCAGGACAATTTGCCTATTCTTGAAGCATAATTCAGTCAACATTGCCACATAATTTGGTCATCCCATGCCGCATACTTCAAGTTGCCGTGGTCTATGTATATAGTGTATGTACAAAGACAGTGGGGGATGTTGTCATGCAATGTAGGGGTCTTTGCATAAACTCCAAGTCCTGTGATGTAATGAGGGGCGGCGTCCTCGGTGTTAGTCAAATTGCGACTGTGGAGGGGGAGTTTTGGGAATGTTGGATGTGCTGCCAATGAAATAAAAACATTGCCATTATTCTCAGTGGGGCAGATTTACGAGTAGCTCGTACTACCAGTCTGACAGTGCCATGTTGTGGTCGATAATTTAACGCTGCAGCTACCGCAGTTCACACGTGCCACGGGATTGTTCGAATACTGACGCGAGCATCTGCGCTTGCGCAATACGCGTGGGTCTGTGTGACGCAGTTTTTTCCCCCTCCTTTATGCACACTGTGAACAGACTTGCTAAGGGTATAGAGATAGTGTTGATACGTGTCCGTGAAATGTACTAAACTGAGAGCTCTTAAATCTCGTATTTTATCCCACAATTGCACCACAATGATGGGGAAATTGTTTTCTTTTAAAAACTAGGAAAGGATTGTTGAGATTGCTTCTGTTGAAGACGGGCCTTCACGACTTGTTCGCCATCAGCGTCAATGGTCCCTGTCCTTCTTTGGTGTTCATGTGACTCTTTAAACGTCATTTTAGATCAAATGTGTTAACGGTGTTCGGGCAGCTTTTCGCATCCCCAGTGTTTGGAACCCAGGAAATGCGAGAACAACGGAGATTACACGAATTAACCAGGATCACACAGCTGGCCTGGCGGGAAGCTAAGTTTCCAGTCTCTTCTGATTCCAAGGTAGACATCATGGCTGCTTTACTCGTCTGATATCCGTCCAATTAGTATCACTTTCAGCCATACCTATTACTGCATATGGAGTGGGGGTATTATGCCTTTTGCGTCATGAAGTTCCTCGTATGGAGGCCGGAGTGAAAACGACTTAAATGGCTGTCCCCTGCTCCCTCAAGGGAGTGGGTGGGTCGTTGACGCTCCTTGTGGTGTGGGGCAGGTCATTACAACTCTCAAAGACCAGGGCACTCAAGGTCTTCGGGCCGTCATTCATGCCTGGAGTTGCTGAAAACATCACACCTGCAGGGCTTTGTCCTTCGCAAACACCAGGGCCAGAAGGTGAATGGGGGACCGGTTCAGAGATGGCAGAGTCGAGCACCCGGGGGCTTTGTCATGGAGGAAGGCGCATCAGCGTTCATTCACACCTGATCTTCTTCCGCGTGCATGACAATGAGTCCGCGTCAGCTCTGAAGGGCAGGGGGTCTGCCGGCAAATCAGCGGCAGGAAGGGGAAGGGGGCACGGAGGAAGGGGCACTCGAGGAATTCTCTCTCTCCGTGAACCAGGTTCCTTCACACTTTTTTTTGTTTGGACAAGGAGTTTACGAAGACGGTGCTCAGGGGGGGGGGCGGGGGGTGAGGGTGTCTCTCAATGGAAGCAGCGAAGTCAGTGAGACCGAATAAACGCATTTTTTTGCAGATTTATATAGCGCGAACTCAGGTCGAAGGTATGGGGAGATTAAGTTATTTGCCCAGAATCACAGGAAACTGAGCCGACGCTCGAACCTGGTTCCCCAGCTCCAAAGTCGGCAGCTCTGGCCGTAAGGCCACAACCTCTCCCCAGCTTGCTCTCGAGAAAAAACAATATAAGCCAAGCCCTTCCTCTTCAAGTTCGAATAAACTGGCTTCTGACACGTCCTGTCAATGCTTCGTAATTTTCTCCCTTGTGCTGTTTGATCATTTCAAGCGCATAGCCTCACATAGTGCCAGGGGCAGTCTTTCCTCTTTATTAGTTTCAGTCCAATGATCTTAGATCTGCAGAGAAGTGCTGGTTTATTTATTTAATGCAGTTTTATATAGCGCGGACTTTACCCAAAGGTGTCAGAGCGCTTCACAATAGAACCAAGACCGTTGCATGAGGAAATTTACATACTTACACGTTACAAATACAAACGAGATAGATGAAAAAGTAAAATAAAACAATAGATGGCAGTCACACAAAAATCAAAAACACAATAGGATTCGGATCGTACAGGCATAGTTGTATAAAAAATATAGCAAGTTTGGCGAGAAATACAAGCATCTGATCTCTAACCTCTGGAGAAGTCGTTTTCCAAATGAAGCAATTGATGTCACAGCCTGGCAGTGACTTTCCATTGCAGAAAGAGTATGTTAAATGATATCAAAATACATTAAGCTGATAAACATCTGCAACAGAGGACAGCAAGAATCAAACTACCCTGTCTCCGGAGACCCATATTTAAAGCAATTCTCACGGGCAGTCAGATCTGCCTGTCACATCCATAAACTGGGACCACAATTCCCAAAATGCATATTGGCTTGTCCTGTCAAAAGCTGTTACACGTGTGGTTGGTTAGACAATAATGCATTTAAAGGGTGGTCCTGATGGTGGTGAAAAGAACCTGGAGGTATGAGTCCAGCCTCAAATATAGTCAAATGATTTGCATCCCAGTGGCAAGCACCTCTGATGATAATGAGGACGGCGAAAGAGGATTTGAAGGGCGCATAATCACCCAAAACAGCATCTCAGTGCTAAGGATGATGGCTTTCCTGCTGGGGAAATTCAATAGGTGTATCAAAAGGGCATTTTGCACGTGCACTAGGGCCACGATGACTCTACTCAAAGCGTGTGGTCCCTCTCTTCGTGCATAATGAGATTTGTGGTGATGGAGGCCCTGAGCAACATTTATTCTGAATTAATGGTAGGCTGGTGAGGTTCCTTCCTTGTCCCAAGCTTCAATATAAATGCCATAGTGTAGGATAAACAATTGCAAAATACGCAAAAGGCCAAGAATATTTGTTTCAATTTATATAGCCTACTGAAGATGAGGCACCCAGATAATGTCAGTACGAATGGGGTATGCTCGTAAGACCTATGTATGGAATTGTTTCGTCTTAACTTCTAGGAGGCTCCAGAGAAGGCAAGTGCTCTTGAGCAGGCAAAAGGCACGGTTAAAAGTTCACCCCAGTGCTGGAAGGCCACCAGGGTGGCATGGCAAGGATGAAGGACAACCCAAAGGCAAGGACACAGTTCGAGTGTTACCAAATTTCATCTTGCAAACATCTAAGTTATAGTCACTGTGGTTACAGTTGAGAAGCAGCAGCATCTCTCATAGCTGGAACACCAGCATCCGACCTTGGAATGACCTTGAGAGTGAATCACAAGAAGAAAAGAGACCTGAAGTAAGGCCTTAATCACAAAGGCACTGGCCCATAAAAGGATTTGTGTGCGGGCAAGGGAGGAAGATGTGGGTGGGGGGGGTGTTTTATTTTACTATAATTAACCAAATCAAACAATAAATGTGCAGTATGTGGTCCACCAAAGAATTAACAGTCTCAGAAAATGAAGGTCGATGCACGAGTTATGACCTCTGCAGACTGTATCATGAAACTACCCAGGAACCCATAGCTACAAATGTTGCTGAGGGGGGTCAACAGCTTCTAGAATTCTAACTGAACACAAAAGCTTGGCCAGCTTACAAACCTCCTAACATTTAAGTAGAATTCAAACTTTGCTGTCAGTCTTTCCTAATTAGTTTTATAGCTGGTATCACTTTCTTTACAGTCCTGATGGTATGACAGCATGGGAAAATTGGTCCAAACATCAATGCTTTGCGAGGCAGAAGATTCCACCTAGTTGGCCAGGATGACAAAGTTTACTTCTGGCTGGGTGAGAAAAATTAAATTTCGTGCACCATGGACACAAGTGCAAAACAGCAGACGGTGCACAGCTACATGTATAAAATCCACACAAGCATGAATCTAATGTACAGAAGTCTCACATGCCTAAATTGCACAGAAATTTATAAAGCAGTATGTTTCCAAGTCTGATTAGAAAATGTCTAGCACCTCTCAAATCTTGCTTGTCACATTCCCAACAAATTTGAGGCCTGTGCCTCTCTTTAGACTAGCATTCTGTTTTCAACCGTATACTTTTTTTGATTTCGGTTTTTGAGGAGTATTAAAGCATCAAATAATATGTTCCTCCTGTATGTTTATCGGCAGAAAGCCTTATAACTCAGTTCAAATGACTAAAGCACGCAACATGTAGGAGCGTTAAAGTCGGCCAAAGAGCTGTTGCTCACATGGTTGCTTATATGGCCAAATATTCACACTTTCGTCTCAAGTGATTTTGCTGACTAAAACATAAATAAATATATAAACTCTATAAAGGTGATGTCTCATAACCACGTTATGCCATGAGCAACCACCTCTGTTTAGGTCAGGCCCAGAGACAGCTTTAGATCTCTTGCTAACTTCCGTAATCAAAAAAGTTGATTACTAATAAGGGTTCCTATACCTATTCTATGTATACCTGCCTGCTAGGAAACAATGTTATTGCTCTATTAAAATTATATGCAATGGCATTTTTTGAAAAAAAATTAAAATGTGCATTGCAAGCTTATAACTGTCAATTTTTCCTGGCAGAATGCTTTTGCATTTTTGTTTTTTCTTCTTTTGTTTTTGTGGCCCATAACTCAAATAACAAATAATAAAGTAACCATCATACCAGCTTGCAAATGCCAAACCTATTGGCCTTGCCAATGCTTATCTTGGTATGTTCTTGAAATTTGAGCATTTTCCCAGTATCAGTGTTCTTCAACCCTTATCCAAAAAGCCCAAGCACACCACATAACCACCTAACATGTGCACAATAGACATGCCACCAACACCTCTAAAATATGTGATAATTATCTTGCATCAGACATCTAATATCATATTCCACTGAGCAATATCACTAAACAGCACCTTTCAAATAAAAATTATAATACGTCTTCACAAACAAAACATGCTAGACAGACCTTCTGATGCCTTCATGCATACAACACGCCATAAAAAAGTTACTGTTGACAAACCACGGCTAACTCAACAGCACTCACACCTCACTACACCAACATACACCTTAGAACCATTCATATAAAGGTAGCTTAGAACGCACTATACACTCACATGCAGAGCATCGTATGATAGTTATTCAGCGGTCTACCAATGCGGTCCAGAAAACAATCTGCAAAGGTCGGTCTCTGGAACATGGGCCACCCAGCTCACCAAATATATATAGCGAAGTCCTTCACCACACCCATCAGTACACATATCGCACTAAAAAAATCCTGAGCTGGATCAAACTCCTTTTCTTTTCACATTAAGTAACATTAAGCATTGCTAAACTAGTTATTAAAAAAAACCTCTGTGAACCACACACAACCAATAACAATAAAACACCCATTTTCAAACGAACTATGGAAATCACAGAACAAAATGAACAGTGGCATAGCAAGTGCTCCATGGACTGTATGCAAGCAAGAAAAGATCCCCCAACCCCCTGATTTTGTTGTATAAAGCAGCCACTAAAAGGAGTGAAGAGGGTCGCTCACTCCCAGGGACCTGGTGTCACTGCACCTGCTGCACTATTGACAGCACAGCCCCCATGTACGAAAACAACGCCCAAATTAAGAAAGTTCTATGACGCAATACTAATGGCAAAAAGTACAATGCAAATGCTGACAATATTATGTGTGTCCAATTGTGAAAACAATTTTATGTTCTGGATTTGCAAAATCTTTACATTTTAGGCTACATATGTTTTAGTAATAACACTTTGTCAAACATGTATATATATATAGCCAATTCACTGAAAATCAATCCCGACAAGACCGAAGTTCTTGCCATCACTATCGGAAACAACCCATGGAGTGACCTCTTTTGGCCAGTGAGTTGGGTAGCACCCCTACGCCAGTTCCGGTGGTAAAAAGCCTTGGCATCAAAATAGACGCCAAGCTCACCATGTCGTACCAAGTGTCCACCGTGGTCGGGATCTGCGTGGGCCTACTGAGACAACTGCGGAAATTGGCTCCCCTCCTTTCATTTGCCACACTACATACAGTTGTGTCGGCAATGATTGTGTCACGGTTGGACTATGGCAACGCCCTGTACATTGGTCTCCCCGAGAAATTGCTAACTAAACTACAAGTACCCATGAATGACGCAGCTAGGCTGATCTTTAGGCTCCCAAGACGGGCACATGCTACTCCCCTACTGCAGCAGCTGCACTGGCTCCCCATTAAACAGAGAGCCAGGTTCAAAGGTCTCTGCATTGCCCACAAAGCCATTCATGGCCAGGCCCCAGTCTACATCAAGGAGCGCATCAAGAATTATGTGCCAGGACGTTCCCTCCGGTCGTCCGAGGCAGGCCTACTGGCCTGCCCGCACTTCAAAACTACCTCCAAAGGTGGCAGAGCCTTTTCGGTAGTGATCCCTCAACTGTGTAATGGGCTACCGGGGAGCCTACGCCGGGAACCCGCCCTTCTCCCTTTAAGGAAAAAACTTAAGACTCTCCTCTTTATAGAGGCTCTGGACACAGCCTAGGACTAGACCGGGAGCTTGTGCATCTGATCTTGGGCGGGGTTTAGCCACTCTCTCGCAGCGCTAAGAGACCTGTCGGTGAACATGCGCTTTATAAATCCCAGTTAACATAACATAACATAACATTATATATATATATATATATATTCACTGAAAAAACCATAGGTTTTAGGGACAGTTATAGTTAGTTGGACATTTTACTCGTACAAAACCCGTGAAATTCCCCCGTTATAGTTAGTTCAGCTAACTATAACTCGCGCCCCGCAATGCACTGCTGATGACGTCACATATTACATCACTCATGACATGGTCAGTGACATCACTGATGACATCACTGATGACATCTCAAATGACATCACTGATGACATCATCCAGTGACTGTGTGTTTCTGTAAAGTTTAAATATTTTTAATATATATAGGAAAAGACGTATTGAAGAATGAGTGGGTGTGTAAGTGTCTGTATGGATGATTTAGTAGGTGCGTGACTGACTCTATAAGTGAGTGATTTAACGTATCTTACTGAATGCATGGGTTAGTGACTAAACTGGGTGAATGTCTGTATCCGTCTGTCTGTTGCTGTGTAAGTGGCTGCATGGGTTTGTGAATAGCTACATGAGTGTCTATAAGAGTTATTGATTTGTTGTCTGAGTATCTGTATGGGTGCCTGAGTGTTTGTGTGGATGGGGTGTGTGCGACTGTGCATAGATGTGTGAGTGGGTGATTCACTGGGTGGATGGTTTCAAGAGTGCATCTGTGATAGACTGTATGGGTGGGTAAGTGTGTGTAAGAGTGTGTTAGTGAGTGAATGTATGTCCCAGTGGTACATGTGTGAGTAACTACATATGTGAAAGGCAGTATATATGTGTGTTGGAGTATATAAATAGCTATAAGCGAGAGTGAGTGATTGTGATAGTGGCTGTATGGATGAGTGTGTGCTTGTATCAGTGATTATATAAGAGCGTAACAATGTGCTAGTATTTGTATGATTAAGTGAGCTGGTGTGTGTATAACTGTATAGGTGAGTAAATGGCAGTGTGTTTAATTATTTGCATGACTGACTAGGTGTGTGAGTACCTCTATGGATGAGTGGCGGTGTTTGAGTGTCTATATAGGAGTAAGAGTGCATATGATAGTCCTGTACTGAGTGACCATAAGTATGAGTGACTGTACGGGTGAGTGAGTGGATGTGTGTGTGTAGACCTAAGAATCAGTGAGTGGGTATGTAGTTATTGGTGTTGGAGTGTCTATGGTTTTGCGAATGGCAGTCTGTAATTTACATTGGGTGTATCAAAGGTTATATTAGGGTGTGAAGAGCTGCATCAGATTATCACGTGGATGATGTCATCAGTGATGTCATTTGAGATGTCATCAGTGATGTCATCAGTGATGTCACTGACCATGTCGAGAGTGATGTAATATGTGACGTCATCAGCAGTGCATTGCGGGGGCGTGAGTTATAGTTAGCTGAACTAACTATAACGGGGGAATTTCCACGGGTTTTGTACGAGTAAAATGTCCAACTAACTATAACTGTCCCTAAAACCTATGGTTTTTTCAGTGAATTTCAAAGGTTTTTAAATGCTAATTTCTAATTATAACATGTCTGAAACCTATGGTTTTTTCAGTGAATTTCAAAGGTTTTTAAATGCTAATTCCTAACTATAACATGTCTGAAACCTACGGTTTTTTCAGTGAATTTCAAAGGTTTTGTAAATGACAATTTTTAAATGTATTAATTGTTATATTAATTTTTTTCATACTGATTTACTACATTTTTAGAAACAATTTTTTTTTACATATTTTATTTTTAAATTACATTGTAATTACATTATACATTACATTACAAAAAATACTTTCTCAGAATGAATTACTTTAGTTTAAATACTTTGCACATAGGCAATAGACTTTTAAGTACAGTAGTTACAGTTGTTGCAATGGGCAACACATTTTCAAACACAATGCAACATTCAGCTCAATGTGAATTTCTAGTTAAATGCAATTACTTACTTTATGGATTACTTTTCTAACCCCAGGACTGGATCCTAGATTCAGTCCTGGTACATCTCCTGTAAACAGTTGAGTAAAAGCGTTTTGGTTACAGTCGTGATTTTTAAGGAATATTATTGTATTTTAAAAGTTGACACTTAGAAACTTTTTCTCATAGAATCACCAATGTTATCCTATGGAAGGAAATTCACTTAGCAGGTAAAAACTGTTATCGTTACTTTTTCTTACTCAGTGTTGGATCCTGGATCCAGCACTGGTGCATCTCCTGTAAACAGTTGAAAGAATGCGTTTAAGTCATACAGGCGATTTTTAAGGAATATTTGTAGTTTGTGAAAATCGACACTTTGAAACTTTTCTGCTGAAAACCAGACAATGGATTCCTATGGAAGAAAATATAAGTTACTGGTAAGTACGGTTAAAATTACTTTTCAGGGTCAGGGCTGGGCTAAAAGATGCAGCACTGGGTTCTCTCCTGATAACAGGTGAGTAAATTGGAATTCGTACTTTGGTTGATTTTAGAGGAATATTATAAAGTTCCAAAACTCCACACTTAGAAGAATTTTCAAGTGAAACCAGTCAATGTTAGCCTATGAAGGAAATTCAAGTTACCGGTAAGTACGGTTAAAATTACTTTTCAGGACCAGTACTGGGCTGAAAGATGCAGCACTGAGGTCTCTCCTGATAACAGGTGAGTAAATCAGAATTCGGATTTCGGCTGATTTTAGAGGAATATTTGTATGTTTCAAAAATCAACACTTAGAAACTTTTCAGCAAAAAGCAGGCAATGATATCCTATGGAAGGAAATTCAAGTTACTGGTAAGTACGGTTAAAATTACTTTTGAGGATCAGTACTGGGCTGAAAGATGCAGCACTGAGGTCTCTCCTGATAACAGGTGAGTAAATCGGAATTCGTATTTCGGCTGATTTTAGAGGAATATTTTAAAGTTCCAAAACTCCACACTTTGCACAATGGTGAAGGGAGGGGGCGGGGCCTGAGGTGACATCTGTGCAAACGCGCCCAGTGGCGCGTTTTAAGTTGGGGGATTAAGTCCACTTGAATCATGAGGTTCCCTAGGGGCCAACTAGCCCACCATGAACCTCCAGTATGCGCCAGGGGCTGCGTTGCAGAGACGTGTAGAGAGCCACACCCCTTTTACACCTCTCTGCAACGCAGCTCTGTGGCGCTTTCTGGATGTACCTGTTGGGCTAGTTGGCCTCAGAGACCCTCAGGATTGAAGGGATTTAATCCCCATCTTAAAACGCGCCACGGGGCCTGTTTGCACACATGTCACATGAAGCCCCGCCCCCTCCACTCACTATGCAAACAGCGCCCTGTGGCGCGTTTTAAGTTGGGGGATTAAGTCCCCTTGAATCCTGAGGGTCCCTGGAGTCCAACTAGCCCACCATATACCTCCAAAAGCGCCACAGAGCTGCGTTGCAGAGAGGTGTAAAAGGGGCGTGGCCTATGTACACGTTTCTGCAAGGCAGCCCCCTGGCGCATACTGGAGGTTCCTGGTGGGCTAGTTGGCCCCCAGGGACCCCCAGTATTCAAGGGGAGTCGTTCCCCCTCTGCAAACGTGCCAGGGGCGCGTTTGCAGAGTACTGCAGGGAGGGGGCGGGGCCTCCGGCACGATGCCGGTTGTTTTTTGTTTTCGTTTTTTTTTTTTAATGGGAGGGGGGCTGCGTGGCCCCCCTTCCCTTGCCCACTTTTGGCCCCATCCCCCGGGGCCTGAGCATTTTTTTTTAATTAAAAAAAACGGGAAGAGGGCCGCGTGGCCCCCTTCCCTGGGCCTGTATTGGCCCCGGGACCCCATCCCCGGGCATGGCCTCGATTTTTATTTTTTCTTTGGAGGGGGCTGCGTGGCCCCCCTCCTCAGGCCATTTAAGGCCCCGGGGACCCCATCCCCGGGGCCGGCCTTTCCCTTATTTAAAAAAAATAAAAATTGAACTTTGGGGAGGGGGCTGCGTGGCCCCCCTCCCGAGCCACTTATGGCCCCGGGACCCCATCCCCGGGGCCTGGCCTCACGTTGGAGACTGTGGGGGTCCCCAATCCCCCACAGTCCCAGCCGACTCCCCGCCTCCTGCGGAAGCCGGCATTGCTTTTCCACATGGGGAGCAGCTAACATGCTGCTCCCCATGTGGAAAGCAGTTGGTTGCATTTTGAAAGAGAGAGCAGGTTTCCTGCTCTCTCTTTCAAAATGCAAACCAAGTTTGCTATGACAGGACGGGAGCCGCGAGGCTCCCGTCCTGTCATAGCAAACAGCAGTGTCCCGGGGTAGGCACCCGGGACACTGCAGGAGCCGGCCCTGGGGGTGGTGGTCCCCAGGGCCATCAAGGGCTCCAGGAGGGGGCGCGCGGCCCCCTCCCATTCAGTGCACAGCCCCGGGAGGTGGTGGTCCCCGGGGCTTGGGGGTCCGTAACGGATCCCCATATTTAAATGTTTAGTGCCCCGGGAGGTGGCGGTCCCCGGGGCATGTGGGGGGCTGGAGCCCCCACACAGGTTTAAAAAAAAAAAAAGAAGCCCCGGGAGGTGGCGGTCCCCGGGGCTGCGGGAGGGCTCAGAGCCCTCCCGCCATCATTTTTAAACAAAGCCCTGGGGGTGGTGGTCCCCGGGGCTTGGGGGACTTAGAGGCCCCCTACATAAGTTAAAACCCCCCACCATGCCCCCGGGACTTGGGCCACCCGAGGGCCAATTAACTATCGAAGCGCGGAGACCGCGCTTCGATTTTTTCGGCAGGATCCGCGCTCCCTGAGCGCATCCTGCCGATTTAAAAAAAAAAAATGTTTGCCCAGGGGGTCCTTGTGGGACCCCTGAGCAGACCTAGGGGTCAGGGTGTTTCTACCCTGCCCCCTTTGTGCGTTTGCGCACTTGTTTCTGTCCCTCGGTTCTACCGAGGGACAAAATGACTGCCAACACTTCCTGATTTGGAGTGTTGACAGCCAATTAGCATGCAGCTCGTGATCGGGAGGGTGCGCGAATCCGACGCGGCCATAGATATATATGTACTTTTACTTTTGATTTTCTCAGCAACTACTGAACGGATTTACACCATTTAACAAAAGGGTTCTTTCTGAACCAAGAACTACCTCTTTGCCAAATTTGGTGTAATTCCGTTCAGCAGTTCGAGCTGTAGCCGTGTCTAAAGTTTCCTATGGAAAATTGGATGGGGAAAACGCGTTTTGGGACCCCCTTTTTCTCGGCCCCGCTTGCGAATCCCCCGAGACTTTCAGGGTAGGAGCGGACCGGAGCGCCCACAAAGTTTGAAAATTTTGCGAAGATACGTCAACCGGCAAGAGAGTTATTTCAAATAGAATGTCGCGGATTTCCTATGGATAATAGGTTGTAACTATAACTATCTACTGGCGACCGCCAGTAGATAATATATATATATATATATATATATATATATATATATATATATATCTACTGGCGGTCGCCAGTAGATAGTTATAGTTAGGACCTATTTTCCATAGGAAATCCACAACATTCTATTTGAAATAACTTTAGCGCCGGTTGATGAATCTTCGCGAAATTTTCAAACTTGTTGAGCGCTCGGTCGCTCCTATCCTGAAAGTCTCGAGTGATTCGTCAGCGGGGCTGAAAGAAGGGTCCCAAACGTGTTTTCCCATGCAATTTTCCATAAGAACCTTTAGTCGCAGCTACAGCCCGAACTGCTGAACGGAATTACACCAAATTTGGCAAAAAGTAGCCCTTGGTTCAGAGTCGTGCCTTTGCTTAAATGGTGTAAATCCGTTCAGTAGTTCCTGAGAAAATCAAAAGTAAAATCACATATATATCTATGGCCGCGTAGGGTCCGCGTACCCTCCGATCACGAGCTGTATGGTAGTGGCTGTCAACACTCCAAATCAGGAAGTGTTGGCAGCCATCTTGTTCCTCGGTAGAACCGTGGAACAAGAAAGCAGTAAAACAACTGCGCAAAACGCAAAAGGGGGCAGGGTAGAAACACCCTGACCCCTAGGCCTGCTCAGGGGTCCTACAAGGGGTTCCCGCGCTTCGTGGTTAATTGGCCCCCGGGTTGGCCAAGTCCCGGGGGCATGCGGGGGTTTAATAAAAAACATGGGGGGCCTCTAAGGCCCCCCAAGCCCCGGGGACCGCCACCCACGGGGCTTTATAAAAATAATGGTGGCGGGGGCACACGGCCCCCCGCAGCCCCGGGGACCGCCACCCCCGGGGATTCTTTTTTATTTTTAAATTACCTGTCTGGGGGGGCTCGAGCCCCCCCACACGCCCCGGGGACCGCCACCTCCCCGGGGCACTAAATAATAAAATGTGGGAGTCCGTTTAGGACCCCCGAACCCCGGAGACCACCACCTCCCCGGGGCTGTGCACAGGATGGGAGGGGGGCCGCGCGGCCCCCCTCCTGGAGCCCTTGATGGCCCTGGGGACCGCCACCCCCCAGGGCCGGCTCCTGCAGTGTCCCGGGGTGCCTACCCCTGGGACACTGCTGTTTGCAATGGCAGGACGGGAGCCTCGCGGCTCCCGTCCTGTCATTGCAAACTTGCTCTCGCTTCAATGAAGCAAAGCAGATTGCTTTTCCATAAGGGGAGCTGCATGTCAGCAGCTCCCCTTATGGAAAAGCAATGCCGGCTCCCGCAGGATGCGGGGAGCCGGCGGGACCGTGCGGGGATTGGGGACCCCCACGGTCCCCAACGAGTGGCCAGGCCCCGGGGGATGGGGTCCCCGGGGCCATTAGTGGCCTGGGAGGGGGCCACGCAGCCCCTCCCCAAAAAAATAAAAAAATTTAAAAAGGGCAAGGCCGGCCCCGGGGGATGGGGTCCCCGGGGCCTTAAATGGCCTGAGGAGGGGGCCACGCAGCCCCCTCCAAATATTTTTAAAATTAAAAAAGAGGGCATGCCCCGGGGATGGGGTCCCCGGGGCAAATAGAGGCCCAGGGAAGGGGGGCCACGCGGCCCCCTTCCCCTTTAAAAAAAAAAAAGAAAATGCTCAGGCCCCGGGGGATGAGCCCCCTCACTGCAGCAGTCTGCAAACGCGCCCCCTGGAGCGTTTGCAGATGGGGAACGAACTCCCCTTGAAACTGGGGGTGCCTGGGGGCCAACTAGCCCACCAGGAACCTCCAGTATGCGCCAGGGAGCTGCGTTGCTGAGAGGTGTACAGAGGCCACGCCCCTTTTTACACCTCTCTGCAACGCAGCTCTGTGGTGCTTTTTGGAGGTACATGGTGGGCTACTTGGACTCCAGGGACCCTCAGGATTCAAGGGGAGTTAATCCCCCAACTTAAAACGCGCCACGGAGCGCGTTTGCACAGTGGTGAAGGGAGGGGGCGGGGCTTCAGGAGACATGTGTGCAAAAGGCCCCGTGGCGTGTTTTAAGTTCAGGAATTAATTCCTCTTCAATCCTGAGGGTCCCTGGGGGCCAACTAGCCCACCAGGTACCTCCAGTAAGCGCCACGGAGCTGCGTTGCAGAGTGTTGTAAAAAGGGGCGTGGCCTCTGATCACCTCTCTGCAACGCAGCTCTCTGGCGCATACTGGAGGTATCTGGTGGGCTAGTTGGCCCCTAGGGACCCTCGGGATTGAGGAGGAATTAATTCTCCAACTTAAAACGCGCCACAGGGCGTGTTTGCAGACATGTCACCTCAGGCCCCACCCCCTTCCTTCACCATTGTGCAAATATTCCTCTAAAATCAGCCGAACTATGAATTCCAATTTACTCACCTGTTATCAGGAGAGACCTCAGTGCTGCATCTTTGACCCAGTACTCATCCTGAAAAGTAATTTTAACCGTACTTACCAGTAACTTGAATTTCCTTCCATAGGCTAACATTGACTGGTTTCACTTGGAAATTCTTCTAAGTGTGGAGTTTTGGAACTTTATAATATTCCTCTTAAATCAGCCGAACTACGAATTCCGATTTACTCACCTGTTATCAGGAGAGACCTCAGTGCTGCATCTTTGAGCCCAGTACTGATCCTGAAAAGTAATTTTAACCGTACTTACCAGTAACTTGAATTTCCTTCCATAGGATATCATTGCCTGCTTTTTGCTGAAAAAGTTTCTAAGTGTCGATTTTTGAAACATACAAATATTCCTCTAAAATCAGCAGAACTACGAATTCCGATTTACTCACCTGTTATCAGGAGAGACCACAGTGCTGCATCTTTGAGCCCAGTACTGATCCTGAAAAGTAATTCTAACCGTACTTACCAGTAACTTGAATTTCCTTCCATAGGCTAACATTGACTGGTTTCACTTGGAAATTCTTCTAAGTGTGGAGGTTTGGAACTTTATAATATTCGTCTAAAATCAGCAGAACTACGAATTCCGATTTACTCACCTGTTATCAGGAGAGACCTCAGTGCTGCATCTTTGAGCCCAGTACTGATCCTGAAAAGTAATTCTAACCGTACTTACCAGTAACTTGAATTTCCTTCCATAGGCTAACATTGACTGGTTTCACTTGGAAATTCTTCTAAGTGTGGAGTTTTGAAACATACAAATATTCCTCTAAAATCAGCCGAACTACGAATTCCGATTTACTCACCTGTTATCAGGAGAGACCTCAGTGCTGCATCTTTTAGCCCAGCACTGACCCTGAAAAGTAATTTTAACCGTACTTACCAGTAACTTATATTTTCTTCCATAGGAATCCATTGTCTGGTTTTCAGCAGAAAAGTTTCAAAGTGTCGATTTTCACAAACTACAAATATTCCTTAAAAATCGCCTGTGTGACTTAAACGCATCCAGGATCCAACACTGAGTAAGAAAAAGTAACGATAACAGTTTTTACCTGCTAAGTGAATTTCCTTCCATAGGATAACATTGGTGATTCTATGAGAAAAAGTTTCAAAGTGTCAACTTTTAAAATACAATAATATTCCTTAAAAATCACTACTGTAACCAAAACGCTTTTACTCAACTGTTTACAGGAGATGTCCCAGGACTGAATCTAGGATCCAGTCCTGTGGTTAGAAAAGTAATCCATAAAGTAACTAATTGCATTTAACTAGAAATTCACATTGAGCTGAATGTTGCATTGTGTTTGAAAATGTGTTGCCCATTGCAACAACTGTAACTACTGTACTTAAAAGTCTATTGCCTATGTGCAAAGTATTTAAACTAAAGTAATTCATTCTGAGAAAGTATTTTTGTAATGTATAATGTAATTACAATGTAATTTAAAAAATAAAATATGTAAAAAAATTGTTTCTAAAAATGTAGTAAATCAGTATAAAAAAATAAATATAACAATTAATACATTTAAAAATTGTCATTTACAAAACCTTTGAAATTCACTGAAAAAACCGTAGGTTTTCAGACATGTTATAGTTAGGAATTAGCATTTAAAAAACCTTTGAAATTCACTGAAAAATCCATAGGTTTCAGACACGTTATAGTTAGAAATTAGCATTTAAAAAACCTTTGAAATTCACTGAAAAAACCATAGGTTTCAGGCACATTATAGTTAGAAATTAGCATTTAAAAACCTTAGAAATTCACTGAAAAAACCATAAGGTTTTAGGGACAGTTATAGTTAGTTGGACATTGCATTCGTACAAAACCCGTGAAATTCCCCGTTATAGTTAGTTCAGCTAACTATAACTCGCTTCCCGCAATGCACTGCTGATGACGTCACATATTACATCACTCATGACATGGTCAGTGACATCACTGATGACATCACTGATGACATCTCAAATGACATCACTGATGACATCACTGATGACATCATCCATGTGAGAATTTAATGCATCTTCTCACACCCTAATATAAGTTTTGATACACCCACTCTAAATTACAGACTGCCATTCTCAAAACCATACACACTCCAATACCAATAAGTACATACCCACTCACTGATTCTTAGGTCTACACACACACATCTACTCACTCACCCGTACAGTCACTCATACTTACAGTCACTCAGTACAGGACTATCATATGCACTCATACACCTATATAAACACTCACACAACGCAACTCATCCATAGAGGTACTCACACACCTAGTCAGTCATGCAAATAATTAATCACACTCCAATTTACTCACCTATACAGTTATACACACTAGCTCACTTACTCATAAAAATACTAGCACATTCTTACGCTCCTATGCAATCACTGATGCAAGCACACACTCATCCATATAGCCACTCTCACAATCACACACTCTCACTTATAGCCATTTATATACTCCAACACACATATATACTGCCTTTCACATATGTAGTTACTCACACATGTACCACTGAGATATACATTCAATCACTAACACACCCATACACACACTCACCCACCCATACAGTCCATCACAGACGCACTCTTGAAACCATGCACCCAGTGAATCACCCACTCACACATCTATGTACAGAGTCACACACACCCAACCCACACAAACACTCAGGCACCCATACAGATACTCAGACATGGTCAGTGACATCACTGATGACATCTCAAATGACATCACTGATGACATCATCCAGTGACTGTGTGTTTCTGTAAAGTTTAAATATTTTTAATATATATAGGGAAAGGCGTATTGAAGAATGAGTGGGTGTATAAGTGTCTGTATGGATGATTTAGTAGGTGCGTGACTAACTCTATAAGTGAGTGATTAAACGTATCTTACTGAATGCATGGGTTAGTGACTACACTGGGTGAATGTCTGTATCCGTCTGTCTATTGCTGTGTAAGTGGCTGCATGGGTTTGTGAATAGCTACATGAGTGTCTATATGAGTTATTGATTGGTTGTCTGAGTATCTGTATGGGTGCCTGAGTGTTTGTGTGGGTGGGGTGTGTGCGACTCTGTGCATAGATGTGTGAGTGGGTGATTCACTGGGTGGATGGTTTCAAGAGTGCATCTGTGATAGACTGTATGGGTGGGTAAGTGTGTGTAAGAGTGTGTTAGTGAGTGAATGTATGTCCCAGTGGTACATGTGTGAGTAACTACATATGTGAAAGGCAGTATATATGTGTGTTGGAGTATATAAATAGCTATAAGCGAGAGTGTGTGATTGTGAGAGTGACTGTATGGATGAGTGTGTGCTTGTATCAGTGATTGTATAAGAGCGTAAGAATGTGCTAGTATTTGTATGAGTAAGTGAGCTGGTGTGTGTATAACTGTATAGGTGAGTAAATGGCAGTGTGTTTAATTATTTGCATGACTGACTAGGTGTGTGAGTACCTCTATGGATGAGTGGCGGTGTTTGAGTGTCTATATAGGAGTATGAGTGCATATGATAGTCCTGTACTGAGTGACCGTAAGTATGAGTGACTGTACGGGTGAGTGAGTGGATGTGTGTGTAGACCTAAGAATCAGTGAGTGGGTATGTAGTTATTGGTGTTGGAGTGTCTATGGTTTTGCGAATGGCAGTCTGTAATTTAGAGTGAGTGTATCAAAGGTTATATTAGGGTGTGAGGAGGTGCATCAGATTATCACGTGGATGATGTCATCAGTGATGTCATCAGTGATGTCACTGATCATGTCATGAGTGATGTGATATGTGACGTCATCAGCAGTGCATTGCTGGGCGCGAGTTATAGTTAGCTGAACTAACTATAACGGGGAATTTCACGGGTTGTGTATGAGTGCAATGTCCAACTAACTATAACTGTCCCTAAAACCTATGGTTTTTTCAGTGAATTTGTAAGGTTTTTTAAATGCTAATTCCTAACTATAACATGTCTGAAACCTATGGTTTTTTTCAGTGAATTTCAAAGGTTTTGTAAATGACAATTTTTAAATGTATTAATTGTTATATTTATTTTTTTGATACTGATTTACTACATTATTTTAAACTATTTATTTTTAGATATTTTATTTTTTAAATTACATTGTAATTACATTATACATTACATTACAAAATATACTTTCTCAGAATGAATTACTTTAGTTTAAATACTTTGCAAATAGGCAATAGACTTTTAAGTACAGTAGTTACAGTTGTTGCAATGGACAACACAATTTCAAACACAATGCCACATTGAGCTCAATGTGAATTTCTAGTTAAATGCAATTAGTTACTTTATGGATTACTTTTCTAACCACAGGACTGGATCCTAGATTCAGTCCTGGGTTATCTCCTGTAAACAGTTGAGTAAAAGCGTTTTGGTTACAGTAGTGATTTTTAAGGAATATTATTGTATTTTAAAAGTTGACACTTAGAAACTTTTTCACATAGAATCAGCAATGTTATCCTATGGGAGGAAATTCACTTAGCAGGTAAGTAGTGTTATCGTTACTTTTTCTTACTCAGTGGTGGATCCTGGATCCAGCACTGGTGCATCTCCTGTAAACAGTTGAAAGAATGCGTTTAAGTCATACAGGGGATTTTTAAGGAATATTTGTAGTTTGTGAAAATCGACACTTTGAAACTTTTCTGCTGAAAACCAGACAATGGATTCCAATGGAAGGAAATACAAGTTACTGGTAAGTACGGTTAGAAATACTTTTCAGGGTCAGTGCTGGGCTAAAAGATGCAGCACTGGGTTCTCTCCTGATAACAGGTGAGTAAATCGGAATTCGTAGTTCGGCTGATTTTAGAGGAATATTATAAAGTTCCAAAACTCCACACACAAGAATTTCCAAGTGAAACCAGTCAATGTTAGCCTATGGAAGGAAATTCAAGTTACTGGTAGTACGGTTAAAATTACTTTTCAGGATCAGTACTGGGCTCAAAGATGCAGCACTGAGGTCTCTCCTGATAACCGGTGAGTAAATCGGAATTCGTAGTTCGGCTGATTTTAGAGGAATATTTGTATGTTTCAAAAATCGACACTTAGAAACTTTTTCAGCAAAAAGCAGGCAATGATATCCTATGGAAGAAAATTCAAGTTACTGGTAAGTACGGTTAAAATTACTTTTCAGGATCAGTACTGGGCTCAAAGATGCAGCACTGAGGTCTCTCCTGATAACCGGTGAGTAAATCGGAATTCGTAGTTCGGCTGATTTTAGAGGAATATTTGCACAATGGTGAAGGAAGGGGGTGGGGCCTGAAGTGACATGTCTGCAAACACGCCCTGTGGCGCGTTTTAAGTTGGAGAATTAATTCCTCCTCAATCCCGAGGGTCCCTAGGGGCCAACTGGCCCACCAGATACCTCCAGTATGCGCCAGAGAGCTGCGTTGCAGAGAGGTGTTCAGAGGCCACACCCCTTTTTACAACACTCAGCAACGCAGCTCCGTGGCGCTTACTGGAGGTACCTGGTGGGCTAGTTGGCCCCCAGGGACCCTCAGGATTGAAGAGGATTTAATTCCCCATCTTAAAACGCGCCACGGGGCCTGTTTGCACACATGTCACCTGAAGCCACGCCCCCTTCACCACTGTGCAAACGCGCCCGTGGCGCATTTTAAGTTGGGGGATTAAGTCCCCTTGAATACTGAGGGTCCCTGGAGTCCAACTAGCCCACCATGTACCTCCAAAGCGCCACAGAGCTGCGTTGCAGAGAGGTGTAAAAGGGGCGTGGCCTCTGTACACCTCTCTGCAACGCAGCCCCTGGCGCATACCGGAGGTTCCTGGTGGGCTAGTTGGCCCCAGGGACCCCAGTATTCAAGGGAATTACTTCCCTTCTTAAAACGTGCCAGGGGCGCGTTTGCAGACTGCTGCAGGGAGGGGCGGGGCCTCCGGCACAATGCCGGTCTTTTTTTTTTGTTTTTGTTTTTTTCTGCCCAGGGGGTCCTTGTGGGACCCCCTGAGCAGACCTAGGGGGTCAGGGTGTTTCTACCCTGCCCCCTTTGTGCGTTTTGCGCACTTGTTTCTTGTGTTTTTTGTTTTTTTAATCGGCGGGATCCGCGCACCCTGAGCGCATCCCGCCGATTTTTAAAAAAATATGCTTTTTCTGCCCAGGGGGTTCTTGTGGGACCCCTGAGCAGACCTAGGGAGTCAGGGTGTTTCTACCCTGCCCCCTTTTGCGTTTTGCGCACTTGTTTTACTGCTTTCTTGTTCCTCGGTTCTACCGAGGAACAAGATGGCTGCCAACACTTCCTGGTTTGGAGTGTTGACAGCCAATTAGCATGCAGCTCGTGGTCGGGAGGGTGCGCGGATCCACCGCGGCCATAGATATCGAAACTTTTATTTTGGATTTTCTCAGCAACTACTGAACGGATTTACACCATTTTTAAAAAGGGTGCTTTCTGAACCAAGCACTACCTTTTTGCCAAATTTGGTGTAATTCCGTTCAGCAGTTTTGCTGTAGCCTTGCATAAAGTTTCCTATGGGAAATTGATTTTTTCACTCTTATTTTTTGAATTTCTCCGCAACTACTGAACGGATTTACACCATTTAAAAAAAAGGTCGCTTTCTGAACCAAGCGCTACCTTTTTGCCAAATTTGGTGTAATTCCGTTCAGCAGTTCGGGCTGTAGCTGTGGCTAAAATTTCCTATGGGAATTAACATGGAGAAAACACGTTTTGGGACCCCCCTTTTTTCTCGGCCCCCGCTTGATGAATCACCCCGAAACTTTCAAGACAGGAGCGGACCGGAGCGCCCCACTAGTTTTGAAAATTTCGCGATGATTTGTCAAACGACGCCAAAGTTATTGGGAATAGAATGTCACGGATTTCCTATGGATAATAGGTCCTAACTATAACTATCTACTGGCGACCGCCAGTAGATAATATACATATACATATATATATATATGAAGTCTTCTGATGTATATCAAGAGGAGAAGAACTGATCAGTTGGCATCACACAGCCAAAATAATTGCTCAGTGAGTTGACTAATGTAGATGACATGTAGTGTCATCCGCAAGTGACAAGTTTGAATCGTGTCATCACCACTGCTTTCCATCCTTCCGAGGTCAGTAAATTAAGTGCTATTGAATTTGGTACAAGCTACTGGTATATATTACAGCCCGCTGCTGAGGGCTATACTGGTTTGTAAAGGCCTTGAACCAGATTTATAGGCCCGAGCCACAGGAGTGGATCTATAACGAGGGAGAGGGCCTTTAAAAACTGGTATAGCCCGAGGCAGAAGGGCTATAATGAAATTAAAACATTCCACCCACCGAGGATAGAATGTCCTAAATTTACAAACTAGAAGCAGAAAGATAAACACTGGAATGTTCGAGGAGAAGGCCTATACCAGGCATTATTAACCCTTAGCAACTCCGTTGTCTTCAATGGCGCTCCGAATATTCCAATGTTTTTAAATGCACTTTTAATGCACTTTAAAACACAAACAGTGGTAGTGGTTTATACCAAACAAGCTGTTATTATCACAGAATTAGTATAATTGTAGGTAGATGCTCTTGCCATCGGTATGGTATATAAAAGTATCAGCCCTATTCACAAATAACCAATTCTCTGCTATCCTGCAGCCCAGTCATCTTTCCAGGGAAGAGGCGATGGATAGATTGAAACCCAAGAACAGAGACCTGCACAGAGAGCTGTGGTGCACTCTGAGACACCTGCCTACAGTGAAATCAAATATGGAAACAAAATGATGCGGAGGAATCTCGTCTCTTGCGGGGATTCCCGTCCGAGGTGCTGGGAATCCCGGCACCTCGGACGCCGTCTGAAGGTTCTTGTAATCCTGGCAGTCATACCGCTGCGTGTACAATGTTGTAGTATCGCAGCGCAGGGAGAGCAGTTGTAAATAAATCTTCCCAAGTGTTCGGCATTCCCCGACGGGATAGATGTTCAAAATTAGCAGACCTCGTCTTTTGCTGAGCGGTGTTATCACGCTTCAAAATACAGTCTTAGTGCCATTCTTCAGACATTTCAGAGGAGAATTCCCCCGTAGTATTTATATGAAGTGTTGAATCTTCCTAAAAAAAAAACGGTGTTGTTTCCTTTTGCCCTTGTCCTGATGAGGCCGAATCAATGGGCCGAAATGCGTCGACCCTACAGTGTGGAGGAGGCCCACAGATCATGATTGATATATATAAAAAATTGATTACACACTTTTTGTACTATGTGGAGGGTTGACTTATCCCCTCTAGTGTGTACTGGACTACTTCCTTTTTTCGGATTGCTCTTTGAATGAAGTTTCTTTGTTTGTAACTAGCATCCGTATTGAGTAAGAATGGGTAGGAAGAATTTGTAAATGTATATGTGTGTATTTACCTGTGTATATGTTTTGTGTGTTTTTTTGGCATAATTGAAAAAGATAAAGTATTCTTTGGATATTACACTTGGAGTTGGTATCTGAGTCATAAAAAAAGAAAGAAGGTTCAGAGATTTATTACTCATTGATAGGGATTAATTTGTTTTTCCTTACAGAGAAATATATGTTTTTTCATTCGTTCCTCCGCATCATTTCGTTTCCATATTTGATTTCTTGCCCGGATGCGGTAGGAGTATCAGGGCAAACCCCGATTCTTTTCTAAGAGTCAAATCAATGTCATCAGCTAAAATTTCATAACAGTACACACTTAAAACGTAAGCTGCAATAAAAATAAATGTGCTTCCAATGATTTAACATATATAAAAACAAAATCATGGTGCACATTTACAGTCCCTTTCACAACTTGTGGGTCATTATATACGCAGACCATATATATGATGCCACAGGTACATATATTGATGCTAGGTCAGACCTACAGCACAACAGCAATGTGTACTTAACGGAATAGGTCTTAACAAGAACACTGAACTTCTTAGAGAGAATCTACCCTATACGGTGCAAAAATCATGAAGTACAGAACTGATTCTCTGCCACCCATCGCGCATGCGCAGTAGCAGTCGTTGCACTCTATGGGATTCCGTTTGACTATATGAGCGTGCAGGGGGATATCAAGTCTGACTTTGTATACATCATATGTCACATTGCAGTGAAGGTCTCATCAAGGTACAGCTCAAATCCAGATTCCTTATTGATAGTTACATTTCCAGAGGGAATGAACACCCTTCAACACTTTTAAATAACACCCCTCGCTTTCTGTGCCAGCAACTTTTCTTGATCGCCCTTGATTTAATCATATTTATGAGTGATGGATTTGTCCAAAATTCCTCTCACCATGGGCTGCCCATATAATCTTTCGGTGTCTCTCTACAATTAAAAATATATACGAGGACATTGAAGAAGTATTTTTAAGACAATTCAATACAATGTTTTATGCATTGGTGGGGACGAACCAAGATCGACGGTGCTACTTAAAACGCACCTGGTAAGACAATGGAGACCCACGCCTGCTGGACATGGATTTGCTCTATGCTGGAGCCCAACTTGAGTTCACTGTCCTGCTCCGACAGGAAGAAGTCCTTGTTTGCTCTCTGGGTCTCTGTCCCTGCTGAAGCGATCAGAACAGAACTGTTGCTGTTGGCTAGGACATGCCACAGGCCATGACGAGGAGTTTGTTGCTGCGTTGGGTGGGCTGCACCCTCCTTGTCAGATGGTCCCTGCTGGATGCTTCCAGAGTGTGCCCGGGCGGCAGGATACATTAATTTAGGGAACTGAAAACTGGTGGTTGACCTGGTGGAAAGATATGTCTCATACATTTGAATAGATGCATGGTCGGTGTGTGACACTAACCCAGGACTCAAGTCCTAAAAAAGAAGTGGGGGGGACTCACCAAGTTAGGCAGAATGGGTGTGACATCAGAGGAAGTGACATCACAGTGCGTGACATCGCATGTTGCATCACAGGGAGTGGCATCACAACCGATGACCTCACAGAAAGTAACATCAGATCTGAAGGCCTCACATATCTTTAGCAGGGCTAACATGAGTACATTTGAACGCATTATAATGTTTAAGATATTAGATTTTGCATTGGGGTTGTGCCAAAATATTGATGCAAAATCTGAGCCTCAACATATTCATTTATTTTTTAAATCCCTGCCACAAAGAAATTGGCAACAAGGAGAAACGAGGCAGTAAATCTGTTCTGCTTATTTGTGTGCAATGTCTGTATTTTAAAATATCTCATTGGGGTTGAGGCACCTGTTGCAGAAAACTTTATGTGCCAGCTAAATCTCAGGGAATAATAGTAATGGTAAGATAACTCTGGAAGCTAACATATTTGCTGGAGAGATTTGTGTTTTGTCTAGCCCAAGTTTTGAATCAAAGCAGCATAGAGGGTTATTATGTCTCCTGCAAAGCACATTATGTAACATGCAGATGACAGATTATTATTTTATGTAAATGGGTTACTGCTTTTAAGACAGAGATCCTTTTTTTACTTGCAGTTCATACATTGTAGTCCTTCTAATATAGCACAGTGAGGTATGAAGGACATGTGGCTCCTACACCTTGTAACCCTCGCTGTCCTATGTAACACATCCTTTATATTGATATACACACATATGATTTATTGACAATGTATAACTGTAAAGCGCTCTGACACCCTTCATTGGGATGAGTAGTGCTAAAGCGCTATAAAATAAATAAAACAAAATAGTGGTATTTAAATTATATGTGTAAATATGGAGTGACCAAGACTTCTGACATTCTTACAGTGCATGCATATCTCTTACATACAGGGACTGAACAAAATCAAAAGCATTTTTCTCTTAAGTACCTTTGAAGTGACAAGATTTGAGCCTTTGTTTTCCCTCCCTTGCATCTAGGTGTGATGCTCCTGTTAGCTCCCAGCCAGGATACTCCAACAAAAAGAAGCCTAAATGCCCCTTGACTCCGGGTTTTGTTATGGGCAAAGCGGGAATCTGATAAGCCCCTTCCCTGCCTGCACGGTGCTACTTGGAACAAATGCAGACAATGTGCCCGTATCTTGAAAATTACACCGTGATTTCAGCATATTCCTGGAGAAGCAGGAAAGGAACATGGCAGTCCGGCGAAAGTGGCCAACTTTGCAGCAGGGTAGGCGGCGTCTGCCCTCTGAAAATAGTGGGTAGACGTCCACCCGCGTCCACCCTCGATGCGAGCCCAGCACTAACCCGTGGGACTTCCTCAAGTTTGCAAACATAACAAAGCCACCAGGTTAGGAGGACAGTGTTCCCTTTTGCCCTTCCCGTGTGCCCCTTCACGCAGACCTTAATCTGGCATCTCCATGGGCATGTTCAGTCCTCATCAAGGAGGTATTTCCAGGTGTTATGTGAAACTGTTCTTTTGTTAGCTGCCTATTGGGTAGTGGAAACTGTTCCTCTTTAGAGGGCTCTGACATCCATTTGGGTCATTTTGGTGCTATATTTTATTTTATTTATTTATAGAGTTTTCTAGAGCGCTAGCTGGACCCGTGGGTATCAGAGCGCTTTACATACATAATGGAAAAGAAAGATTGCATGACATCACAGGACATAAGGGTGCATCGAGATATAAGCAAAGACATAATACTAATGTATCCAGAGAGGGGAAAAAGACGTAGGTGGATAACAAAGTCAGATAACCACCATCCTTGAAGGTCAGAGTGAGTGGGGAGTCCATTCGGTTATAGATGCCTAGGATGGTTGACTTGGTCATATAACAATATTTGTCAGTGTCAGGTGAGTAACAATACGGAAGTGTGCCCCTTGGCAAAGTAGGTGGATGAGCCCCCCTGATACCTAGAGAGGCTTTCAAGGTGAGAGTGACAGGTGGCTGAGCGAGCTCCCCCAGGACCAGAAGCTTGATGCCCACCCCCTGCAGCAGAGGGATGTGGGGCCCTGTGTTACGCCACTGGTTAATGTCAAAGGAGTTGCCCTTCGGTCGTGCTCAACATATCAACATTTATTGCAGCGATAATGCGCAAAAATAAAAGAATGTAAATGTGTAGATCTACTGATGCCAAGACCATGTAAAGAAATGACCAGCTGTCACTCACTGTACTTCATTCAATGTACTCTGCGCTGTTGCTCTGGAACTGTTAATAAAATTAAATAAAAAAAGACCTACCCACCCCACCCATACACACCAGGTGCCCAAGCAATGCATTCCTCCAGAAACACTCCAGCTCCTCGAAGCTGTACGGTTTTGCAGGAGCAGGGTGGGATCTGGTCTCTGGAAATGCCTGCCTCCCAGACAGCAGACACAGCCTGAACACAGGAAATTCCCTAAAGCCACTGTGGCATATCTGCGGCTGTCCGAGGCCCCCGCAGGGGGCCACTAAAGAGGGCAGCCCTCTAGTGCCAGCTGGGCACCCCACACCCCCGTAGGGGCAGGGACTCAGGGAGGAGTCCCCCAAGCCTGGTCGCAGCGCGATAGGCGAGAATCACGTCCGGGCGCGAGGACAGGGGAGGGGTATATAGGCCTCCCCCCACCATCTTGTCGTCCTCTTTCGCGCGCCCGGACACGCCGTCTCGCCGGTCAGCTAACGTCGTTCGGCCGTCGATCTGGGCCTAAGTACTGGACTTCGGAAAGTTGGTGGTGAGTCGCCCTGGGTCCCCGGCGCCCCCCCCCCTCCCGGGCTCCCTTTCCCCCAGGTTGTTGCCATCTATTGCCTGGGACGACGATTGGGGGGGCGCGGGCACTTGTAGGCCAGCTAGTGGGCCATGCGGCCTGGCACTCACCTCAACTTTCCCAGTTGGGGGGGGGTCAATGGGCCCTGCTGGTACCCTTGGCCCTCTTCCAAGCGTTACAGTACCTTATGCCGTCCACCGACGGGGGCTGTGCACGGCGGGCTGAGCGCCGCATGCAGCGACGGGACACACGTCCAGGGTGTGCTCGGACAGTAAGAACGGGTCCCGTAGCACCTGGGCGTGGGTATTTCCCCATGAGGACCTTCTTCCTCCCGGTGACGAGGGTTTGCGCACCACGTGCTGGCAGCATAGGTGCGCGAGTGTAATCACCATTCCCTACGTGTCACAGTGGCCAAGAGGTAACGCTCTGAGTCCTCCCTTAGTTTATGCGTTCAGTCCCTTGTCACGCACAGCGGATGTAATCACTGCAGGGTGCCGGGCGGATCCTCGACCTTTCTGGGGTGCTGCTCCTAGTCGCACATTGCACGTTCTTTGGGGGCGACAGTCGAGTTTCCTGCCAGCTTGGTCCTGAGATAGTTCGGGCCATTTGGGGCAGTCCTCCTGCCTCCCTGTACGGTCTTTCAGGTAGATGCTCCTGTCCACCCCCCCACCCCCGGTGTTCCAATTCAGTGCTAATGTGGGCGTGGGTGCGGTCTCCCCTGTCCCCCGCTGGACACGCCATGCCTTCTCCGCGCCCCCGGTGTCGTGTACCCGGGACCAAGTTGGGGTCGTCTTGCACGGTGAGTTGGGGGCAAGGAGGGCCTTGCTCGGCCCTCGGTCTGGCGGCGCGTGGGGTGTGCGTGCAGAGGGAACGGTCTGCGCTGAGAGCGGGAGGCGGGCTCTCCGGCTACTGCCTGAGCCCCAACATCCCCCCCGCTTCCTCCACCCGGCCCAGTGGCGCATGGCGCCGGTGCCCACTTTAACGGCGATCTTGTGGCTCCGCTGGTCGATGTGTGGCCAGGGGCGCTTGTCCTATGGGGGGCCCGTGGACCGTCGGCTTTCTGGGTTGTGCAGCCGGTTTTAATTTAGCCTGCTTGGGGGTGCGATGCTAGGCTCGCTGGCGCACTCACTCTCCGGGGACCCGCGCATCGCCGGCTGGGTCATGCTACGCCCGAGGTAGTTCACGGCCCCTGCCCCGTGGCTTCCATGGCTGGGCACTCTGTGCGGCGCGTTGGGGTTGCCAGCGGTAGACCGTGCTTGGCTGGGGGAGCTGTCGGTGTGCCCACTAGGGGGGCAGCGAGTTACCTCTGCCCTAAGAAACCTGATTAGGGGTGCCCCAGTGAGATAGCCAGGATGCCGTTCTCGCTTTGTTTATTGAGGGATATCCAGTTGCGGAGTAGTCGGCGCTGACTCTGGGCCCTAGGGGGCATACGTTTCACTCCGGGCGGTGCCCGGTTGGCCAATTGCCCATGCCCTTCGTGCCTTTGGTCAGTCTGCACGTTTCCCTCATGTGTGGGAGCAGACACCGGGCCGGACGGTACATTACAGCTGGTAGCTGGTAGAGAGCGTATGCTCGTTGGGTGGCTTTGCAGCTCGACGGGGGCCCAGGCACCAACTAGTATTTTAAGGAGAGGATGTGAGCCAGGCAGGTGAGCCGGGCCGGGTGGAGGTCAGGTGCGGGCGGAACTTCTCTCATCACCAACTCCTGAATGACCGGCCATGGCATGGCTAGTGCACCATAGATCGGGCAGCCCAACAGCAGCGCCGGAGAGCTGGCACACCAGTGTAGGTCTCGGAGTGCCTTTCTTGTTTTCTACCGGTGACGGGCCTCTCGTTTTGGGTATCTGGAGCAGTAGAGCAGAGTTGGAGCTGAGTTGCTGGGGCCCTGGCGCCCAGGGCGCACTATGAGCTGATGGGGGCATGGTGGGCCATGGCCGCCTTCACGCATGCGGCCTTAGGCCAGCATCGCCGCCGGTGCCAAGGCACACTTAAGGGAGGGGCGCTATCTGTGAGGCTCGCTTTCAGCAGTGCATATTGGATGCAGGTTTTCATTCGCGGTTGAGAACATCCCCCCGGTTCTCCTACTTTCCATTCTAGGAGCCTTTAGGTGATATGGCGTGTGCGTGTTTTGAAAGTGGTGCATTCTTGGGGAGCAACACTTATTCTAGACTGACATTGGTTATTTAAAGTACAGCCCGTCAAGCTGGTTGCTCCGTAGAGGTTGATGGTGTGCCATCGTCAAGAATGGGACCTCTCAGGAGGGTGTAAGTGGCCCGCGGTTCGAGCTGTAATGATGGGTGGGGACCATGTCGAGTCCCGGCGCCGGTTAGCCACTTTTAGGGCACACAAATGCAGGTTCCTTTCGCCCAAAGTCAGTCTGGCCTTGGGCCCTGTTGATGCATGCGTTGGTTTGTTGCAGCACAGGTTGTGTTGCGGCGTCGGGCGCGTAGCACATTTCCACTGAAGGCCTTGCTTTTCATTCGCTGTGAGCACAAGGGTAGTTGTGCTGAATATGTATGTAACTGGCGCTCAAGTATAGCGTTTTTATACCTTGGCGTAGCTTCATTGCTCAACAGTTTAAAGGAGTGTGGTGCCAAACCTGTGCAAGGATCTTGCGCTGGTTGATTGCCTACAGCCTCTTCTAAACTAGGGGCCCCTAACCCCACGGTTTGGTCAAGTGTAAAGGATTTCAAGGGCCCGCCATGATCAGCATCAGCGTGCTTGCTCCTCAATCCGGGTTAGCAAGCTGTTTGTCCCTGATGGAAGCATTGTTAACTGTGCCCACTGCACTATCCCTCTCCCATTTTTAGAGCAGGGGCTCAATTTAAAAAGCAGTAAGTTGCACAAGAGTAATTCTTACTCTGGTGTCTAGTCTACTCTTCTATGTATGTACGGAGCAGGGAGTGCATTGCAGTTTGCTAGTTCCCCTGTGGTGAACCCCCCTCGATGAGTGATTGTCATTGCGGCCTTGTAGATTGTGTAATAATTGGCGGGGCCCACTGCCACGTAGAGCTATCTGTGCCTGTAATGTGGCGTATGTCATGGTATTACGTGACGGGTGCTCATGCAAGGCGCCTCGATACCTTCAGCTTGAGTATGTGCTAGATAGAACTGCATGAGCTGTAGCGCAGAGGCACATTGTAGATGCGCGTGCGGTGCACTTTGCCTTTTAAGTTGAGTACAGGAGCCATTCCTTTTGCGGGATGGTGCACATGCGGCAGGGTTAGTGAAGCATGAGCGGTAGCGCAGAGGCGCATTGAGCAAATACTTCGCTGGGTGGCAAACAAGGTTGCAATAAACAAAGCATTTCATCCTTCTGAGGTCGATAAAACGAGTACCATGGAGCTGAGTAACAATAAACATGTTATGCAGCGCCAAGATACCATGGGGTGAACGTGTTACCAAGTACAGGCAGAAGCAGAAATTGTTAATGAATTTGGTTAATACAGTGGGCTCACTCAGCAGGGTAGCGAGAGCCCAGCACAATTTCCATGGGGCTGAAGGGTGGCACAGGCAGCAAACATTGGGGCCCCAGGAGAGTAACTAGCCCACTAGATTCTTGTTTATGTACGGTGCAACCCAATCTGTTAGGAAAGGGGTATTTTACTTGTGCATTAGCGAACATGTAGCCAGGTATTCAGCGCGGGGCTCTGCTCACACTATAGTGGGCCTATATCACACAGAGCATAGGATGAGAGAGTGTGGTGCCAGTCAGGGCTATGTATGAAATTATGCCAGATGTTGCGAGTGACATCAGACTTTGATCGTGATAATATCATGGTTCATCTTCGTCCCAATAGAGACAATAGTCACGGACAGGCCCTTAAACCACTTTATACTGCCAGGGTGCCCAAAGTGGGAAGGCCACTTGGGGGCTGGGTCCCCCACTTAGTTGTACATGAATGAATAATGCCTTCATTCACTAATACCGATAAGGGGCATTGCTCCATCCTTCTCAGCTAAGTAGACCTAAGCGGTTTGATATGTCCTTTGACTTTGAGCGGGTCATTCAATGCTTTTCTTTCATAGAACTATTCTCGCCAATTTTAATTCGGCAGTTTGGATGGTGCATAGGTCTCAAATCCATCAATATTTCTTTGACGATCTGGTGACCCGCATTTAGGGGATGTCCATGGTTCTTGGCGGGGCTAAGTAATGTTTCCAGTACACAAAGACACCCGTTGCTTAAGGCCTCATGCTCCTATTGCTTCAGCCTTGGTTTGGTCACACCATATTGGGGGCCAGCCACTTACACGTTTAAACCGTCGGTTGGCTACGTTAGAAAGACTTTTCTCACACCTAAGATTATCTGGAGCCCCTATAGCTGCGTAATTCGGAGGAGAGTTGGAAAGACCACTGCCTCCAGGGGGTGGCTGCCCACTGTAGCACCAGGGGCTAGGGCATGCGGGCATGTAGCACATTTGTTAATGGTGCAGGATAATCATTGTTTTACTCTAGGAAACTGGGATCTCATGACCAGGTTCTGACTTGTTGGATGTCAGTTACCAGCCCAAGGGGGAAAGCACAATTTTTATTTACTCTGTGCTGTTATGCGAAGTACAGTTGCTGCCAACAACTACGGGGTTGTGCTATCTGAGCTGTAGGACGGTGGCCCGATTGACCTAGTGAGTTATATAATACCGGTGAGGTCATAATAAGGTTTGGTAGCACAGAGTAATAGGGGCAGATGGTACTAAGTCTCTCTTGGGTGGACGATACGCAGGGTATTTATAATTGCCTGGTATGGAATCTCTGCTGCAGGTGCCAATGTGGGAGTGCATATGGCACATCAAATTTAAACTGCTTCTGGGATAGCCAGTCTCTGCCTAGCCACCTAAGGGGTGGGCAGGAGTCAGCATAAGTGTGCACCCCCTTCCCCTGACTAGAGGGGTGGCTTCGGCCAGGCTTAGGTGCATACCCTAGCCTACCTGAAACTCCATTTACAACATGGGTAGAGAACGCCTAGGAGTGGTTTGCAGTCAATTCGCATCCGCCCCACAGGGCGAATGTTTTAGGCCACAAGGTTGTGGTTGGCTCTTGCGAGGGAGCCTGGTGAAGAGCCAAGGTCAGGCTAGGAAGTCTCGCGCTTTCGCCGCACTTTTGAGGCCCAGTCACGAGCGCATTGTAGCAGGGTGAGCTGGCTGTGGGGCATGAAGTGCCAAGGCATCAGTAGCACTGAGCGGCTTGCAGCCGGAGGCGGTATCCGATGCATGGGGCACTTGTTAGAGTAGAGCCCTACTCAGAGGTACCGCCTTTAGAGCTAGGAGGTCTGTTGGCACCGCCTTTCAATGGAAGCCATTGTCTAGCGGGCTGCTCTGTGCAGAGCATTTGCAGGCGTAAGTTACAGTATCCGCTACCATTTCAAATGTGCATCTTTCACAATTTACTCAGATAACTGGGACAGGAAGTAAGGTGGGCTGGATAACTCTTGCTTCTACCTGAGTGGCACATCTTGGCAGGAGTGTTTGTCAAAGGGATTGCACTTCAGCCAGGTAATGTTAGCACCCATCCACACCAAGCCGATCATCAAGGTCACCCTGGGCCTCACTTACACAGCCCAGTAGGAGCCCCTTGTGGTGGTCAGTGACAGGAATTACTAATTTGAACTGACAGGAGGCGTGACCGTGGGTTTCAACAGCAGAAGTTTGGGGAGAGCTAGACTCCACCCACCCATGGTCAAGGTGTAGTCTTCAGTAAGTTGGAGTTGTCACTCTTATTTGACCAGGGGTTCGATGCTACACGAGGGCATCGCTGCGGCCAGAGCACTGTCTTTGTGTTTCCCAGAGGGGCAGCTAGTGAAGGCAAGGCTCTTCCCAAACCTGGCACCAGAACACAAGGTAGTCAGGGCCAACTCGTCTGTTGGGTGACTTGGGTAGGCACCATGTAGTTGTCACTCCACGAAGGGGTGAATTGTCTCCAATAGTGGGCACAATACATATGCGTGTCTGTTTGTGGTATCTCCTAGCGGACCCACTGACGGTGTACTGCAGCTAAACAGGGAACTGGGAAGCTTGGTTTCCGTCACTGTGGCAGGTTTAAAGCATCCAGGGTAGGAGAGGCACAGTAGGTACTGTGCATCTGTGATCCGATGGCAGTTAGGCAAGCGGGGTGCGCTGCGTAAGTTGTAATTACATGAAAGGGTGAGGTGTCTCCAGTAGTGGGCGCAAGACATACATTGTTTCAAACCAGCTTCGATACCAGTAAGGTGTTCACCAGGGTAGCAAGCAAAGGGGTTTGTGCATAAGTCTGGGCAAAGGGGCGAAATAAGTGCACCCCAGAACCAAGGGCAGTTGACTATGATCCTGCAGTTAGGCGCAAACGCCCGCCCGGTCAGTAATAGATGCCACGCTGGGTGGTGACGCTGTCAGCCAACAGTGGGCTGCCGTCCCAAGTAATGGGGACACAAGGTGTCAAGCACAAAAGGCTACCATGTAAAAGAACATTTGGCATGTCCAGTGATCAACAAAAAGCTAAATTTAACTGAGCAGGTAATTTTCCACCGCTGGGGTTGCCCTGGGGTGGGCAGTGTGAACACCCCTGCCCCCTATCCGGGGGCCCTCGCAGGGAGGGTTCTAGCCTGTCGACTTTTCCTGCAGTTAAGGTCAAATGCCCTGCCCGGTTAGCTATATCAGCCTCACTGGGCGGGGGTGCTGTCAGCTAACACATTGTGCTGCGTCCCCAAGAAAGGGGGGAACAAGGTGCCAAGCACAAAAGGCAAGGCGAGCAGTGTGAACCCCCCCTCCTATTCGGGAATATTCTGGGATGAAGGGCAAAGTAGGACTTAGCCAATCCTTAAAGTTAGGCACCATATGGCAGCCAGTGCGCACTGCATTAATCACACGGATTCTCTAGCTGGTATCCCTAGGGGGGTTCACCACGAAGGGAGCTGAGCTGGCGAAATTCCTATAAGAAATAAGGGATGCACGGCAAGGGCAGGAGGGCACCCTGGCTCATCGTCACAAACGTCTAGTTATGGACATTCCTGTGCGTCATGAGTTAGAAAGCAAATGGACGGTGCAAAGGTTAAAGTATAAGCCTTCTCGCCCGAATAGCCAGTAGTAGGCAGGTGGGTGTGGGAGCGGTCTCCCAACAAGCGGGCAGCTGTCCCTTAAGTGGGGACACAGGTGCGCTAGACACACCGTCCTAGTAGGACGGCAGCTAGGTGAGCTCAGCAAATTCATGGGGCAATGTGAGCAAGGGAATCTGATCTGCCCCGCCCAGAGTTGGCACGGGGCTGAGTTATGTATGTGAAGTAGTGGAACTTTCCCACAGGAGGGTGGATAGTTTTTGGCACAAATTCACAGGGCAGAAGGGCCTTTGTGTTGCATTAGACACTAGCTGATCCAGGCTATCGGCAAGGGCTATTGTGATACAGATGGGGTTCATCTATCACCAGTGGGAGGGATCTCTTCCCTAGCTTTGCAGGAGGCCTGGAAATGAGAGGTTGCAGGTAAGAAAGGAGCTTTTGGTGGGGGCTCTGGCGGCGACGGTGGCCACCTCCAGAGCTGTGGCGGAGTTACAGGGCGATCTGGAAGCAGAGGGGTACAGAAGGGTACCTCTGCGCGGCACCATGGTGGGTGCCAGAGCCAAATCCTAGGAGCCTCATGGGAGGTTCCTAGAAAACCGTGTCGGCGCCCCGTTAGTCCTTCGGGCGGTTGTGGGCCTGAACAACCGGGGGTTTGCTATGCTACGCTCCGCCCTGAAAGGGGCGTGAGTAATAAGGAACCATGTGTCACGTGATCCGGGAAGAGAATCACCAGAAGTGGCAGCACAGATGGGGTTCGCCCCAGTGCTGCTTGGCTCATCAGGCGGGCAGGCGGCCCAGACGGTTGCCTGCCCTTGGATCGCCCGTAAGATAACCCACCATATTACATAACGGTGTATGTAATAAACCTGCAGCAATCTTTACCCAAACAAGAAATGTGTTGTGTGATTATTTATGAGCATGCATGTTACGTTGGAGGGGTGGGGTAGGTTGCCAATGCTGGTACTATGCGGCTGTCCGAGGCCCCGCAGGGGGCCACTAAAGAGGGCAGCCCTCTAGTGCCAGCTGGGCACCCCACACCCCGTAGGGGCAGGGACTCAGGGAGGAGTCCCCCAAGCCTGGTCGCAGCGCGATAGGCGAGAATCACGTCCGGGCGCGAGGACAGGGGAGGGGTATATAGGCCTCCCCCACCATCTTGTCGTCCTCTTTCGCGCGTCCGGACACGCCGTCTCCCACCCTACCGCTTACCCGGCGTGGTTCGTGGCAGGCAGGAGGCAGAGAATGTTGTAATGTTGTCTTTTTCGTTGCAGGCGGAGTTACAGGGCGATCTGGAAGCAGAGGGGTACAGAAGGGTACCTCTGCGCGGCACCATGGTGGGTGCCAGAGCCAAATCCTAGGAGCCTCATGGGAGGTTCCTAGAAAACCGTGTCGGCGCCCCGTTAGTCCTTCGGGTGGTTGTGGGCCTGAACAACCGGGGGTTTGCTATGCTACGCTCCGCCCTGAAAGGGGCGTGAGTAATAAGGAACCATGTGTCACGTGATCCGGGAAGAGGATCACCAGAAGTGGCAGCACAGATGGGGTTCGCCCCAGTGCTGCTTGGCTCATCAGGCGGGCAGGCGGCCCAGACGGTTGCCTGCCCTTGGATCGCCCGTAAGATAACCCACCATATTACATAACGGTGTATGTAATAAACCTGCAGCAATCTTTACCCAAACAAGAAATGTGTTGTGTGATTATTTATGAGCATGCATGTTACGTTGGAGGGGTGGGGTAGGTTGCCAATGCTGGTACTATGCTTAGGCAGTAATCAATTCTGACAGGGAGTTAGCACCAGAAAGCCAAATAAATGACAACAACGCCCTTAATATCCACGTTTAACACGCGGTATTTCCTGTACAGAACATCTCCATTATCACCCCCTTTTCCAGAGCCCCCATTTATACCCATTTGCCAATTGTTAGTGTACGACTATTTCATGTAAACAAATTGATAGGGAACAGATCCCCAAACCCACAAGGCCATCTGATGAACTCCTCTTGTGAGATCTTTCAGCCAATACTATTTGTGGCAAAACAAATAAAGTGATCAGTTTATTTAGGCGTCCCGATAAAACATGGATGGCATCTTGGCAACTTCCCTTTGAATTCTGCTTCTAGTGTCCCCATCTCAGCTGTACCAGATCATGTCTATGTTCATAGCTGAGTGCGTTTGTGTCTCCTCGTGAGCCTACTCGAATATTCATGGTGTGTGATGAGATACAGTACACTACGAACACAATGGCCACTGAGCAATTAGTAAAAAATGTTTAATTGATGTAGTTTTTGTGAAGGATGCTGTACTGACAAAACAAGGTCCTTAAGCCTTCCACTGTCTTGCAGGGGTCTCAGTCAGCTCATCAGTATGCGTCAAACCCATCCAGTCATGTGAGAGGGGTACTTAGACTCCATGCACATTCAATCCTTGGACTCTCCGCTTAGACCAACAGGGATGGTAGTTTCCAGCCATTTGCAAGGCCAGGATTTCGGGCGGTAATCAGCCGTACCCCTAGCCCCCTTGTCTTTGCTCTCTTCCTGACACAATTGGGGTATCGCCTCCACGACAGTCTATGAATGCCTGGGTTTATCACAGAAAAACCCTCTTTCTAATTTCTTGATTCCACCCTTTGCTGTCCCATAATGCCTGGATCCGGCAACATCACTACCTATAAAGATTTTCCTGAAAATATGCTTTAATCTCACCTTGTCCAGGAGGAGAACGAAGGCAACTGCATTAGATGTAAAGCTGGTTACTTAAAGTAATCCAGACATTAACTCCTTGTCCACATCTTCCGTGTTCTCTCCCTGAAGTAATTGAGGGTACACCAAAGAGCCGATCAGAATTAGTTGGGAGACGACTCCAATAAACACAAACCCTGCTACACCAGTGATACTCAAAGTACAGCCAGCGGCCCTCCTGACCTCTACATGCAGCCCCCCTAGTTAACAGCAGCCTTACTCAACTCAGCATTATCATTTAAAAATGTCAAATAAGCAGGCAAGCATTTATTTAAAGGTTAATTGACTTTAAAGAAAGGAAGTAATTAGGGCACTCAACTTTAAGAACACCTTCCTTTTTAAAGACATCTTGCAGCAAAAGTGTGCAAATATGATAAAGTCTCTTAAAAATTCAAAAAGTGTATTTCATTAACATGCAGAACCGTTTCTCCTTAGTACATCAGATTATATCAGTGCATTGAGAAGTCTGTTTTTTTAAAGTGATAGTTTTCAGGCATGAATTTAGAAACATTCATTCTTCTCCCACTCTGACAGCAATGCCAATAGAGAACTAAGTGGCAAGTCAGTTGTTATGTGAAGTTTTTGGGTGGCCGGCGTTGCTATTGCACATGAACAAAATTATAGTTTTTAAATCATACACAGGAGAAGGTTTTGTACGCTGCACATTCTGACACCATGCATTTCGAGGTCCTCATACGTGAAAGTGAAGAAAAAGGAGGGATAGTGAAATAAAACATTTGCCTTGGATCACACAATTTGGTTAAGTGGGGAAGTCACGATTATTCCCAGGTTGTCTGGTTTCACATCCTGCAATTCAGTCATTAGATGTATATGCTTTGACTACACCCACCTTACTGCCAAAACACCCAGCATCCTCCCCAACGCCTGACCGCCACCCTGCTGGGATTAATGCGGCCCTCGGTCACATCACAGACCAAACTTTCTGACCACTAAGAAAATATTTGTGAGTACCCATGCCCTACACCATAGGAGACGCAACACCCATGAATTTCATTTAACAAAAGACTTTCAAAAATAAGGTTTATATACTAGTAGTATAGGGGGACGCAGTGTGCTGGTGGTTGCCACGCTAGCCCTAGCAGGGTCTACAGTGACCAGCATTCTTTGCCCTGAGAGGAGGGGCCTGCCTCTGCTGGGTCCCATTGCCATGCTATAAAGCGCCAAGTGATCTCCTGCGGTGCGGGATGCAGTGCGCTGGGGTTGCCACGCCAACCGTAGGAGGGACTACAGTGACCAGCATTCTTTGCCCTGAGAGGAGGGGCCTGCCTCAGCCGCTTCCTATTGTCGCGCTATAAGGCGCCAAGTGATCTCCCGCGGCGTGGGACCCGCCTGGGCAAAGCCCAGGTCAATGGCGGGCCCAACCTGTGCCCGTCAGTGACAGGGCTGGGCCACCCCCCTTTCGTCTACTCCATCAATGGTACTGTTACGTCCACCTTTATTACTGTCTGGGGGCATCTGCCTGCATGATATGGGTAAGCGCAAGCCTACTGCGGCCCCTACGGCGGCTCCTGGCACAACTATTGATGGGTTCTTAAAGTGGGCGGTAAACGCTATGTCCAAGGAGATTGAACCTGCTGAGTGCCACCTGTCACTTTCTTCAATGTCTAATCTTGCCCCAAGCCCTGCGCCAGTATTACTGGCCCCTGATAACCTCTCTGCTAGCGGTGGAATGACTGTTTTAGATGTGGAGCCCTGTCCCAACGCAGAGTGGTAGTAGATGCTGATGTTTCTCCGCTTATTCAGCCGCAAGGAGACAAGCCCACAATCCACAATAGAGTCATAGTCACCAGGGGTCAGGCTGCCAAAAGCAATAAAAAGTATCTGTTAGCACTTAAGCTAAGCGGCTATGTGTGTCTAAACTTATCCCAAAGCCTGCTAAGAAGACCGCAGAGGAAGGTGCTATTCTTGAGAAAATGAATGCCCTCTACTGTGACCTTAAGGCCTCTATCCTAAGTAAGCTTGACCTAATCGTTTCTCGCCTGGAGGCTTTTGAGGCAAAATAAGTTGCCTGACTGCCCCCTTGTAGCTCATAATTCAACAGAGGCACCCTCCGTGAGGAAGAGCGAAGGAAGGGTGATTACTCATAATAGCGATACAATTGGAGAAGTTGCCCCACATGCTGAGGCTGAGTGAAATACATCTGTCCCCGTTCCACCACATGCACCTTTGGTTGAGGGTCACCAAGCAGAGCCCTGCAACTGGTGGAGTACTCTCCCTCAATCCCGCATGAAGGCTACCTCCACTAACAAATCTGTTTCCCGTTGTGACTTACCACCTGTAGTATATAATAATTTTGGCTGATGTCCTAATGTTGCGCCCTGAAGTCAATTAATCTACGGTTGACCTTATCAATAAAAGAGCACACTGGGTCCAAGGCAACATTAGCTGTAGAGGCAATATATGCCCAAATATTCTTATGGTTAGGTGTGTGGGCTGGGTGGGGAAGATGAGCAAGGAATTCGAGGGGGATTGTGTTATCATTACGTTTCGAAATCCCAGGGTTGTTTGTGACCTTTTTGGTGCCTTAAGTCAAGGGCATGCCAACTTTAACAGAGTCAAGGTATTTCTCCTGGGTTCTTTCTATAGGGATCTTCTGCGGCCTTACAAAAGGAGAGAGAGGCTCCCTCCCCTCAAGCCTCCTCAGACCTCCTCATTCAACGTGTCGGTCCAAATCCGCTTTTCTTTAGTAGGGGACTTATCTGACAATGATTGACTGGGTAACCATTGTGAGCTTAAGAAGCGGTATGACAAGGGCACCAAAATGACTGAAGGGCAGTCAGTAGTAGAACCAAGTCTGAAAGAGATCCCATCAGCCCCTAGATCCTGCCCTCATCCAGTACTGTTGGGGAGTGGAAGGCCCTTTGGGAGTGTCTCCACCCTTATGTCGCCGTCACCACACAAGGGGTTTGTGTCGTCAGCTGTACAAACCAATGTGTTTAAGGCCCTTTTCTGGAACATTGCTGGACTCGTTAGCAAAATGAACTGTGAGGAGTGGTTCCAAATTATTCAGAAGTATGATGTTGTATTCTTTCAGGAGACATGGACATGGGAAAACCACTGCCTTGATGGGTACCGCCCCTACTCTGTACTTGGTTTTCTATTCTTGGTAGGCAGAGCCAGGGCTGGGCTCATGGCCTGGACTAGAGTAACCCTTGATTGTAGTTCAGTCTGGTCCCTTCTGCCAGCACCTTGTTCCATGCACTTCTTTTAAGGTAGCCGAAGGATATTAATATTGTTTTGATCAATTTCTATAATGGATTCTCCGTATGCGATATTACAACCAAGTTTAATAAGTTATACGATTTTATGGTGGTTAAACTTGCGTATTTGCACAAAGGTTTTGAAATTATACTGGGGGGAACTTTAATGCAAAAATGGGGCTGATGCAGAGGGAGCCTGGGCAGCCCTTGGGTTCCACTAATGGGCTGTGGGACAATTTTCTCCAAAGGGAACGACTGGGGGATACTTTATCCCAGTTGACCAAGTCTTTTGACCTGGTCAATGTAAATGAAGTCTGTGCCCCCAATTATGGAGGTAATCTGACCTTTGAGAGAGGCGAGTATTCCTTTGTTATCGATTACATCTTTGTTGTCCATGAATTGTTGGTCTGTTGGACTGAAAAATACGTCTAGCTGACTCCCTCTAGCATTGTGCGAGTTAAGTCAGCATTTACGGCACCATTTTGTATTCAGCCACCATTTTGTGCCATGATTGAAATGAAACTTCTGTCTCATACTGTCTGTCTCAGCAGAAAGCAGCCTTGATTGTTTCTTTTTATTATTCAAGGTTGACCTTCGATGTGCTAATGAATAGATCATTCTGTTTTTGCATGCCTTTCCTAGGAGGTAGCCCTGCTCCCACTCTCAGAGAGACAGGCACGGGCTGAGTAACCTTGAAGCTAAGATAGTGTGTTCCCGGTCTCAGGATGGTAGCTCATCCTTCTGTATCTCCTTTGTTCATCAGTGCCCAGGCTGGAAAATTCCAGTCTGGGCGGGTCTTAGGGGTGTTGGAAATGTATATCTGACTTTACCTTGTGGACGGGGGTCAGTCCCTCGGCAGCCATCTAAGGAGGCTGGTCAGACCGGACTCCGCTTGAGTGCATACTAATAAAATAACTTTAGTTTGTATTCTCTACTGTCTGACCGACTCTTCATTTGTATGGAAGGCTGAGAGGTGGTCGCGGGTGACCCGGGTGGCCCTAATCGGGTCACTTCCTTCAGGTCAGGGTAGCTGAGGTGTCAATCATCCCTAGTGTCTATAGTCACCATAATCCCCTGATTATAGGCCTTCGCCTACTCAGCAGGGTGGGGGGCAAAAGAGTGTAACCCCAGAGTCACTCGTATTTAAGACCAGGGACTACGTTTGGCTTGGAAAAATGCAGGTATGCATACCCTTCTTGTTAGGCTGTGCTCGAATCATCTGCCCCTGGTGTTTCAATGCCTCGCCACTTCGGCGGAATATAGGGAGAGGGCTTACTCATTCATCCTGCTGAATCAGGAGGTTAACAATTTGTTTTTAAAGCAATTTAGATCCGGTCCCCCAGAGGCCAAGTGGTTTGACCAGCCATGCAGGAAGGCATCCTCACTGCTTCATGATGCCCTGAAGGTGGTACCTAGAGATCCCCACAAAATACACAGATGCAGGATGGAGTATAAGGCAGTTATGCAGAATAGGAACAAGGAACTGCAAAATGAAGCTTGGGGCATTTTGATTAGGGCCTGTAGGCTAAAGGATACTAGGGCTTTTTGGACAGAGGCAAATAGGCTTTGATCTGTGTGTCCCAAGCCCAATTCTGTTGTCCTGTCCATCAGCCCGAAAGCCGGGGTAGATAATTTTACGGTGGTTTATAGTTTGAGTGCCAACCATCGATATGAAGAGGAGGAGGTGGCATTTCCACTAGCCCTGTAATTTGCTTGCAGTGAAATTCTGGAGGCAATTACTAAGAGTCCTCCCAATAAAGCCCCAGACCAGGATGGTATCCCCATGGATCTTTATAAATCAGCTCCAGACGTATGGGCTCCTCTCCTCTGCAATGCTTTTGATGCAGTGTGTAAAGTAGGCCTCCCGCAGACCTGGCACTCTGCTGTAACTGTACCAGTTTTCAAGAAGGCCAATCCGCAGTCCCCTGGGTGCTATTGACTGATTTCACTGCTCAATTTAGCTGTTAAGCTGGTGGGGAGAGCTGTACTTGAGCGCCTCCTCACCTGGATTAAGGAGTCTGACATGCTGTCGGAGGTGCAGTATGGGTTCAGTGAGGGCCTTGGACCAATGGAGCAATGCCTAAATCTTCATCTGTTCATCAGTAAATATACTGTCACAAGGCAGAGCACCGTCTGCCTGTCCTTCATAGACCTCTCTTGCACCTTTGACAGTGTGATCAGGTCGAAACTATGGGAAATTTTAACTGACCTTGGGGTGAAGGATGACCTGGTGCAGTTTTTGAGAGCCCTTCATTATGATTTGTCAGCGTCTGTGAGATTTGGTCCATCCAGAGAACGGATGGGGAGCTTCAAGCCTGGGGGAGGGGGGTGCGGCAGGGGTGGGTTCTGGTCCCGATTTTGTTCCTCCTGTACATTAATGGCCATAGTGCAGCCCTTCTTGAAACAGTTTTAGATGCTCCGCTTGTTGTCAGGAGAAAGGTCCTCGTGTTGCTATACGCAGACAATGTGGTTCTATTGTCCAGAACCCTGAACTGCCTTAATTTGCTGTTCCACGGTTTTTCTCTTTTATGGGGACCCTGGGGCTGGCCATGAATCCATCTAAGCCCTTTATTATGGTATGTAAGCCCAAAAATGATAAGATGCAGAGAATTTGTTTGCATGGTCAGCCGGTTTCCCAGACTGAGGATTTTTCATACCGGGGCTTTGTAATGGACGCCAGGGGTAACTGGGGATCCTATTTAGCCAAAGTGTGGCAGACATTTTTAAATGCTGTGGGCTTCATTTTTAATCTGGCTAAGCGTATTGGGAAAAAACGGTTGCCCTTCTTCTGGAAATCTATCAGAGGAAGAGTCTTCCGGCTCTTACTTATGGTGCAGGGATCTGGGGTGATTCCTGCACAAGTTTACTACAGGTGGAAGAAAACACGGTGTTTAGGCGACTTCTGGGTGTCCCACCATCATGTTCTAGTTATATTTTACACCAGGAGCTTGAAATGGATTTCAAAGGTATTGTTAAACTAGCCCCCTTGACTTTGTATTGTTCCATCTGGACGAACCCTCATGCCTCGTTAAATAGAGAGATTATCACTGATTGCCTCCAGTGTGAGAAAGGCATGACAATCCATTGGCTTGATTACATTAATACTGAATTCACGAAATTAGGTATGCCGGCCCTTTTTACCAATCCTCCGTCAATATGCAAAACTGATTTACTTTTGGAAAAATCTGCATTTCAGGAAAGGTTTAAAGCCCTTAGGGAAGATATAGAGATAGAAAAAAGGTCCAACAAAGAATATGTGGAGGTTCAAACGTTCCCATCCTTGGAACCATAACTAGAGTGGATTGACGGCTCCTGGGGCAGGTTACCACTCACCAGGTTCAGGTTAGGCTTTGTGAGGTGGCATCTTGGTTTTTCCCTTGGCCAATTTGAGCCCTCCAAAGTCCTGATATGCCCATGTGATGAGTCTTCTCCGCAAAGTTAGTTGCATTTTATTCTTTTTTGCAAATTTTATATTGATTTTACTAAAAGGTTCTTAATCCCGATTTTATGTAAGCGAGGCCTTAGATCTTCGAGATTAGCCCTAGCATATTTGCAACAACTTGATTCCACATCCAACTGCACCAGTACATGTTCTTTCCCTAAATGTGCAATTACCAGAGGAAATTCCTTAGTGTTTTAATCGATAGATTAACCTCTTGACCGGTAGTTATTTGCACTTTATTGAATTTTGAATTGCACTCCTGTTAAAATATTTTGCACTTTACATGGTTTAACTTTTCATGTAATGTGATAACTTGTATGATACTTTTTGACTGTGCTTTTTAACTTATGTATTTTATTGTAGCTAAGAAGACCGTTTTGTTGATTATTTTATCTATTTTCAATGTGCTTTTATGGTCACATTTGTGTCTGAAATAAAGTTTTTTGACTGATTGGTTTGAGTAGTAGTTGTGAACCTGGTCTTCCTACTGCAACGCAGAGTTATGAGGGACCGACAGGTGATAATGACGAACAAACATGGTCAGAATTGCCCATGTTGGAGATCTGCAGACATCCAGTAGTCAAAGGCCTGAAGCAGCAACTCCTCTAGTAGACTGTCCTTGAACCAATGGAGAAAGCTGAATAGCATCTAACTCATACGCATGACAAATAAGTGTCCGCACACAGCTGATCATATTAGTTGTAGCTGATTGCAAACCACCGTCATTGGGATCAAAATTGACTCAAAAGCTTCACAAGCCCTAAATTCTGCATGCATGATTTAAATAAGTCAACATATGAGACATCACTACCAATCCCAGTTGTTCTCTACCCTGTTCATCCTCAAAAACAACAGGAAGAACAACTTCTAAGACTGAGAGAGAACTTTGGACAAGACATCAGCTACGTTACTTGGGTTCTAAACACACAAGGTACCCCTAATCCCCTAAATGCCTCAAAGACGTGATGGGCACTAGGAACATTAGTTTGCATGAAAGCACATCTAGTGGGATCTAGAGCAAAGGGTGAAAACGAGGATCCTGTAAGACCTGTAGACAAAGGGTAAATCCCAGAGGGTGTACTAGTACCTTATGTGGAGGATTCAGCAATAGTAAAAAAACAAAAACTTTGGTCCTCTGGGTATGAATGGGGTCAAAACTTATAGTCCATCCCATGGCATACAAAAGGCCTTAATTGCAGCCCACTGTATTCTTAAAATAGCCACAGATATTCCTTTGCAGAAAACATCCAATATAAAATCAAGAATAGGGGGATCCGGAGTAAATGATGACTGTACCCCTTTAGGCAAACACCAGGATTGGAATGGTGAGTATAAACTCGCCAAGTAGAAACTCGCCATGAATTCTGCACTTCTGGTGCTGCTGCAATTAAAGAACAAGGTGCTGTAGATCATTTCAACCTAAAGACCAGTAACTTAAATCAAGGCAGCTTAAATTTGGAGAGGACAGGAAATGCCAGCAGCTTCGTCATCATACCCAACATCCATAGTGGATCCACTGATAACTCCAATACCAGATGGAACTATCCATTCAAACCCAGCGTGGAAGAATCCTCAATGGCTCCTCCCTTTCCCCTCGAATCCTCTGTAACATGAGAGGGACTAATGGAAAAAAGGACAAACCTTTTGACCATGGCCTCACATGAGCATACACTCCCCAATCTAGATGATCATGACACCTGGCACAAGTTTGAGGGACCTCCTCTGTGTCCCTTGTTGCGAACAGATCTAAGACCAAACCTGTTGCAAATCATCCTGAACACTGCTAGTGAGATGCAAAAATCACTGGAGGCTGAAAACAATCTGCTAAGGTGGTCCGTTCTCTCTCTCCTTAAGAAGCCATCAGCGAGCCCTACTACGCTTGTTAACTAACAGCTCATCTCCCTGATACCTTTCTAGGCAATAGTCTTAGGGAATATTATGAACAAATAACTAGCAACCCACCTCAGAAATAAATAGCTCCTCACACCACCCAATCCACTTTTAGACCCAACCACTACAATGAAACCAACCTCACCGCGACCTCAGGCGGCATTTAACTTATCATGGACAGAGGAAACACCGCAGCCCATAGCCTTCAGGATCTCTCTGCAGCATCGGATACAGTGTCTCATCCCATCCTCATTCAGATGCTACACAACGCCAGCATCCAAACACCTGCACTAATATGGAGCTGTTCCTTTCTAGCAGGCTGCACCCACTCGGTCAACTTGACACCTTTCACCTCATCCGAGGACTACCACAAGGATCCTTGTGCAGCCCTACACTGTTCTACATCGATAGGACCCCACTCTCCAGCGTCATTCGGGTCCATGAAATTAATGGTATTTCATACACGGACAACATTCGGCTCAACTTTTCCCTCTCTGACAAAACTTCAAACACCCGTACTAACTTCTCCTCCTGCATGTCTGAAATCACCACATGGATGAAGACCAAATGCCTCAAACTTAACACAGCCAAAACAGAAGTAGTCATCTTTGGCAAAGGCACCTCAATATGAAACTCCACCTGGTGGCATACCTATCTCGGACCCACTCTCAACCCTACCAACCATGTGGAGAACCTCAGAATAGGGGTTGGCGATCAGCTCTCCATGACAAGTCAAGTGAATGTAGTCTCTACCTCCTGCTTCCACACCCTAACGATGCTCAATGAACGTCTTCAAGTGGATTCCTCTCAACTCCCACATAACCGTCACCCAGGCAGTCATCTCCTGCAATCTGGACTACAGGAAGCACTATACATAGGAATCAACACACTACTGACCAGGGTACTTCAGATCACACAGAACTCAGCAGCCAGACTCCTAGTCCGCTCCCACATCCCGCCACACCTCAAAAACCTCTACTGGCTCTCTGTTCACAACCGGGATCTTTTCAAACTCCTCATACATACATACATAGAAAGCCTTGCACAACATCAACCCAACGTACTTCAACAATCGCATAAACCTCCACTCTGCCTGGACTCCTACTCACACACACTCCGGCATACCCAGAACCAGATTCAGAGACCACACCATCTCATGTCTCGTTCTTAAAGCCTGGAAGGACCTGCCTATCCACATCAGACCTGCCTCCTCAGTTCTTGAATTTTGCAAGAAACTGAATACTTGGCTCTTCCCCTAATTCTTGATCCTAGGATCGGTCCATGCCGAGCAGGCATCCAGCACCACAATACTCTCAAGGGTGAGTCATGCACTTTACAACCACACATAACATAATATTTGTTCCCCCCCGAGTTGAACAGCCAGCCATGATCTATGAACCTATGCGTGTCAGTAATCAAGCTTATGTCACCCCTGCATGATTAACACAGATTTTTGCCACTCTATTGTCTGCCCTTACTAATACCCGATGACCCACAACAGAGCTGAGAATGCCAGAAGACCTTGACGGATTGCCTGTAGCTCCCTCCAGTTGAAGGATTGCCCCCCTTCTGCTCTGGTCCATCGATCCTGATCTTCAAATTTGTTCAGACTCACTCACCAGGCAGAGGCCCTGGCATCCATTGCCCAGTCTATGGAACTGGTGGATTCAATTTGACTTCTTTTCTCAAGTGATTCAGATGTAACTACCACCGAAGAATCCTAATAAGAAAATGGGATAGCGTTATCAGCTGATCGAATTCCCCTGACTCTGACTTCCATGGCAGCAGGAGATGTTTATGAGCCCAATGCACCAGGAAGACCATCGAGGCTATGTGTTACTGTACCCCGAGCCAATCCCAAACTGATACTATCTTGGTCACTTGGGACTGCAGGGTCAACCAACGTCTTTCCAGTCGAAATATTTTGCCATGATTTGTGTAAAAAAACTTGTATTTGTTCTAACAGCTGAGTGGATAGAAGGTGACATTTCTACACGTTTCTTGGAGAACCCAACCATAGTACAAGCAAGTGTACCCTTTGTGTACACAGGTTTTACAAGTTTGGCTTAGCCAGCCCTCTGAATGTAGCCTACTAAATGTGGTATATGGAGTTGAAAACCAAGAGGGTGAATTGGAAGTGTTGCCCACGCACAGCTAACCAAAGATGCTTCAGGTGATCTTTCCAAACGGAGACGTGGTGATAAACATCATGTAGATCTACTGACCTCATGTAATCCAAAGGTTGAACCATTGGAATTAACTGTTCTAGAGATTCCATCTTGAAGTGGAGGTTGGGAACTCAGGCATTTACATATTTCAGATCTAGCACAGACCTGCAAGCTTCATTGACCTCAGGCACCACAAATAATACAGAATAGAATCATTTTCCCACTTCCGCTGCAAGCACTGAAACTAGCATTGTAATCTTTGTCAGTTTCTGAACCCATTACTGTAGCATTTTGCACTTGCTAGGGTACCTGGGTCAGGGCTTTTGAATCACTTTTGATTCTACCAGCAAAGAAGCAAATTTGATGTGATAGCGGCTTGAGACAAGAGCTTGTACCCATGCACCTCTGAATGACTGATGGCAAAAAGTCCTGAACAGTCTCAACAGACACCCACTGGTACTTCAGGTGATCAGGGAACCAGGTAGTCAGGACTTCTGTTTCTTGGTACACGGAGGCTGAAAATGGAGGCAGAAAATAAGATTTTACATCCTTGTGACCAAAGGACTTACTAGTGTGCCCTGTGGATCTGTTAGATGACCATTCTGATCATGATTAGAAAAGGAGGACTTGACTTAGTCAGATTTAGATTTCCTCTGGAAAGGACATTTTTATTTTCAAATGCATTGTTGACCATATCCTCCACCCCTGGAGAAGAAAAAAGTGTTTGAGCCTGAAAAGGCAGTGAAAAAGTAGCCCTTTCCTACTGGAATCTGTATGCCATTCCTGGACTCAGATATTCCAGCGAGCCGCCACCATGGACTCCACAGAGAGGGCTGCTGCTGCTCCAATGGAATTAAAGGCTAAATGTGTCAAGTAGTCCACCTGTTGTTCTATTAGACACAACTCATCAATGCAATCTGGTTCCTCCTGCATCACGCCATCCAAACTTTGAAAAATGCTTCTGTAACGACTTCGCACATATGCTGCATGTGCACGAGATCTCAAGGACAAATTTAGCCCTGTATATATCTTTAAGTATGTGTCCACCTTCGTATTCACAGAGTCTTTGAAAGTGATGTTGTAAACAGCCATTAATAACCTACCAACCAAATTGGGTAACATAGAATCCTCTGGCAATCTCACTTCTTTCCCGTCACTAGGATATATCTTGAACATAAACTTTGGCATGATCAAATTTTCAGGATCTTTCCAGGCAAGCAAAGAAATATTATTTTCTGAATTTAGGAACTGGAAACTGTGAAGTGGAAGGAATGTCACATTTATCAAAGACGTCCTCTCCATGCCTATGTGTCTATGCCACAAAAGAGAGCCCGACATTGTGCTGCACGAGTCAATACTCCCTTCACTTCGGTCACATAAACCTTCACCGTATCGCTGAGTCTACTCTAACATCGCATCCACATCAGATTCAGAAGATGAGCATCTTTTGTCTCTCCACTGCCTTTGCCTCTGCTTTTGAAATCAAGGCCTGGAGTTCAGCAGCTGCGGAGTGCATCCCTACCGGAGATTGTTATGTTATCGGGAATTTATAGAACGCACGTTCACCATAAGGTCACTTGGCACTAAGGTAGAGGAAGCAACGACAGCAGCAAGATTAGCCATTAGCTTGTCTAAACTGGTTGAAAGCTTTGCCTTTCAGATGGAGAGTGGGAGTGACAGTGGGACCTTTAATAACTGTGACATCTATTGTGCCACCAGCTGGCTTGCTGACACACTTCAACATGCTGCCAGATAACGCAACACACAACAAGGACTTCACACCCACCATGTCTTGGGAATCGCCACTTCAAAAACTAGCTACAATAGGAATCGCAGTCACATAAATGTCATCCATGCAGCCAGGGGGATAGCTGCAGAGACTCTGCCCTGGTGCAGCCGGACCAGGGTATAAGTTTCCATAAACCCACCTGGCCTCGTTGCACAGGTAGAGGAAGCGATCTCGAACCCTTGGTTAAAGGGAGACTGGCAATGCTCACATCAAGTGCACAGTTCTGCCACGACTGCCCCTCCCTGACTTTCCTATGCATCAAAGACAGATGAAAACAAGCATTAGCAAAACCAATAGGTTTTGCCTTTGGAAAAATGTTGGCTTTGCCAATGCCAAAAAAGCAAAGAATGATGAGATGAAGTCGCCGGGTCATTTTGAAGACACACGCATACGTGAAGTGTGCAAGCTCATGCGTCATTACGCATATGCGCCTACAAAATGACATGGGTAACATTTTTTTTTCTGAGATGGAACGATAAATTAAAAAAATGAAAAAGTAGCACAAAAGCAGTTTTATAAGATAGAGATGCCAGCAGCAATGGGTTGCCTAATCCTCTACAAATAAATAAATAAATATAAAAGATAGTAGGTGTCAGGGGCAACATATGAGTAGGTTGGGAAACAATAGGAAGTGGGCAGCGGTAGGGGAAAAGCAGTGCTTGAGAGCCAGCAACAAAGCAGCCAGGGGAAGAGCAAACAGGCAAAAAAGCAGAGCACAGGTGAGGGAGTAAATTTGGCAGGGTACAAGCACACAAGAGAGCTTGCAACTCAAGGTAGATAGCAGCACAATGTGCAGGGCAGGTATTTGTCAGTGGGAGAAGCACACGAGGGAGATAGCCGGAAAACACATGCACTTTCTTGGAGTGCTTAAGCTTAGTTCCCTAAAAGTGATCAGTGGAAGAATAGAAGCCAGCAAATTAGATATATAGAAAAGAGGTTATGCTACAGGGAATGGAAAAAACACGACAGTCAAGCTGGGCGACGAAAGCCATTGAATAAGAAGCAAACAATTGAGAGTGACAATAAAGCCAACCAATGATAAGCTATGGGCGGGCTGTAAGCCCTGTAAATTCGTGGTAAGCCCACAATAAGTCTTTTGCAATCATAAAACTTGGGCTGTATGGTTGGCTCGACTTAATAACTGAAAGCGGTATAGCTGGTCGCTGGTATTAAAGGGCAGCGAAGGAGAACCATTGAAAGAGACAGAGGCTCTTCTGTAATGACAAGAGAGTCTTTTGGGAAGGTGGATCCTCATTTATGCCAGGAAGAGAATGAAGAAATGGACGTGGCAGTAATTACATCTATTTTGAGTTTTATTTTTTTATTTTTGGAATTTGTACAAGAAAGCAAATGGGCATTCGAAACAGACTATTGATGGGTTAAATACGAGTTAAAAATTAAACACGCATTGGCAAAGTCAATTGCTCAGGAATTGGCTGTCAGCCTTTAGGGTTTGCAATACTTCTTTTGTTTTGCCATGACTTTTATGAAACATTGTTGTGGGAGTGGCCAGAACTTGAGAAACTGAGAAAAAAAAACAATTTTTGAGTCTTAAAAAGCATTGCCACAGTAGCCCCTGGCAATGAAAGGAACAACTTTGCGTGTGGAAGTGCTCCTAGTGATAGGGTAAAAATGGCCCCACTCGCAGTGAGGAAATGACTGGAATGGCAAGACCCATGAACCCTTGCTGTACGCTGTAGTGGGAGAAAGAAAATTGTGAACAACACAACAGACCAAGGGCCCGAAATTCCCTATAAATAAATATAATATATTCATAATTATAATAAAATAAAAAGGCTTGGCTAACACCAGACCTAAAATTGCTCACTGCCCATTTTATGGGACAAAGATTGTAAAGTCACTTAATGTGATGTCACTTAGTGCGAGGACAAAACGTATGTGGTGTTGTTCCTGTCACACTAATATTTTTGGTGAAAGGAACTACGGCAACGACCGACATTCAGGTGATCTGCCCCTCGTTGTACATACAGCCAATGTTAGTCAATATTAGGTACGCTTGCAGCTACCCCAATCAAATCTATTCACCGACCACGGGGGATTTTTACTGAACAGATAAATTAGTTCAGCATTTCAACATCACAGGACATACGTTCCCCAGCACATAACAGTTACTGTGTATGCACAGTGACAAATATTTAGACAGCACCTCCAACATGTCCCCTGTAGACCAAATTGGAATAACAAACACCCGTTCAACCAAGCGCTGTAAATGGCGTTATGACCCCGACTCAAATCGCAATGCTATTCCATTTCGAGATAGGTTTAAAGCGCTATAAAGGGTGCAGTCGGGCCGCACCTAAAGCTCTTTAGGCATGGCAGAGCGCACAGAAAAGCTGTATAAATACCTTCACAACATACATACAAACAAGCATGACTGAGGCGGGAGAACACCGATTTTTTAAAGCCAAAATTGCTTTATTCTAGCGGTCTCCAGCGTAAAATTGCCTCTACTTTAATTTAAGTCGATGTGGGAAATCCATCCCTCCGATTTGTCAGGTTTATTTATTTATTTAGGTTGATTTAGGATTTATTTTTTTCAAAATCTCCCTCTTTCCCCTTTTCAAATGTTGGCATGTGCTCTTCACTATATAATACAATGCGTGCCCGTGGATACATGGAAGGTATCGAAGTGGCAAAACAAAAGTCAAAGGTTTGGGAGGGAAATGAAATGAAATTTGTACTTGTAAAGCGCACTTATACCCCCAAAGGGGTGTCCTGGCGCTGTACGCATACCGCTGTGGAACCCTTCCTGGCTTTTCCCTGTGAAATGTCCACTCCTGGGCACCCCCAGGGTGAAGCCAGGCATCCCAGCGCTGTTGGGGCCGTTGTGGAGATTAAGCAAGCTATTGCCCAGAGTTGCAGAGTGGGACCCATGATTAGAATAGGCACCGAGGCGAGAATTATCAGGCCCGAGGAAATTGAGCCCAAGACCCGCCGAGGCGGGAATTGAACCCTGGTCCCGGGCCAGATCTCTGCATCAGGGTCTGCCGCTCTAACCATTGAGCCACACTTCTCCAACCATTGAGCCACACTTCTCCACCCATTGAGCCACACTTCTCCAGAGGAGGGGGGCAAGCCAACACCGAGACCCATTTTTGTTGTGTGAAAAAGGCCGCTTTATTGAAGACAGGTGCATATCACAAAGTCCCAACTAGGCCAATGCCTTACAAACTAAAACCTCAATATACATAAAATAGCTGATCCTCCATTTCCTCCACCCCCACCCCTACGATCCCCACATAAAAATCCCCCACCCTGCCGATAACATAACATTCCATAACATTCCATAACATTTCATAACATTTCATAACAATCCCATTCCACAATATTGCAGTTCCAAACTCCTGCCATCTAATAAAAACCTACCACTGTATCTGTCCTTCTGCAACTGTAACTACCTAACCTCTATTCTAAACTTATCCTACCTGCCTCACCTTTCCCTGGCCCTGCCCACAAAACTTCCAACATTTAACTAAAAACTTCTGCCAATCTGGCCAACTTTTTAACAACCCCGCAGCACCTGCTTCAAGCGACAGCATATACAAAATCACTAGAACCCTATGCACCCTTCCCCAACAAAAACGGCCAAACCTTATAGAATCCCTTCGAAAAACGCCTACTGAAACCCCTAAGTAAAGGGTGGGCGGGAGGGAAAAACTAAATCCTACTACACTCCCAGCCACCAGGTCACCAAAACCTAAAATGGTGGCTGGGAGAGGGGGAGCCAGCCCCTTATAGCCATTTGGGCTATCAAAAATGATTTTGGGCTACATTTGGGCTATTCCCCCCGAAGCCCAAACAAACCCACCAAAATGGCCGCTGTCGTCCTGCCCCTCCCCCTCCCAAACTGCCCGGGGGGCAGACCTCCTGGGCTCGGCTGCCCCCAAGCCCCCTTGGGAGGGAGGGGGCAAGCCAACACCGAGACCCATTTTTGTTGTGTGAAAAAGGCCGCTTTATTGAAGACAGGTGCATATCACAAAGTCCCAACTAGGCCAATGCCTTACAAACTAAAACCTCAATATACATAAAATAGCTGATCCTCCATTTCCTCCACCCCCACCCCTACGATCCCCACATAAAAATCCCCCACCCTGCCGATAACATAACATTACATGACATTCCATAACATTTCATAACATTTCATAACAATCCCATTCCACAATATTGCAGTTCCAAACTCCTGCCATCTAATAAAAACCTACCACCGTATCTGTCCTTCTGCAACTGTAACTACCTAACCTCTATTCTAAACTTATCCTACCTGCCTCACCTTTCCCTGGCCCTGCCCACAAAACTTCCAACATTTAACTAAAAACTTCTGCCAATCTGGCCAACTTTTTAACAACCCCGCCACCCAGGAAAAGCGGGAGCATAGGCGGTGACGCCGCCTCCCCTTTTTCTGCCCCCTGCCCTAGTAGGAATGCTCCCCCACTGCCTCTACGCATTCAACCTCCTATCCCGCACTAACTAAAACACTTAATACACCACCTTAATACTTTACTACACTACCTTACCCTCCAGCAGATACAAGTCCATACCTTAACCGGACAAATGTACTCCCCTGCCACTAAACAATTCCGCCATGTCCCACTTAATCGCACAATGCGCCAACCTGAAAAAACCCAACTCTCTGCATTATACCCCCACTCTGTATATCAGTTTTCTCCTGGCCCTGTCCACCTCCCTAGGAATGCGAGCCCCTCTCCCTTGACGCGGGAAAAGCTCCGACCCAATGGCAGAGCACCCGGACCACTGCGGCTTCCACAGGGCCAGGTCTCGCTTCCCTATTCTCGTAAGGACCAAAACCCTCCTCTCTAACCATGTCATGTTCCCCCAAGAGAATCAGCAAAAATGTTGGGCACCTACCAGCCACCAACCTGCCATTCCTTAAACGCAAAAGTTCCTTCCACAGCATGCCCCCCTCCCTTTTCCCACAACCTTAAATACATCTTTATAAACATCAATATTTCTACAAAAATACTGGGTCCGCGCCTGGACCTGGGCCCACTTCACGAAAGAATGTCCCACTATCCATATGGTCATCCCCCTGACGAGGGGGCCCCCAACCGAACCTGAAATAGAAAACTGCGTGAACAGAGGAAAACACATAACCGCGCGCAATCCCTCTTGGAACGCCGCGAGCACAACGCTGGTAACAGACCGAAACCCATCTCTTCCACCCCCGTAGTTGTCCCCATCCCCACCCCCTGTTCCTGGCATCCAGACGCTACCCCTGATGTAAAAGTCTGTCCTGTCAGTGCCGTCCCCAGTCGTCTGCAAAAAATCCTCCCTATTCCTACCCCCGCAAACAAATGTAAAGTGTCCCACCGACCCCTGCATCTCATGAACTGTGCCTTTGTCTCTGGCCATCCTTATCTCGAGCGGCCCCAGCACCTGCTGTTGTTTACCCATCCGCCACCGAGCCTCCTTCAAGGGGGCATCCAGCTCCAAGCCCCAAAAAGAAAAGAGACGTACTGGGCCCCATCATTGCATCCCGTGCCAAGGCGTTCCCAGTTCCCTCATGATCTCTTTGAAGCTGTCCAGTGCTGCCTGGCACTCCGTGGAGTCTGAGGTGCCAACCAAGAAATAAGTCATCCAGATAGTGCTTGCCAACTGGTGACCCGTGCGCCTGTAACACAACCCCTGGGGAGCGTACTGAAATCTTCAAATGCGCCAAACATAGAGCAGCTCATTGGTAAATCTTTGCCCCGTCCCATTCCATTGAAATGGATGCACAAGAAGTCCCAAACCCCCTGGTGTACTAATATCACTCAGAAAGCTGACCATCTGTCGCATTATGCTCTTTCCGCTGTTGCGCCCGTGGTCACTTACCAGTGACATGGCCACGTCAACCGACTTATGCTCCTTCCGCTGTTGCGCCCGTGGTCACTTACCAGTGACATGGCCACGTCAACCGACTTATGCTCAGTCCGCCGTGGCGCCCGTGGTCACTTACCAGTGACATGGCCACATCAAATGCTTTATGCTCATTCCGCCGTTGCGCCCGTGGTCACTTACCAGTGACATGGCTGCGTCAACCGCTTTATGCCCTTCCCGCTGTTGCGCCCGTGGTCACTTAACAGTGACATGGTCACGTCAACCTATTAAATAAGACACAGTAACCTCTGTGTTGTCCATAACATCAAGAACCGCATTGCCGTCTGGCCGTAAAAATGCTGAATTAACCTGAATTTTCCTTGTTCTGTCACATGAAACGCCAACTATAGAGACCCCCCAAATGATCCCATGTCCCCCTGCAAGTGGGCCCGCCATGCGAGCTTCACGCACTTCCTTATCCCATTTGCCTTGCACTACCTCCGGGTGCTCCCTTGCTGACTGTACATTGTCCTCTCCTCGCCTACCCCTGGGGCCCTTGTAACCTAAATGAAAAACCGTCCATAAAACCAGTCCCGTCACGTTTTCGCAGCCTTCTGTTGCTCTAACCCGGCCAGGCTGCCATTAATCAGTCCACCCTAACTGGCGTATGAGCCCTTTGGCACCGCCCCTCTAGCCCCTCGACCCCACCCGAAAGGCTGCTGCTGCTGTCCCCCCCCTTGGTGCTCCTGCTGGCCCCCCGACTGCGGCCCCCCCCAAAGCAATTAACCACGGCGTGTCTGCCTCCACATTTCAAGCAGTCGTGCCTGAATCTACAAAATTCCCTGAAGCACGTTCCCTTATTGAAATCCCAGCAGGCCCTCCCAGAGCCCGTCTGCCCCCGGCCCGTACCACCCACCCCTCCCCAGGTGGGCTGCCCCTGAGAGGGGTGATAAACGAGCGGTAGCCCGCTGGCTGTAAAAATCGTCTTCCCTGCCCTAGAGGACCCCATTGTGTGCTGCCACAGATCCGTATCTAACTCCCCCCATTTAGCTTCTGTGTCCCATGCCATACGAGCCCTAAACTCCTCGTCGTATTGGGCCCAAGCGTATCCCTCCCCCGTGATTTGCGCCTTCCTAATGACGTCCATATACTTAAAAAGGGCCACACACCGCTCCGGGTATTTCTCGCAATACACGCTGGCATATATGAGAAAGGCTGCCGTCCAGTTTTCAACAGTGAGGGGCACCCTGGGCCGCTTTGCCAACTCATATTCCTCTTCCTTTGACCCTTCCTTTGCGCGTACCTCCCTGTGCAGTAGCTTGAGCATTTCCACATACTCCCCTTTCCATATGCGCTCTTTCGTGGCCACCATCAAATGCGCTCCCAATGGCTTTGTGACCCCCATATATGGCAACTTCTTGATTTTCAATTCCTTGCTCTCTAGTTTCACGTCTGACTCTACCGTCCCTGATGCCCCTGCGACGCCCTCCCCTCTTGACTGAGCATCGTCCCCCACACTTACCGGCGTCTTGCCTGAGTCGTCTGTGCCCACACCCACATCCGACACGTATCTACCTCTGCTTAACCTCTCTCCCTCCTCCCCCCCCACCCCTTCCCCCCCTCCGATCCCCACCGACACCATCACCGGTTTCACCCGACCGTCCCTTGTTTTACCTTGTTCCAAGGAGGGTGCCCGTCTTGGTGCAGTCCGCCTTGCCACAGGAACCGTCGCGTCCTCTAACCCAGCTGACCGATCCGTGGACTCCGTCGGGCGTCGTGACCTCTGCAATGTACTAGAACAGACATTATTCTGCCCCCCCACGCCGCCCTCCTCGCTTTCCCTCCATTCATCCTCCTCGAGACTATCCTCCTCATTGCCCAAATCAAAGGTCTCCCGCTGCCCCCAACTCCTGTCCGGCGGAGGCGCCGTCTGCATCCTCCTTTGACCCACAACAGTATCGCAATACATGGTCCTGTGTGCACGATGTCCCGTGTCCCGTTGGGGGCCATCGGGTGTTGGGGCCAGCGAGACCGTTCTGGGCCTACTTGCGCCGGCCGCGACGGGCTCCCACGCCGGTTCTGGGCACGCCGCGCGAGGCTCCACCCTCCCTTCACCTTGGCGCCTATGAGCCGCTCCCAGCTCTGCCAAGTCTGGCTCCCGCCGCTGTCCTACCACCTGCAACAAAAAGGTATGGTCCGGTGTGCTGGGCCTAATCTCTCTATCCCCCCCTTCCCAATTCCTCTTCCTACCTACACCCAAAGTACTAGCCGCCCAATGGCGCCCTACTCTGCTAAGATCACTGGCTACCCCCCAACCCTGTCCCCCTCCTTGTCGTCGCTCCAATCCAGTCTCCCCAAGTTCTCCAACCTGCCCAGCCCCGCCGCTGTCGAGCTGAAACCCAAACCTCCACCAGATCGCCCTCCCACACCCCAACCCTTCGCCCCCCTGCCTAGCCCCCAGACCCAGGGAGCCACCATGCGCCATGTAAGCATCAATATGCTGCCTCCTTGATAAGCCCTGTACCGCCTCATGCCATGAGGTAAAGATGTCCAGGCCCTCCCAGTCCCGACCCCCCCTCCGACCCCAGCTCCTCCGGGATATCATCCTCCTCCCCTCCAAAAACCAGTCTCCCTCCCCCTTGCCCCCCAGAAAAACCCCCGCCTCTCCCCAACCCCCCTCCCTCCCGCTCATCCTGCTTGCACCCGACCGGTGCCTGCATCGAGCTCCGCTGCCAAAACTCCCTGTACCCCTCTGCACGTGGCCCCAAAAGCCTCCCCTGCCCTCCTCCAGTCGGCAGGCTCACCTCTAGACGGGCAGCCATGCCGGTTGGCCCCCGCGTCTCCATCCCCCCCTCCCCGAGTGCCAAAACTGGGCCTTTGCCCTGTGCCCCTTTTTCCCCCTCCCTGCTCCATTCACAGCCGCCCCGGGGCCCGGCCTGAGCACCACCCGGACTGCTCCTCAGGCGGGCCCCGCCCACATTTCCTTCCGCCGGAGCCTCCAAGGAGACGAGGGGCTCCGGCGCCTCCGTCACAAGCGGGGCCGCTCTCCTTGTGTATGAGCGGCCCCGAACCCTTTCCTCACCAACCGGGGAGGCGCGCGACGCGCACTGCCGGCGAGCCCCACCCACAGACTCTCCTGCCGCAGCCTCAACGCCCCCTAGAGGCTGCGGCTCCTTGACCACACCCCGGGCCGCACGAGCACTACTCCTGCGGCCCGGGTCACTCACCTGTCCGCGCTTCGCCTTCCTGGGGGACAAGCAGGCTGCGACGACGGCCGCCACCCCCCTGGACGCGCGCCTCGCTGGGCGCGCGGTTTTCGGCCCAAGCAGCTGAAGCTGGCCGGCCTCACGGAGCAGCCGGACCGCCTCCACAACTCTGTGATCCTCCCTTGCCATCATGTTCTACGAACGCCTTAAACACACTGTCCTAAACACGCTGACAAATCCCTCACGAAAGGCTAACTCACCACGCAAAAAAGGCTAAATACCACAAAAAACTAAATCCTACTACACTCCCAGCCACCAGGTCACCAAAACCTAAAATGGTGGCTGGGAGAGGGGGAGCCAGCCCCTTATAGCCATTTGGGCTATGAAAAATGATTTTGGGCTACATTTGGGCTATTCCCCCCGAAGCCCAAACAAACCCACCAAAATGGCCGCTGTCGTCCTGCCCCTCCCCCTCCCAAACTGCCCGGGGGGCAGACCTCCCTGGGCTCGGCTGCCCCCCAAGCCCCCCTTGGACTACGAAGATGTCAATGTGTAAAATCTACGGTGAACCGGATTCAAATCTTCGGTGCCCGACCCCCTTGCCCCACTCCTAATGGCTACCGTTTGCTTCTTCAAACAAGGGACTCGTTTGACTTACTAGCCGATGCACCATAAAAAGGAAACTGGGAGCAAGCAATTTATGTAAAGTACCCAAAGTTGTATATGTTTTTAAAGGCTTTAATTCAGGGTGGGGGTGGCTAACTTGAATGTTCTGTCAGACAGGCATGGGTCAGTGAAACGAAGAGAGTCTTCGCTTATGTTGACAGTAAGGCACAAAGCTATGCGTGGATTAGCCGTCGTCATGGAGAACATACCAGAATGCACCGTGCATGTCTCATGCCATACAGTCAAGTTAGGGCGTAGCTATTGTTCGTGCAGCAGGTGCAGTGGCACCGGGCCCTGAGGAGTCTACTGCGTACCAATTACTGTAGAGTTTTACAGCAGAACCACAGGTTTCAGCTATAAAAGTGCAGTTAGTTGATTGATTGAAAGTCACGGTTTTCCGCCAAATAGCGCTAAGATTTGTGGGATTTTTAGCTCATTCTTGTGGTGGACAAAAGTGAAATTACAAGTCCCCGAATTCAACCTACGATTGACTAAAACACGGCCTGAAGTTGTCACTCACAACCTACTTGACAGTCACGTGTATCCTGGTTAATCAAGCTTCAGCTGTCTCTGGATGGATGTACCGTTAGTGCACTTTTGAAATGACCGCGAGATTGTGTCTCTCTTGGAGCCTTTTATTTTCCGGTTGTGTGCCCCTTTGTCGAACAGTGCTGCCGTGCCGGACACCCATACAGCTCCCTAGGGAGTGGCTGGCCTGGCAGTGGCGCGCCCCCTGATAATCTGTCGCAGAGTAGGCGTAAGGGCCAGAGCTGCCCACTTTGGAACTGGGGAACCCGGTTCGAGTCTCGGCGTCGGCTCAACATCTGTCCTTGTGTAACATAACTGGTGCTCATGTAAAGCGCTCCAATACCTTAGGGTCGAGTTCGCGCTATATAAATCTGCAACAACAACAAAAAATCCCCCAAAAACATCCTGTGATTCTGGGCAAATCACTTAATCTCCCCCTGCCTATCCAAAATGAATGTATCCTTGTGAAACGTAACTGGTGCTCATGTAAAGCGCTCCAATATCTTTGGGTCGAGTTGGCACTACATAAAAATTGCAAAAAAGAAAACAAACAGAAAACAGTAAAACATTTGTACTCCTATAAATTCATCCACTCGTATGGTGTTGGGGAATCTGTATCTATCTGATGATCCCCTGCCGGTCCCTCTCTCTTAGCCAATCATTAACCGCCGAACTAATTAGCGCCTTAGTCCAAGTGCCCACCCTCTCCCCCAAGGGCCTACAACTTGGGGTATGCTAGCGAATTCCACTGAAAGTTACCCCACCCCCAGCACTCACAAAACAATGGAGCAAACTGGAGAGAGCAAGACCTGTTAATTCCTTTACCTGATGGCCCCTTTCTCCGCCCCTCAAACTGAGACAGACAGTTGGCGTTCTCTGCTAAACACAGACGCACTGGGCTTTGTGGGTTTATTTTCTCGAGAAGGCGCTGAGCCGTGCAGACTAGGGTGTCCAAGATTGCCACGGAGGTTTCTTACTCATCTTTTATTTTTTATTTTAAATGACCAATAATGGGTTTCAGCCTGATTGTACGCACTTTTTAAAATATCAGAACAAATGTGAAAAATGTAAATGACTGGATCCGGAAATGAACTGCTATTTTTCGTCGCAACAATAATAGTCATTTTTCACCCACACGCCAATGCTCTTTGCCGCACAAATTAAATATTGCACGCTTGCAAATCCATAGAAGAGAAACCGGTTCCCTTTTCTGAGGGGAAAAAACGGTGGCAAACATGTGACATCGAATGTGGACAAATGTAAGTCTGTGACGAAATATTCAGTTGGCGAGCCAGTTCGCGACAGGTACAGAATGACGTCATCGTGAGGTGCAGTCCCCTGTTATATCCGACATCTCCAGCTGGCCAAGGATAATTAGCCACATCGTTTGCACGCGAGGTCTTACAGGCTAGTGTTTACAAAGTGAAAAGCTCGCCTTCGAGGCCATGACTGCACAGTGCGGTGGAAGCCGGATTTAGCTAAAAGGGGGCTCGCCCGGAGCTTATAAAAAGTGTAGGGGTCCTAAGATTTTCTTAGAAGCCTGCCGCCGGTGCTTCCGTATGTCGAGTGTGTCGACTACCGAGGCTGACTAGCCTCGATTCCTTCTCATGCCTCTTTCTATCCCCATACATTGTGATCTGACTCCTAATTGGACTCTTGCGGGGTCGTTTCATATCTTCATTTCCCTGTGTCACTCTTCTCCCGTCTTTGTCTTCCTTCTGCTTTTCTCTCTTGCTCTGAACCAAAATCTGTTGATGAATAACTATTTCCAGTCCCCCAAAAGTGGTGTTCAGTACTCCACATGCAACACCAACATTGAGGCTGCCCGCGGCCCCCGCAGGGGGCCACCCTAAAAGGGCGGCCCCTTTAGTGGCATTTGGGCACGTCCCCACCCCCTACGTTGTGGTATTGCGGGACTCCTAGCGGAGTCCCCTTACATGACGTCCCAAGCACGTCACTTCCGGCTAGGATTGGGGAGGGGAGGGTATTTAGGCCTCCCCACTCCATTTTGTGCCCTCTTTTACGCCTGGCACGCCGTTTCGCTGGACGTGTCCACGAGCTGTGTGCCGATTTCACCAGGGCCCGGAGCAGTTTGCGCGGTGAGTTTGCCCCTCTCCCCATCCCCATGGTTGGGCGTCCCCAGGCTGATGGCCTGACCCAGCCATCTCTGAGGTTATTGTCCGCCTAGGGCGAGGTGGGGTTTGGGCTGCTACCGGCCCGCTTGGGCCCTGGCCAGGGGGCAACTCGCACATGTCGGGCTGTCCTGGCCACGTCCGGTGCCCCTGCACTAGCAGGCCCTGGTGGTCGCGGGCCCCGCAGTGTGTGCCCAGCCCTGCCCTGAAGGGCTCAGACGTCGCTTATCCATCCCGGGTCGTGCTAACACAGCTGTGTCCCGGCCCTGCGTGCCTCTCTTGGCCTTGCAGCCCTCGCAGGCGGCCGGTTAGGACCTGTGGCCCGGCCACCTCCCCACGCGTCTGCTATCCTTGTCGAGCACTGCGGTGGGGCGGCCGGTGGTGCCCGGTCGCAGTGTCCAGGTAGCGGCGCCCCAGTCATCCTGCCTGGCTTATGTCGGGGGGGGGGGGTGTTGCCTTGGTGTGGTGTACTTGCAGCACTCCCTCCTCCCGTCCCGGCCCTTGGGGTGTCCCCGACTCGCGGGCGGTGCTGGTCTGTGTCGGGCCCCTCGGCATCCCTGTGCCTTGCTGGCAGGGGCCTGACTGGGGCTCGCCGACGGCCTCATGGCTGCGGGACCCGCGGGGCGGGGTGCATGGCAGGCCGTCACCTCTCTCTCGCGCTCGATCGGGGCGCGCCGGGTCCACCGACGAACTGGGGGCCGGGGGTTATTCTGCCGTGCGGGGGCGCGGTAGTGGGCTGAGCGCTCGGCTCCGTATGGGGCATGGCGCGGCGGCGCTACTTGCAGCGAGCGGGCCCGTAAGCGTTTGTACAGGGGGGGGGGGTCTCTGCCCTGTGCCCGACTGAGGTTTCCTTGCGCTCCGGGCAGGTTATTAACGGGTTTGGACCCCTTCCGTGCCTCAATCCACGGTCGTGGATCCAGACCACCTTTGGGGCTGTTCAAAGCTTCCTGCCCCTGACACGCCGGCGGGAGGGTGATCTGTCGCCGCTGCCCCGTTGTCCGGTCCTGCTCCAGGCCACCTCCCCTTCTCTGGGGCAGTCCCGGTGGGCCCAGCAGGCCACGGCGCGACTTGCCTGGGGGAGGGGTGGGCAACTTTGTGTGGCCAACCGCCAGCGGCGGTGGGCAGGGTAGGTCAAGCTTGGCATGGGGTCGCCCAGGGTGTGGGAGTTTTGCATAGCCGTGTTTTACCCGCGTTCGGCTGGGGCAGCATGCGTGCATCTCGCCCCCTCTCTCCAATCGTGCCCCGTACCCACGGGAGGTATGCGTCTTCGGGCTAGCTAGTTGGGCAGCCCAGGGCCAGGCCGTCTGTTAGCAAAGTCCCCCGCGGGCCGGGGGGGTCATGGGCCGGCGCAGCTGCACCGGGCACGCCCGCCGAGTTTCTTGCAACCGGAGCAGTGCCTACCCCCCCCCTGTTTTCTTATGGTGCACACCCGGGTTCTGTCGTCCCCGTGCAGGAGTATAGATGACGCGCGTCAACTTCATTGCGCTAGTTGATCCCGCGCTGCAGTAGCCCAATGAGGATGGAGACCCGCTGGGTAGGGAGAGCGCACGCCTTGCTTGCTCAGTCCCCGGGCTTCGGGCTTTCCGCCCGGCATCCCCACCCTCGCGACGACAGCAGCGCAGCGGTGTCAGGCCGGTGAGTGTAGCGTCCGGCCCGGGTCAACACCGCTAGTGCTTAGGCGATGGATTAACTGCTTGGCACCTTGGGGGGTTGGCGGCTCCTCCGTCCGGGGCGGAGCACCTGGCTGGAAGCGGTATGCTGCTCAGTGGTGAGCACACGCGTCGCATGTTTAGGCCCCGGGTTCAACCCGACACCTCCGGGAGCCTCAGTTTCCTCTCTCTGCCCCTGAGCCGGTTCTGCGTCCCCTCGGTGGGCTGCCGGCTCAGGTCTCTTCGCATCGGGTGGGGAGGAGGCTGTCCACGGGCGGCACAGGGCATGAGGCTGGAGGCAGTCTCTCGGGCGGCTTGCCGATTCGGAGTCATGCCGCCCGCCGCTTGTGCCCAACGCCCGACTCTGGGGTCTTTGGCAGCGTGGCAAGTCATGGTGTCTGGACAGCCGCCTCTCCTGCTCTGCAGCTGGGGTCCGCGCAGCACCCTCTTTGTCGTAACCCCCAGCATTATATCTAGGATAGGATGTGGTTTGACCTGCGCTGGGGGGAGAGCACTTAACTTCATTTCAGTCCTCAGAGTTACCTTGTATCCATGTCTGGTAATGCTCATGACAGGGTACCTCGCAGTGCAAGAGTCTGTCATCCACAATGACAAGCATTCCATTGGAGTGCCTGACGGTAGAGGCATAACGGCCGAATACGCAAGGCCATCACCAAGGAGGGATGTGATCGACTGGGGGCAATATCTTTATGTTTTATCGTCACTTTTTTCACTGGTCCGCCATGCATTTAACGTCCACTGTCTTTACCCCCCAGAGAGAATCAGAAAGCTCGACGCGTGAGACGACAGGTTCAGGCGCCCGAGGGCTAAGCCGTAGCAGGATTGCGCGGCTGCTGCACAGAGGTAGGCGTGGGGGAGCAAGTTGGGATGGGGGGCCCGTTGGAGAGGGGGTATCCAAGGGAGTAAGACCCCGGACTTGAGTTAAGGTAGGAGCATGCTCAGCGGCGGGTTGGTGGCTTATTGGACCTATGCTGCCCCGCTAGGCCGGTGCTCGTCCGCATGCTCTCTGGTTCACTTCCCCTGTGGGTCCACTCAGCCTCTCCTTCCATCTTAGGTCAATATCTGTACAGTTGAGTTGGGTAACAACAAGCATCTGTTATTCTGCGCCAAGACACCTGCGGGTATTCTTGCGTTTTGCTAACACACCTGTTACATCAGGTTATGCAGGGTTAACCTCTGAAGGGACATAACCATTGTTATTTATATCACCAAGGTTTCGAACATTCCCCCACGCACCGAGCAAGAGGACCAAGGGAGGCCACCGAGGCGCACATTTCGTCAGAATCAGTGAGTTTACAGGTGGACCCCCCCCCCTGTGTTGGGGGGTGGTAGGCGGGAGGGGTGCTAGCCGCTAATTATTGCCCGTGCTAACTGCTCTTCTTTCAGGATGTGGAGCTGGCGCCCGGTTGACAGTCGTTCCACGCAAGAGCAAGTCCCCGGCGGACTCGGCGTAGGTAAACATGAGCTACACCCACCCTTCCATCACCCCACCCCCCCCTCCGCTGCGAGGGCCTCCGTTCCGCAACTCAGTCTAACCGTAGTTTTTATCCACAGCTAAGTGAGACACCCCCCCCCCCTGCTGGCCGGCTTTCACGGATACCCGCCCCCCCCCCCCCACAGGGTTCCCTCTTGAAGCGTGCGAACAGCAGACCCACTACAGGGGATAGGGGAGACGAGAAGCTAAGACGGAAGTAAGTACAGCAGACGCAAGGGGGGAGGGACTGCGGCCTAGCTGAACGAGGGAGGGGAGCCGTTCTTCAGCCTTGGCTTCTTGTGTAGATACTCACGTGCTTTTATCCCTGCAGGACCTGCGTAGAGGTTGCTGCACGACAAGCCAGAGGCATGGATAGCCAAGGATCCCCTTCCCTACTCTTCTCCCAAATCACCACAGTGGAAGAGTCCCAGGCCGGCACTTCGCAGGAGGACATTTGGGCTGACTTCATGGAAATGGCGAAGGCCAGAGGGGTGTCCTGGGCCAAAGGGATGCTAGACGCCCGAGACCAAGCAGACTCTGGCGTAGTTGAGGATGTGCCCACTGGGGCTACAGCAAGGCCAGAAGAGGCAACTCTCGGACGGGCGAAAAGGGCCCGCCGCGCGACAAACAAGGAGTTCCCTCCTGAGCCCACAGTGCAGAGAGTCAGGGTGACCTCCCCTCCTCGGACAGCGGTGCCCGCAGTACCGGCCGTCCCGTCCCCCCCCACCGCAGGGAGCGACACGAACACTGACAAAATGGGTAAGATGATGGACTCTATGTTGGGCATCTTGGAGGACTTTAAATCTCGCCTTGGCAGCACTGTAATATCACCCATGCCCGTGGCTGCTGCACCTAGCGTTGGGGGGCCTCCATCCATTGCTCAAGTTTGGGGGGAAGCGGCCAGCAGCGCGAGTGCTCTGAGTGCACCGGGTCCTTCAGTGGCCGGGGCTCCGGCTGGGGCACAGCAGGGTTGCTTAGCGAAAAAAGTAATCGAGCGCGACACCAGGGACCCCTCTGGCGGAGGCGGCCTTACAGTAAGTGCGCAGTTGCTGGCGACTCCCATCCCACAGTTATCGGCTGGGGCCTCCCCCAACAGTCCCGGCGTAGCAGACAAGGTGGCCCTCCCAGCGGGCGGGGCCACAGGGGCTCCCAATCCTGCCACAGCAGCAAAGGCAGGCCTGTCGGACCCAGCAGCACCTCCGGCGCTCGTCACAGTGGCACCACTAGCATCTGGGCGCTGCTCACTGGCTTGGGAAGTACCTTTGGCTGCGAAAGAAGGGATCTGGAGAAGGGAATTTGTAGACATCTTTACTTTACTAATGCATGGGGCAGACGGACTTGACACCAGGAAGATGGGGTTAAAAGATCACGAGAAAAAGGTAAAATTCCAGACCTGGCCAGAAAAGACCATTAAGAACTGGGGGGATGCTTTCGCAATACTGGCAGCAGTGGTGACGGAGAAATACCCAGAACAGGGTCCCGCCATGTGGCAGTACTCCCGTCTTATCCATAATGAGGCTGAAAAAACTGGGGGCATCGGTTGGTACAATTACGATCGTGACTTCCGCAAAAGAATGGCTATGTGTCCAGACCTAAGTTGGGACCAAAAGGAAATTCAGCTCTGGGTAGAACACATGGGGAAGTTCACTGTAGATATCAAGGGGACCACGAAAAGTCAGAAGGGGCAGGGCAACCAGAAGGGACAGAAGCAGTCAGGGAAACGTCAGTTCAAGCAGTCCTTTCGGAAAGGCCAGGGAGACGGCAACCAGGGGAAAGGGGGCAAGCGATTCAACTCTGGCTCGTGCAGATTGTACAACGCAGGGTCTTGTTCTTGGGGGAAGGCCTGCAAGTTTGGGCACATTTGCAGCAAGTGCGGCGCCAGTCACCCGGCGGTGTCATGCAACACCAAGCCAGCCGCCATCAAGCAAGACAACTAACATGCCTATAGCGACAGACCTTTTTCCGCCTGCCTGCCTGCCTCCAGCCTCACCCAGGAGCATCCCCCCCCCCTCCAGACTCCACCGATTTCAAGGTTTCTGCTTCTAAGGGCCCCTCACCCATTATTATTGGTAACCTCCTCCCTCTGCTTAGGATCTACCCCAACACAAAGGACAGTATGACGCTGGCGGAGGGTTTTCTGGAGGGTTTCAAGATCCCATACCAAGGGCCACTAGTTTGCAGGGATGCAGACAACCTGCGGTCAGCCAGAGAGCTCCCACGCGTAGTGCAGGAAAAGCTCCTGAAGGAGACGGTTCTGGGGAGGATAGCAGGGCCTTTTGACCACCCCCCCCCTGGATAATTTCCTGGTATCTCCCCTTGGAGTAGTTCCAAAGAAACAACCTGGGTCTTTCCGCCTGATACATCACTTGTCTTACCCGGAGGGCGACTCTGTCAACCACTGGTTGGAGGACGGAACGTGTTCCGTTTCCTACTGTTCCTATGACTTGCGGTGGACATGGTCCGGAGAGCAGGGAGGGAGGCCTGGTTGGCCAAGGCTGACATTGAGTCAGCCTTCCGCCTGCTCCCGGTCCACCCAGACAGTCACCACCTACTAGGCTTCAAGTGGGAGGGCAAACTTTACTTTGACAAGTGTATGCTGATGGGTTGCGCGGTGTCCTGCGCTTACTTTGAGGCGTTCAGCAGCTTCTTGCAGTGGGCGCTCATTTGGTCTTACAACACAAGTGGAGTCACGCATTACCTGGATGATTTCCTCTTCATAGGGGAGGCAGGGATGCAGGACTGCAGCAGGGCACTGGGTCACTTTCAGGAACTGACAGGTCACTTGGGGGTCCCTTTGGCACCAGGGAAGACCGAGGGTCCGGCGCAGGTCCTCACTTTTCTGGGCATCGAGATGGACACCATCAAAGGTGTGTCCAGGCTCCCTGCAGAGAAGGTGCAGGCACTGCAGCGGGATATCCAGGCACTCCTGGGCAAGGACAAGGCCCCTTTGGCTGTGGTTCAGAGCCTCTTAGGGAAGCTGAACTTTGCCGCCAGGGTTATACCAGCGGGCAGAGTCTTTGCAAGAAGACTAGCAAGGGCCACAGCCAATGTGCAAAGAAAACATCACATGGTCAGACTAGCGAAGGGTTTGAAAGAGGACCTCCTCATGTGGCACGAGTTTCTGCTGAGTTTTAATGGCACAGTCTTTTGGAGATCCCCCTGGGCTGGGAGCCCTGACATCTGTCTATTCACAGACGCGTCAGGCAGGGAGGGCTTTGGTGCTATTTTGGACTGCTATTGGTGCGCGCAAAAATGGCCTAATGCTTGGCGTAAAAAGAAAATTACAGCGAACATAACTGTACTGGAGCTGTTCCCCATCGTAGTTGCCCTTCATCTGTGGCCGGACACGTTGTCAGCCAGAAGGGTGGTTTTCTGGTCTGACAACATGGCAGTGGTGCAAGCCATAAACGGGCAGACAGCCAAATGCCCCCTGGTGCTGTGTCTGCTGAGGGAACTTATCAGGGTGTGCATGCGCTGCAATGTCGAGTTTAGGGCTAGACACGTCGAGGGGTAAAGAATGTAGCTGCTGACGCTCTCTCTCGTTTTCAGTGGCTCCGGTTCTGGGAGGCCTGGCCACGGGCGAGAGCGGCAATGACCCCTTTCCCAGCGCAGCTTTGGAGACTTCTGCAATGGAACAGCAGCTGAGAGCGATGGGTGAACGGGCACTCGCTTCAGGGACCAGGAAAAGATACAGGACTCAGCTCACCACCTTCCAGAACGTCTCCACGGCACTGGGCCTAGCATCTCACCCCCTAGAACAACAGGTGCAGGGTTTCGTACTCTGGGCAAAAAGGCAGGAGAGAAGCCTTTCTTGGGTGCGCGGCCATTTGGCGGCGTTTAGCCACGACGCCAAACTGAGAGGAGAACAGGACCCGACCAAAGCGTTCTTAATCAGGGCGGCGCTAAAAGGGTGGGCCAGGGAAGAAGTCAGAGTTCCAGATAACAGGGCGCCTATTGATTTCCACACGCTGCAGGGCATGCTAGATGTGGTAGGTCAGGTTACCCTCTCACAGTTTGAGGCTCGTCTCTTTGCAGCTGCCTTTTGCCTGGCATTCTTTGGGGCTTTACGCATTAGCGAACTAGTGGCCAGGTCCAAAACCGACCAGTCAGGAGATGCCTTAGGCAGCCCGGATGTAAGAGTGACGGATAGATTGGTAATCCATCTCAGGAGGTCCAAAACTGACCAAGCAGGGCGGGGGGCTGACATAGTACTGATGCCTCTGGGGGATCAGAGGTACTGCCCGGTGGGTAGAGTCAAAGAGTACTTAGCTGTTCGCCCCTTGGTCCCCGGGTACTTCCTTATTCATGCAGACCAGGTGCCTCTCTCGAAGTTCCAAATAGATAAGGTCATGGGTGCGTGCCTTGAGCGGGCGGGTTTCACCCGGGCTGGCAAGAGGTATTCTAGCCACTCATTTCGGATCGGAGCGGCCACTGCAGCGTTTAAGGCAGGCATGGGGCAAGAAAGCATAAAGAAGGTGGGACGCTGGGAGTCCCGTTGCTTTGCGCGCTACATTCGACCTTGAGTGGGACAGGTAGCGGCGTGCTGTGCCGGCGTCCCCTGGGGACAACGCATTTATGGGGAGGGCAGTGAAGTCTGGTAGCAGAATCAAGCATTTGTTCCTATATTACGTGTGCAGTGAAGTGCGTTTCCGGATCCTAGTATCCGTTTTGTATATTGTTTGCAGTGAATACCAGTAGCATAACATGTAGTGCATTGTGTAAAACCAAGTTTATTAAAACAAGTGAGTAAAAACGGCATCCGTTTATTTTGCCAGGTTTTCAAGTGTGGGTGATCGGCCATTCGCTCGTCGCCAGACTGGCTCAGTGGGCTGCACGCAGGAGGTGGATGCAAGGGTTCACAAACACTAAGCTTGTCTGGTGGGGTTTTCCTGGCATGACCTGGAACAGTCTCCTGAACAGGCTAGAGCAGGGCCTGGCTGGGCAGAAAGGTTTCCCCAACATCTTGATAATTCACTTAGGGGGCAACGATCTCACTACCAGGGGCAGGGGTGCCCTACTACAGGCAATGAAGGCTGACCTAGGGGAGATCAGCAAGTACTTGGGGCAATGTGAGCTCTTCTGGTCGGAAATGGTGCCGCGCCTGGCCTGGCACGGGGCCAAGTCTATTGAAGCAGTAGAACATTCGCGCAAGAGGGTGAATAGCGCAATGCGCAAGTTTACAGTCCAGCGAGGCTTTGGGTTTATCAGACATGAGCTGATCCAAATGAAGGTGAGAGGCTATTTTGAGGCTGATGGAGTGCACTTGTCCCAAGTTGGTATGGACCTGTTTCTCTTGGACATACAAGAGGTCCTGGAAACAGCAGGTTGCAAATGAATGAGAGTGCTGTGTGGTGGGGGGCTCTTTAGGCGACGGGGGCCGCCTCCTGAGCTGTGGCGGAATTACAGGGCGATCTGGACGCAGGACGGGTACAGAAGGGTACCTCTGCAAGAGCACAATAGGGGTGCCAGAGCCAAACCCCAGGAACCTCATGGGAGGGTCCTGGAACAATTACGTCGGCGCCCCGTTAGTCCTCCGGGCGGTTGTGGGCCTGAACAACCGGGGGTTTGCCTTGCTACGCTCCGCCCTGAAAGGGGCGTGAGTAATTCGGACCAATGTGTCACGTGATCCAGTAAGGGGATCACCCCCATAAGGGTAGCGCCGATTGGATTCTCCACGGTGCTTGGCTCAGCAGGCGGGCGGGCAGCATAGGTTGGTTTAGCTGCCTGCCCTTGGATCGCCCGTAAGATAACCCACCATGTTTTGCATACTTTTGTATGGAATAAACCTGCAGCATTATTTTCTCCAAACAAAAGGTGTGTGGCGTATTTATTTATGCATGCCTACTCTATTGTGGGGGTGGGGGTCTTGTGCCAATAATGGAACTATGAGGCTGCCCGCGGCCCCGCAGGGGGCCACCCTAAAGGGCGGCCCCTTTAGTGGCATTTGGGCACGTCCCCACCCCTACGTTGTGGTATTGCGGGACTCCTAGCGGAGTCCCCTTACATGACGTCCCAAGCACGTCACTTCCGGCTAGGATTGGGGAGGGGAGGGTATTTAGGCCTCCCCACTCCATTTTGTGCCCTCTTTTACGCCTGGCACGCCGTTTCCCACCCTACCTCTTACCCGGCGTGGGGGCTGTCAGGCTAATTGCAGAGGACGTGGTAATGTTTTCTTTGTCGTTGCAGGCGGAGTTACAGGGCGATCTGGACGCAGGACGGGTACAGAAGGGTACCTCTGCAAGAGCACAATAGGGGTGCCAGAGCCAAACCCCAGGAACCTCATGGGAGGGTCCTGGAACAATTACGTCGGCGCCCCGTTAGTCCTCCGGGCGGTTGTGGGCCTGAACAACCGGGGGTTTGCCTTGCTACGCTCCGCCCTGAAAGGGGCGTGAGTAATCGGACCAATGTGTCACGTGATCCAGTAAGGGGATCACCCCCATAAGGGTAGCGCCGATTGGATTCTCCACGGTGCTTGGCTCAGCAGGCGGGCGGGCAGCATAGGTTGGTTTAGCTGCCTGCCCTTGGATCGCCCGTAAGATAACCCACCATGTTTTGCATACTTTTGTATGGAATAAACCTGCAGCATTATTTTCTCCAAACAAAAGGTGTGTGGCGTATTTATTTATGCATGCCTACTCTATTGTGGGGGTGGGGGTCTTGTGCCAATAATGGAACTATACTCAAGCACTGGCAGTATCCTACATCAGGTTATCTAGCTTCTCTCCACCTATCACTGCTCACAGTTTCCACACGGCAGGGCTGGAAAGTTGAAAACCAAGGACAATTATCTTTTTAGGAAATCGTTCCTTTTAGTTTTAAGATAAAGTTATGTTTTTTTATGGACTACTAAATGGAAGCCATTCCTAACCCTGCACATAGGCATGTGAAGGAGTGCATTACTGTAAAAAAGTTATTTTCACATGTTCAAAGATTTTTTATCTACTGTTTTTCCTAATTATTTATGAGTGAAATCAAATCAAAGTACAGGAGGCTATGGATGGACGTTATATCAGCCCAGATACCCAGTATAAATCCTAGGGGATGAATGTCATTTATCACAGGTAGCTGATACAGCCGCTCTGGGACCTGTGCAAACAAACTCCAATGGCTCTTTACCAGCAGTAGTCCCATTGCAAGGGAGCCAGTGGACTAAGGGGTGTCTGACGCCACATCAGTGTCGGGCCCACTGACATCTGCCCCCGCGGTCCACCTGCCGCATTACGATGGAGTGGGTGGGGCATCGGACGGAGGGACCGTCCGCGGTGCTTCGGAAACACACCATAATCCCCTAATGACGGCAGCTCCGCCGTCGGGATTATGTCATTTTCCAACAGCCTTTCCATGTCGGCCTTTATGACATGGAAAGGGTGCCGGAAAATTACTTTGGGGTCCCCCAGCCGGGCCCCCTTCTCCCCTGGCCCTCCGCTATGGGGCCTGGGTGGCACCTATGGTGCTCCCCTAAATGTCCCTGAACCATGAGTTGCCTGCCACACTGTGCAGCGCTTACCAGACGGTGCAGGGATGTGACCCTTGACCTTGCCAGGTAGGTCGCTCCCCCACCACACAGCTCCGCCTGTGCTGCCCTGCTGCTGCTGGTTAGTGCTCTTGCCTTCTGTCCCCACTGCCCCCTCGTTGCTGTGCCCGTTTTTCCTGTTGTTGCCCTTTTGCCATTTGCCTTCTGTTCCCCTCGTGTGCCTGACTCTGTGCCCTTTGCCTTCTGTTTCCCTTCGTGTGCCCCCTGTCCCTGCGCCCGATTGTTTTGCCTTCTGTATTTCCCCGTGTGCTCCTGATTCTGTGCCCATTTTGCCTTCTGTTTCCCCTTGTGTGCCCCTGATTCCATGCCCGGTTCTCTGTCCCTTGCCGCTCCCGTTTCCTGCCACTGCGTCCCCTGCGGCCCCGCCCCCCTCACCGACAATTCGCTGCCCCTGCCTCCCGCCTCCCAGCTGCTCCTCCCTCCCACCTCCCCATATATGGCGGGCGCGCGCAGCGGGCGCGCCACCGGCACGCCGAAGGCGCCTGGACCGTGCCCAGCGCCAGGACCCCTGGTCCTCACGCCCCCTGCGCCCACCAGGACGATCGCCGCCGCTACGATGCCAGCACACTCCACGCTCTCAACCCCGGACGGACCCACACCTGCTTCAAGGCCGCCCCGAAACGCACTCATGGTCCCTTCACCTGCCGGAACTGCAGCTACACCAGCCCCAGAGCCGCCGAAGCGCCCGCCAAGAAGGACCCCAACCACCTCCGATGCAACCTACTGAACACCCGCTCCGCACGCAAACACGCCGTCGAGCTCTGGGACCTGCTCGACACATCATCCCCGGACGTCGCCTTCCTGACAGAGACCTGGATGAACGACTCCTCCGCACCCGACATCGCCATAGCCATCCCAGACGGCTATAAGATCACCCGCAGAGACCGCACCAACGGAGTAGGAGGAGGAATCGCCATCGTCCACAAGAACACCATCAGGGTCTCGACCAGCACCGACGACACTCTCAACACCGCGAACACATGCACTTCCAGATCCACACGGACCCCAAAACCACCCTAAGAGGCACCCTCGTCTACAGACCCCCCGGACCCCGACCCCAGTTCAGCGACTCCATCGCCGACTTCATCAGCTCGCACGCCCTAACCTCCATCGACTACATCTTCCTCGGAGACCTGAACTTTCACCTGGAGAACAACAACGACAGCAACTCCACCACCCTGATCGACAATCTCGCCAACCTCGGACTGAGACAGCTCGTCACAACGCCGACCCATTCCGCCGGCCACACGCTCGACCCCGTCTTCTCCTCAAGCTCCCACGTCTCCTTCAGCCACACCACCGAACTCCTCTGGACCAACCACCGCTGCATCCACTTCACCTTCCAGAAACCCACCACACACCACCGCACCCAACAGGTCCTACGCCGCTGCTGGAGCAAAGTCACCGGAGACCAACTACAGGCAAACCTCGCTCGCAGCCCACCCACCGACCTCTTCAACACCGACGACGCTGCCCGCAACCTCAGACGATGGATTGACGACTGCGCCAGCACCCTCGTCCCGCTGAAAAAAACCACCTACAGAGACACCAGCAAGACAGCCAGCTGGTTCACCCCGGAACTCCTAGCATCCAAGCGTACCTGCCGGAAACTAGAGATGAAATGGCACAGTGAAAAGACACCGGACAGCCACGCAGCCCACAAAGACGCCATCCGCAACCACCATCACCTCATCAGAGCCGCCAAGAGGATCTCCTTCAAAGACCGCCTCGACAGCAACGCACACAACAGCAAGGAGCTCTTCAACATCGTGAAGGAACTCTCCAACCCAGCTCCAACACCAACGACATCCCGCCGTCGCAAGCCCTGTGCAACTCCCTCGCCACCTTCTTCCACCGCAAGATCACCGACATCCACGACAGCTTCAACACCCAGACAGCCCCAACAGACACCGACACACCAGACTCGCCGCACACCATCGACCACGACCCCTTGCCAGCCTGGGCCAAAGTGAACATCGATGACACCATCAAGACCATGAGCACAATCCACTCCGGCTCCCCGTCAGACCCTTTTCCGCACCACATCTTCAACAAAGCCAGCAGTCTCATCGCACCCCACCTGCGCAACGTCATCAACCTCTCCTTCGAAACCGCGACCTTCCCAAAGAGCTGGAAACACGCCGAGATCAACGCCCTGCTCAAAAAACCCAAGGCGGACCCAAGAGACCTCAAGAACTTCCGGCCCATCTCCCTGCTTCCCTTCCCAGCCAAGGTCATCGAGAAGATCGTCAACAGACAGCTAACCCGATACCTCGAAGAAAACAGCATCCTGGACCCATCCCAGTCAGGGTTCCGCAGCAACCACAGCACCGAGACTGCCCTCATCGCCGCCACCGACGACATCAGGACCCTGCTGGACAACGGTGAGACCGCAGCCCTCATCCTGCTGGACCGCTCCGCCGCCTTCGACACTGTCTGCCACTGCACTCTACGCGCACGCCTCCACGACGCAGGGATCCGAGACAAGGCCCTGGAATGGACCACCTCCTTCCTCTCCGGCAGAACCCAGAGCGTCCGCCTCCCCCGTTCCGATCCGAAGCCTCCGAGATCATCTGCGGCGTACCCCATGGATCATCCCTCAGCCCGACACTGTTCAACATCTACATGGCCCCGCTCGCACGCATCGCCCGACAGCACGACCTCAACATAATCTCCTACGCCGACGACACTCAACTGATCCTCTCCCTCACCAAGGACCCCTCACCGCCAAATCCAACCTCCACGAAGGAATGAAGGCCGTCGCCGATTGGATGAAGAGCAGCCGACTAAAGCTGAACACGGACAAGACGGAGGTCCTCATCCTCGGCTCCAACCCTTCAGCCTGGGACGACTCCTGGTGGCCTACGACATTGGGGGCAGCCCCGACACCCACCGACCACGCACGCAACCTGGGAGTCATCCTCGACTCAAAGCTCTCCATGGCCAAGCAAGTCAACGCAGTCTCCTCCTCCTGCTTCAACACCCTCCGCATGCTCCGCAAGATCTACAGGTGGATCCCGACAGATACAAGAAGAACAGTCACCCAGGCCCTCGTCAGTAGCAGACTCGACTATGGAAACGCCCTCTATGCGGGAGCCCCAGCCAAGCTCATCAAATGACTGCAACGCATTCAAAACGCCTCGGCACGCCTGATCCTCGACGTGCCACGCCACAGCCACATCACCCCCCACCTGAGAAACCTGCACTGGCTCCCCGTCGACAGGAGAATCTCCTTTAAACTCCTCATCCACGCACACAAGGCACTCCACAAGACCGGCCCAGCCTACCTCAACAGATGGCTCTTCTTCTACGCCCCCAACCGCCAGCTCCGCTCCGCCGACCTCTCCATCGCCACCAACCCCCGCATCCGAAGAACCATCACCGGCGGCAGATCCTTCTCCCACCTCGCCGCCAAGACCTGGAACACCCTTCCACTCAGCCTACGACAGACCCAAGACCTGCTGACCTTCAGGAGGCTACTCAAGACCTGGCTGTTCACCCAGTAGCGGCACCCCCCCCCCCTTTTTCTTCCCTTTTTTTCTCTTCCCCAGCGCCTTGAGACCCTCGCGGGTAAATAGTGCGCTCTACAAATTCCGTGATTGATTGATTGATTACAAACATCCATTTCACTATGGCAGCTTGTGCCCTGTGGGCGGTTGCAGCCAAACTGCGAGGTTGAAACCGCCGACCTATGGTCAGGCGGTTCCAGACTAAAACAGTGTCGGGCAGATTTCTTAATCAGCCCCATAGTGGTTTAGTAGCCTCAAATGTATATTTTCTGTCCCCTTCTCCTGGTATGAGATGCCAGTGTACCTGGCAGACCACCTACTCCCTTTACCATGTTGCTGTCTTTCCATCCACCATCCAGAGATATGAACTGGTGTTAGGCAGTAGATAATCTGAACTATTTTTTCCTTTGTACGATTGAGGGTAAGGCATGCAAAGATTGGAAGCAGTAAATCTAAAGCCCCCACGGTTCTGTGTGAATGGACTCCCGCCTGCTTTATGTATACCCAGTGTGGTAAAAACTTGTAGCAGTTTTTCAAGAATTGGTATAGGCACACCAAGAAAGACAGGAAGAAGCACTTTCCAGGGGAAGGTACCTTCCATATATAATATGAATAATCTTAAAAGTAGCTTGGTGGAATCTAAACATAAGGCTTTGCCAGATCAGTGACAGGCTTTCCTAAATTAGCATAAGGCAGCTCTGAAACACCTGCAAGAATCTGCATTTAGAGGTCTCAAAAACAGCCAATAAACACTGTGATTTATATTAAGGCTCATCCCCTGACTGCATGTCGCCCTCTTATCTACTTACTCATATCAATGAAGAGGTCAAGAAAGATACATGGTAATATCTTAGTATTTTAAACTGGCCAACCCAGTGAATGGAAACTGTGTCCCACCCGGTGTCCCATTGGGCGTGCAGATGAGGCATAGGCGGGTGCAGCGCATGTAAGCAGCAAGCAGCAGTGCGGTGGTCGCAAGGACAAGACAAGAAGCGGACACCACCACACCCTTCTCACTCACACAGGGATGACAGGTGCCTCGTCTCAGAATCACCGAGACGGTCTCCAGCACATAGCCAAGTGAGGGCCTAGAAGCCTAGCATGGGGGCATAGATCTAATGTAGATGGAATGTGGTCATGTTTTAGGTGCCTCATTAGATGCCCTACTAACTTTGGGGCGGTATCGAGCCAATGGTGATGGGACAAAAAGTACTGCTGACATATCCTGGTCCCCATTTGAACTTTTAAAAATTCCTGGACAGTTTCCTAAAATAGGAGAGAAGCACTAGAAGTTTAGGGAGGAATAACAAACAATTTTGTTTAATGTTATTATCCAAATGGGGCTGATAAAAAACAATTACTGAGCGTTATAATGTTCGATGAGGTCCTAGGGAGATTGACAGCCTCACCAAAGAACCCAACATCACAAGGCACAACTTCCAAGAAGGGATGAAAGCCGTCACCACCTGGATGAAGAAGAGCTGCCTGAAAATCAACTCTGAGAAAACAGAAGGCCTCATCCTTGGCTCCACCTCCTCCGCATGGGACAACACCTGGTGGCCCCCCGCCCTCGGAAACCCCCCCCAATGCCACTGACCACGCACAAAACCTCTGCATCATACTAGATACTAGACTCATCGCTCATGATGAACCGCCAGATCAACGCTGTGTCCTCGACCTGCTTCAACACCCTCCGCATACTCTGAAAGACTTTCAGATGGATCCAACCGGAATCCAGAGAAACGGTCACGCACGTCCTCATCCGTAGCAGACTGGACTACGGCAACGCTCTCTACGCCGGAATCAACAAGAAACTACTTCGCAAACTCCAGACCGTTCAAAATGCCGCAGCCAGACTGATCCTGGACATCCCCCCGTCACAACCACATCACCCAACACCTCCGTGATCTCCACTGGCTCCCCATTGAAAGAAGAATAACCTTCAAGCTCCTCACTCACACATACAAGGCCCTCCACAAGATTGGACCAGCATGCATAAACAACAGCCTCTCCTTCCACGCACCTCATACCACCTCCGATCAGCTGACCTCTCTCTGGCCACCATCCCATGCATCTACAAGACCAGAACGGGAGGAAAGTCCTTCGCCTACCTCGCAGCCAAGGCCTGGAACGACCTCCCCCTCTACCTCCGGCAAGTCCCCACACTGCTCCAGTTCAGGAAGGACCTCAAGACCTGGCTCTTCGGATGACCCCAGTACTCAACGGAGCCGTGCCCCCCATCTCCCCCCCAGCACCTTGAGTCCCTCGCAGGTGAGTAGCTGCACTTTACCAACCCCTGATTGATTGATTGATTGACAAAATCCATACATTGTGGTGGGTGGAGGTCAGAGTTATTATTTTAACTCCAATCTAACAAACACTGGGGATAATGCATACTTGGGCAGGGAGTTAGACTTACTATTCAAACTCCAATTTAATAAATGTGAATACATTATGGGTGTAGATTTACTATAGTGGAAAATGCATACATTGATCGTCCAGATTTAAAATTCTAACTTCAGTCCAAGAAATGTTGGGGAAAGTGCAGACGTGGGAGGGAAGGGATGTGGACAAATTTACTATTCTAATTCCACTTTAACAAACATTAGGGAAATGAATGTACTTGAAGGGTGATGGAGTGATTGACAGTCAATCCCAGTGCAACAAACAATGGAGAAAGTGCAAACATGTGGGGGGGGGAGAGGGGGGTTGGGGGTCACATTCTAATTCAAGTCCAACACACATTGGGAAAAGTGCATACACTTGGGGTGGGAGTCCAATTTGCTATTCTAACTCCAGCCTAACAAAGATTGATGAAAGTGCATATATCTGGGGAGCCAGACTGACTACATTCTCTGATGTTACAAATTTGAAAGCTAAATCAGTCGGTGCCAGCAGCTTTCTCTTTGACCCGATCAGCACTCAGGTGTCATAATTCAGCTCCCACAAGCACCAAACAAAGCGGGACCGGAACCACTGCAAAGAGGGCAATGTCTGCTGGTATCCACAAAATCCCTACCCCTACACTTCTATCAATACCAGCAGTACCCCACTTGTGTAGCTGGGCTTATTAGCTGAGACAAGAACACACTAACACAGAGACAAAGTGAAGACCACAATGATAGTACATTGATTTAATTTGGTCACAGTTTTCGGCTGGTGCTGTCACGGGCTGTAGGCCCAGCCTCACAATTCGGGAAGCATTTGTATTGGGAGAAATTAGCGAATGCTGTGGGGTAAGTATTTTTCGTATCTCCACAAATTCCGTTGCTTTCCTTCAAGGAAATATGAGGAAAATGTGTGAAAATTTGACACTTTCTGGGTATTCGTAATTAGTGCGATCCATACAGGTCACACCACCCTGGATTCTCCTGAGTGTGTAGTTTTCAGAAATGTCCAGGTTTGAAACGTTTCCCTTGTTGACGGCAGAGCCCGGGCCCAAACACAGCAGCTACCAACATCTGTAGAATGGGCGAAGCATTAATATCTCCATGTTGCATTTTGAGGCATTTATTGTTGCGGTCAATATGGTTAGTCACACGAGTGGGTACTGTTTTTATGAGGAGATCTGTGGGAACGCTGGGTGGTAGTAATTTTGTGGGTCGCAGCAAATTCTGGAGCTTCCCCTCACAGAAATGAGAGGAAAATGTTGATTTTAGCCAAAGTTTGACATTTGCAGCACATTCTTTGTAAGAAGGTGAGGTAAGATCCATGTAAGTCACACCACCAAGGACTACCCTGGAAGCCTGAGTTTCAGCATTGTATTAGTTTGGTAGGATTCCAATTCTGGCAGTTTAGTCCGGTCCTAATTACAGCATCAACCCACATCACCAGAACAGGTCTATTTGCAAGGCTAAATTTTGATGTCTTTATGTTGTGTTTTGGGGCTTTTCGTTTCGCATGCAAAAGACCCTGCCACACAAGTGGGGTAGCGTTTTAATTGCCAGAAGTGTGGGAATACAGTATAGCAGAACAGTTGTTACCTTTGTATTTATCTCAATGTTTGGCTTCCAAATGCGAACCAGTATGCAAGAAAGTGCACATTTTGAAAAAATGCCATCTAAATCACCTGCTAGTATGGGTAACCCACATTCAAATTTGTGCAAATAACCACTGTTACAAAACTCACTATAGTGGGCTCTTTTCACAAATGCATATATTTTCTTCACACCTAGTTTTAATTCATCACATTTTACTATATGAATTGATGCATGGATACTACACGATGAATTTTCACTATAAGCTGCAGCTCAGTTACTGGCTTAGTGTATCGGATGATTTTAGACAACCCACGAACATTATATATATTATCTACTGGCGGTCGCCAGTAGATAGTTATAGTTAGGACCTATTTTCCATAGGAAATCCGCAACATTCTATTTGAAATAACGTTGGCGCCGGTTGACGAATCTTCGCAAAAGCTTTCAACTTGTTGGGGCGCTCCGGTCCGCTCCTATCCTGAAAGTCTCGGGGTGATTCGTCAAGCGGGGGCCGAGAAAAAAGGGGGTCCCAAAACATGTTTTCCCCATTATTTTTTCCATAGGAACCGTTCATCGCGGCTACAGCCCGAACTGCTGAACGGAATTACACCAAATTTGGCAAAGAGGTAGCCCTTGGTTCAGTGTCATGCCTTTTGCTTAAATGGTGTAAATCCGTTCAGTAGTTCCTGGGAAAATCAAAAGTAAAGTCACATATATATCTATGGCCGAGTAGGGTCCGCGTACCCTCCCGATCACGAGCTACATGCTAATTGGCTGTCAACACTCCAAATCAGGAAGTGTTGGCAGTTATTTTGTCCCTCGGTAGAACCGAGGGACAGAAACAAGTGCGCAAAGCGCAAAAGGGGGCAGGGTAGAAACACCCTGACCCCTAGGTCTGCTCAGGGGGTCCCACAAGGACCCCCTGGGCAGAAAAAGCATTTAAAAAAAAAAATCGGCGGGATGCGCTTAGGGTGCGCGGATCCCGCCGATAAAAAAAAAAAATCGAATGCTAATTTGCCCCCGGGTCGCCCAAGTCCCGGGGGCATGCGGGGGTGGGTTTAGATTTTATGGGGGGGCCTCTAAGGCCCCCCAAGCCCCGGGGACTGCCACCCCCCGGGGCTTTAAATAAAAAATGGTGCGGGAGGGCTCTCCGCCCTCCCGCAGCCCCGGGGACCGCCACCTCCCAGGGGTTTCTTTTTTTAAATTTAATGGCCTGTGTGGGGGGGGCTCCAGTCCCCCCACATGCCCCGGGGACTGCCACCTCCCCGGGGCACTAACAAATTTAAAATGGGGGTCCGTTTTGGACCCCCGAAGCCCCGGGGACCACCACCTCCCCGGGGCTTTGCAGATCTGGGGAGGGGGGCTGCGCGGCCCCCCTCCTGGAGCCAGTGATGGCCCTGGGGACAACCACCCCCCAGGGTCGGCTCCTGCAGTGTCCCGGGGTGCCTACCCCCAGGACACTGTAGTTTGCTATGACAGGACGGGAGCCTCGCGGCTCCCGTCCTGTCATAGCAAACTGCTTTGAATTTTGGAAGAGAGAGCAGGAAACCTGCTCTCTCTTCCAAAATTCAAAGCAGATTGCTTTTCCACACGGGGAGCTGCATCTTAGCAGCTCACCATGTGGAAAAGCAATGCCGGCTCCCGAGGGACGCGGAGCCGGCGGGACCGTGGGGGGATTGGGGACCCCCCCAGGGTCCCCAACGGAGAGGGCCAGCCCCGGGGGATGGGGTCCCCGGGGCAAGTAGTGGCCCGGGAGGGGGGCCACGCGGCCCCCCTCCACCAAAAAAAAAATAATAATTAAAAAATAAATAAAAAATAAAGGCCTGCACCGGGGGATGGGGTCCCCGGGGCAAAAGGAGGCCTGAGGAGGGGGGCCACGCAGCCCCCCTCCTTAAAAAAAATCAAAAAAAGTGTGGCCATGCCCCGGGGACCGGCCACGGGAGGGGGGCCACGCGGCCCCCTTCCCATTTCCTTTTTAAAAAATGAAAAAAGGGGTAAGGCCCTGGGGGATGGGGTCCCCAGGGCCCAAAAAAGGAAAAAGGAAGGGGGCCACACAGTCCTCCTTCGGGAAAAAAAAAATTAAAAAAAATAAACGATCGTGCCGCAGGCCACGCCCTTCCTTTACCACTCTGCAAACGCGCCCCTGGCGCGTTTGCAGAGGGGGAACGAATTCCCCTTGAATACTGGGGGTACCTGGGGGCCAACTAGCCCACCAGGAACCTCCAGTATGCGCCAGGGGGCTGCGTTGCAGAGAGGTGTACAGAGGCCATGCCCCTTTTTACACCTCTCTGCAACGCAGCTCTGTGGCGCTTTTTGGAGGAAATTACTTTCATATTTCACCATATTAATTCACCACTAATCCTTTATGGGCTTCCTGAGTAGCGTGCTTCAACACCCCATCAGGGGTAACAAGCGCTATATAAATACAAACCTTTTTTCCTCCTCTATCCTTCTGCTATCATTCCAAATCCAAATAACTGACTAACCTATCTACCACTTAAAATGTACTTGCATGTTTCACTATACTAATTCAACACTAATCCTCTATGGGTCCCGGAGTAGCGTGCTACTCGCCGAAAAAGCGCTTTGACGCCTCGTCAGGGGTAGTAAGCGCTATATAAATGCAATTACAATACAATACAATATGTTAAACTTCAATATTATAGTAAAACAGTAAAACAAAGATATATTAAACATTTGATATTTTGTCTCACAATATTTTGATCCTTGTATTATGGTCAGACAATATTTTTAAGTCCATATTTAGGTGGAATACCTAGTGTCATCAGATTAAATTGCCCCTAATCTCTCAGGATCCCACATCATTTACAATCCCTTTAGGGGCCTACACATTCTTTGGCCAACTTTCAGCAGCGTTCATCTTTCTGAGGGTAATGAATTAGGTAATGAGGAGCATTTAGGGGGTTAAGTGTTTCCAATATTAAACATTGACCTATGGAGCAACCCGGGTGGAGCACAACAAGAGAGAGAGTGAAGTGCTGTCTCAAAGGGAAGAACTCTCTTACTTGGGCCAAACTGTGCCAAAGGATAGTGTCAACTCGAAGAACGAGTTAGTGGAAGTCATATATAAAATGAAAATCTCTAATATCAGGGATGAGGTGGTCTCTTTTCCAGTAATGTCAGACTTATAAAGCTGTGTTATTCATAATTCGGCTGAAAAATCGAAATCTCTGAATGCCTGGTGTAAGAGAGGTTTTGAATGTAAGTATTTTGACACCTATATGGAAAAGATAAATCAAATAATGAAAGAGTTGGTGAAAGTTCCAAATGTGAAGGCTTTTCTGGGAGTAAGGGAGGCATTATTGGTCACTGGGGTCTGGAGGCTGTGCTTATGCAACCTGAACGCAGGAAGAAAAGCCCTCACGTGTGCCTCCACAGTGATGAAGGGAGCTGAATGTAACTATAATACAAAAAGGCCACTCTTGCCTTCAGTCAGGCAATGAAGAAATGTTGGCACTTTCTTTGCGGTAGTGTCTTTATAGTCAGGTCAGGCCACAACACTCTAAGGAGATTTTAAATAAGAAAGGCTTACATAGTGCCTCAGCAAGAATAAGGAAATGGGTGGTGGAGCTGCAGGAGTACACCTTTAATGTGGAGTTCAAATTTTTTTTTTCTTGCAGTTTTATAAAGCACAAACTCAACCCGAAGGTATTGGAGCACTTTACATGAGCACCAGTTGCATTACAGACGAACACATTCATTTTTGGTAGGCATGGGGAGATTAAGTGATTTGCCCAGAATCACAGGATGTTGAGCCAACGCCGAGACTCAAATCTGGTTTCCCAGTTCCAAAGTCGGCAGCTCTGGCCCTAAGGCCATGCACTCTCCTTTTTAGGTCTCGCCTAGCGTTGCTGCGCACATGCATAGCTCGCTCGGCGAGATTTATTGTTAAAGAGGAGTTTGAGAAGAGGGCTTGAAGCCCCGCCCCTCATTTCCATTGGCTGGCGTCACCGTTTATGCTAAACGGTGGCCTACCATTGGAAATGAGGGTTTTGGGTTCACGCCCTTTTGCCTCCGATCCGGACTCGGTGGCCTGCTTTGCTGCTGTCGCAAAGCACTTTCTTATCTTTATGGGGCCATGTGTTTCTAATTAGAAACACATGGCCCCATAAAGACAAGAGATCGATGCTTGTCCAGGCTTGAAAGCGACTCATCAACCGGTCTGAAAAATTGTACTATAACGTGCACTGTTTAGGCTCTTTTTTTCCAAAAACTGTTTGATGTCTCATTCCCCTAAGCCCATTAGAGGCCCAGGCTTGCGTCCTACACTCCTTTGCATAGCCCGTGCGGGGCTGATGTGAACTTGTTTCTCGGGTCTGATTTTAGTTCCCAGTCCGGCTCCAATTCTACCCAGGTCTCCTCAACCTGAAAAGGGCCGTTTTAAGGAAGGGAATTTGTCGCGCCTGACGGCTATGGCTCCTGCATCCGCTAAAGCACGGCTGAATTCTGGGATGGTAACAGAAGAGGTCCGCATCTACTGTTCCCACTCCGAGTCCCGAATGCAGTCCTGCTTTAGTTGGTGCAGTACTCGTAGTGCCCAGGTGTGACGTCCACCCGTCCTTATACAGCCATGCACGTATTCTCTACACAAATAGGGCATGGGATTATAGCATGCGTGCTGCTCACCAGTGTTGAGAAAACAGTTCTTAGCCAGCATCTCCAACAGTCGTCAATAGTTGTTCTAGAATGCGGCTCTATTTCAAGATGGCCGCTTGGGGTTTGAGTTATGACGTAGTTCACTGGATGGCCACTTTAAGTCATCCACAACAGGATGGCTAACTACATGTCAAGAACCAACCACATATGTAATGCCTGCGCACCCCTTCTTCTGACAGCACAAACTTCACAAAGGCACCTTTGTATCTTCTGGTGTTTGCTCGGTTATATTGTAGTTGAGTACTTCATTTCCGGAATCCCGCGTAAGAGGGCCGCATTTAATAGCTCAGGGTAATACATGTGCTACCTACACTTCTGTTCTGCCTGCACACCTCACGTGTTTACATCAGACCGCAGCAGCAACACTCCACGGACAGATGCCGCTTCTAGATCACACATTGCAGTCTCTTTACTGTGACAACGCACCAAGCTCCACTGCGTTCTCATTAGGTGTGCGCTGTATAAATTCCACACTCATACAACCACTGTACGGAATGGAAGGCAAATACTTCCGCCCACCTGCCTCCAAAAAATAAAAAAAAATAATCACGCCCCTGTGTTCGTTCAACCATGTCTCAACAAAAGCGTGTGGGCTAGCTCTCTGAGCCACCGCCGATGGGGACGGTCTGATTTGCAGTGAGTTTCCAGCGCCATCGAGGGAGCCCAGGGCTTGAATGCTTCAGCTGCAGAGCACAGTGCGTCACGTGCAGGTTATCACATGCGGGAGTTAAAGGGTGATCGAAGGGTTAATGCACCTGCTTATGTGTTGTGTTGGATGCAGGTCGCAGGCTCTCAAACAACGGTCGGTGGCAGGGGATTGTGTGCAACCCCCAGAACGTATTTGGAAAGATCTCGTTTCGGTCCTCCAAGGTCTGATCAAAACAAGTCAGTGCTGATATGTTTATATATAATGAGAGATTGTATTTTCAAATTCGGAAGTAGCGTTTGGCTATTTATTATGCGCACTCCCTGCCCGCCAACCCATTGTCTACAGAAGAAAAGCACCGTAAAAGCCATCAGTTTGAGCTTGTGCATAGTGATTTCTTAGATTCACGAAGACACAGTACAAGTGCTGCATGTCAACAGAAGCAACAAGCATTTACAATGCAATAGGTCTCGCAATGACATTATTTTGAGCTATTGACATTGTAAATGGCAATGTCTTTTAAAAATTAAAAGGCATTGTTATTTACAATACCAAAATCAACACCTATCGCATTGCATAGCGCAGTGTCCGTGAAGACGGCGCCGTGCTTATTAAAGTAAAAAAAAAAATGACAATGCCTTTTATGTTTTAAAAACCAAAACATAAAAAAGGCATTGCCATTTACAATGCCAATAGCTCAAACTCGCGTAAATGCGAGACCTATTGCATTGCAAATGCTTGTTCTTGTAAGGAACTGTGCAGTTGGTTGTTTATGTAGATTGGTGTCACTAGAGGCGAATCAGGAGCATTTAAAAGCGGATGATATGTTGCTGAAGGGAAGTGTATGGGTTAGAACACAAGATTCTGTTTTGGAGGGAGAGTGGAAAAGAGAAATGGCACATGATAAAATTCTGTCAACCTGTCTGCGTCATATATATAAGGGAGTGCCTAAGAATGGTTTGATAGAAGAAAATCTTAAGTAGTTTTTGGGCTGTAAAAGGTTCCTTTTTTATTTATTTATTTAATGCGATTTTATATAGCGCGAACATTACCCGAAGGTGTCAGAGCGCTTTACAAAAGAACCAGTTGCGTTACATAAGGACTTTGGATTACACGAGTTACATAAGAGATACAAACAGAAAAAAATTGCAAATGTACAAGTTGTAGAGTCACTCAAGGAGAAGATATAAACAGGATTCTTTTTTTGCAAATGTACAAGTTGTAAAGTCACTCAAGGAAGAGATACAAATGGATAAACTCTAAAATCACATAGGAATGGTAGTAAGTAAGAAGGGCTACTACATATACTAGTGGTTAGAGTTCTATATATACAAATCGTAAATTCACATAGGATTACATTTAACAGCGATTAGGCTTGGACAATTATATATTACATATTTACATATATATATATTTATGAGTTACAGAAGCATGGCTCAGGCATAGGGAAAAAGCAGGCAATGGGAGAGAAATTCAGGGGAGAGAGGAAAGGAATAGGGGAGGTAGAAAGAGAGTGAGGGAGGGAAGAGGTAGGGAGGGGGTGATGAGTGATGGGATCAGGGGCATCAGCATTATTCCCAAACGATGAGTAGATCCGTGGAGAAGAAAGACAATCGAAAGGTCGCCCAGCTAGAGACCGGCGGGACCGGAGGTACGGACCAAGGTCGCTAAGATGGCGGATAGGACAAGAGTGTCTTTAGGAGATGGTCCCAAAATGGCGGGGTGCATATGAGTCCTAGTCCAAAAGTTAAAAAAAAAAGAGTAGTTCTTACCTCCGCTCAAATCAAATCAAATAAATAAACCTCCAAATAGTTCCAGACGTCTTACGGGAGGCGAGGCAGGCATACTAGCAGTAGGGAAAAGCAGCAGCAGTCAAGTCCGGAGGCGGGGGAGGGTCAGGGGGAGAGAGCCTCAGCTCGGCTCCTCTGCGGCCATCCGGAGAAAATACAGAGGCATCGGCAGCGTTGCGACAGAATCCGCTGAGAACTGGTCGCCGGTGAAAAGGCGGGGAGGAGGAAGTCCTGGCAGCGGAAATGAGCGGGAAGCTGTGCCCGATGAGAGGGGAGGAAGAGGGAGATGGCTGTGCGTAGGGGAGCCTCAGCTCAGGCCCCTGAGTTCCGGCGGAGGTCCGCGTTGAAAGGCTCCTCACTTCAATGAGAGACGCTCGCACCATCAGCCCTGCCAGTGGTGGAGCGAGTTGAAATGGCCCTTATAGGTGGCCAGCAGAAGAGGACAATCATAGGCACCGGCAGCCCTGCCAGTGGGGGCAACCAGGGAGGACCTCACTCTGAATGCCCCTCCGTGCGCGCGATGTTAGCGGGAACGGCAGCGAGAGGGAGCACGTCCCAGCCCAAGGGAGAGCTCGACCAGCGATGGGGTGGTGTGTCCGACCAAGGAAAACAGTCTCGTCTCTGAGCATCAGGGGATGAAGGAGTTGTACTCCGGAGCGATGAGGCAGGAGCGTCGGGTCGCCTGAGGACGGCTCAAAGGGCCCAGTCATGGCGAGGGAGCGTCGGGTCGCCAGGGGTCGTCTCCCACGTCCGACCAGTTCCTGTGCCTGGGAGCTAAGTCCTTGAGACCCTCATGGCCTTGAGACCCTTACAGATGAGTAGTTGCGCTTTATAACCCTGATTGATTAATTGAGCTAGCTCAAGATGGCGGTCTCATGTTTATAAGTACAAAAAGTATTGTTCTGCATGATCTCAAGAAAAAGGTGATTGTTGGCTCGTGAGGGACATTTGGGCATAGTAAAGATCGGAGAGAGGACCAGGGAAGACTTCAGTTGGCCGGATCTAGATCTAGAAGTGGAAAGGTGTATCAGAATGTTTTTGTATGTTCAGATAATGTACAAAACCTAGTGGTGTGTCAGGAATTACCAAGGGGCCCATGGCCACAATATTCACTCTTGTGAATATTGTGCGGCTACTTAGAGGTGAGGGATCAACTCTCACCCAACCTGTTGGAAGCCATGTATGTGTATTTCCAGATGGTCTGAAATGTCTTGTGTGAGGGATATTTCACTCAGCGCAGTGATGATGTTCCTCGAGGGTATGGTATAAGAGATGGACTGCCAAGAAGCATTCTATTGGACAATGGTGTCAAATTTTGCTCCAAAGAGATAAAAGAATTTTTGAAACAACACGTCATTTAGCATAAGAAATGTTCTCTGTCCCTCCCAGAGACAAATGGAATGACTGAAAATTTCAACAAAATCATCAAGGAAGGGATCAAACTGGCTAGGGTCAATGGATCTTAGACTGGGGAAAGTAAGTACAAAAATGTTTGTTAGCCTGTCTTCTCTCTCCCCATGCCAGACATGAGTTGTTCAGAGGTAGGAAGCCCAACGCAAAACTGGTTCCCGGTTGCATGGCCGAGAATAAGGTTGCGTGAATGTGCCATTGGATGATCACTGGAGGAAGATGGAAACATAGAAAGATAAGACTAAGGAAAGTTTACTTTGATAAGAGGAAGGCAGTGAATGAGAGTGCAGATAGTACTGGGGACTAGATTAGAATTCAAGCACCCGTGAGGGCTATTTCTTGGTTCAGGCCTACAAAAGTTGTTAGATTAAAAAATGCTTTAAAGACGCCAGACGAACAAATTTGGAACATGAGCAGAGTTGTTTGTTTTGAATAGAAATCCTGGGAATCACATATTTCTTGCAGAATCACAACAGGATGTGGAAGTAGGATGTGCCAATTGCAGTTAAGGAGACTATGAAAAAGGGCTGAGAGGTTTGCCAAACAGCGCCCTGTCAGGACCAGGCAATGTCAAAGGAGACTGGCCTATCTAAAAGACAATGGAACGATTTAGAATTTTAAAAGAGGGTACTCCATTGCAATGCCAATGGAGTACCCTATTCACCAAACTCTCTATCTGCTTGCTCTGTTTTGGTTTGGCAGATTACCATAGTTAAGTTGATGGGAGTAAAATTTAGCACATCGACGTAAACCTTGCTCTGACACGAGGGAGTTCGGGCTATCGCAGGTAAGCCACCCGACTGTCCTCCCTATTTAGAGTAAGCAGTTGGATCGTTTTTGTTTTAACTGTCTCTCACCCCAAGAAATGTCCTGGTTGTGGGGGACAGTCAAAATAAAACAAGCATTGGCAAAGCCAATAGATCTTGTCAACACAAGGTAATGGCTTGGTCAATATTTTTTTAGCCAAGTTGTACAGCAGCACAGCTGCTTTGAATCACAGCTGAATGTTAAAAAAAAAGTGCTATGATGTGGCCGGTGCTATTTTATTGCTGGCAAGAGGGAGAGGGCAGGATGGGTGGCAACATGAAGGGAGTGGTGTGAGGGTGAAAAAAGCATAATGATGCAGCCAGCGCTGTCTACATAATAATGCTTTTTTTCTTGTTATGGCAGGTGGGTGGGGCAATAGAGACAATGGAGGGGTCAGGGCAACACAGACAATGGAAGGAGGGAGGATGAATGGGGACAGGGCAAGCCAACACAGACAAAAAAATGGATGGAGGGAAAGTGGGGAAATGCCAACAAGGACAACCAACAGAGGGAGGGAGGGAGGGAGATTAGGGACAAGCGAACAGAGGCATTGAATGTAGGAAGGGAGAGAGGAAAGGTGGGGGCAAGCCAACACCAACACGGACGAAGGTGGGAGATGGCAAGTCACCAGAGACAACGAACAAAGGAAGGGGAGAAGGGTTGGGCAAACCAACACGGACAACAAACTGAGGAACAAAGGGAGGGAGAAAGGGAGAAAGGGTGGGAGCTAGCCAACAATGAACTGGGGAGTGTGGCAGGGTGGAGGCAAGTCAACACAGACAACGAATAGAGGGATCAATGGCAGGGCATGCCAACATGGACAATAAAAGGGTGGAGTGTAGATAGGGGCAAGCAGAAGGACAGGAAACGGACATGGAGGAGAGAGAAGAACATAAGGTAGCCAGCTGAAAAAGACACACTTTTGAAGAGTGTGATGGAGCAAGGTTTCATAAATGAAACTTGCTTGTATTCAATCCTCCTCACAGTATTAATTTATTAAACTTGTATTGTTAATACTAACCTTTGCATTCACGACACAAAAAGAAAGGGATGCTTGCCTATGTGTTTTACTAATGAATAACGCTTGTCTGTAATCCAAAATGGCCGCTATGCGCGGGAAAACTCAATGCGCATGTCGCAACCATATCACATGGTGTGACGTCTTTCTTTGCTTGGTGGGAAACTTCTGCTTCTGCGCAGTGTGCATTAAAATGGCTGCTTGATGTTTTCACATGCTTCTGCTTGCTCTCATGTCATTATTAAATTGTCGTTTCTTAACGCTACTAACGCGGGATAGTATATATATTCAATTGGGAATAGAATAGAAATAGTGGGTATACAGTGAAACATTTTATTTGTGATTCTAATATTTTCTTCTTGCACTTTTATTAGTTCGTAAACTTGGGCCTGGGTTGGTGACCTGAAACTCGAGAGGCAAATGGTTCTGCGCATGTGCCTTGTGTGCCTGCCAAATGAAGTCAACCTGGACGAAGTCCAAGGCCGTAACCTGATGGCCGAAGATGTTGTACTAGCACTTTCCTGTCACACATTGATACAATGTCTATGAAAATTGGTTTACATTTGTCATGAGATGGGTGGGAAATAAAGCGAATGTATTAATTTGAAGGGGTGGGAACGTAAAGACAATAGGCTTTACAATTTAGGCCAAATCAACATGGTGCGAGAATCCACCTCCTGTCCCTGTCCAATCAGAAGTAGTGGTCCCATATTTTAGCAACATTAAGGGGAGGTACATGGGCGTAGAAGGGTATAATAGATATAGAATTAGCTAATTAGTTAGCACAGGAGCACAGGAGAGCTGACTCTCAGAACACACAGAAGATCCCCAGACTGACAAGCTGATCGGTTGCTGACTGAATCCCTGTCCAGAAGAGGTCCTGAGGAGGGGGCGGCGGAGTCCATTAGAAGGAAGGCACGGGAGAATCGAGAAAAGTCGAGTATCAGAGAGGGGAACGACGCAGGCGTCGTTGTAGAGAGGTCACCGGTCCGGTCCTGATCCTGGAAGAAGTCTTTGCTCTTCATCCTTCCTGGGTCCTATTCTTTCAACTCCTTGGCTAAGGGGTTTGGTTCTCGCACTTAGGTAAATATAATGCAACCTTTAGTTGCGCTGCTGTCTCTATCTTCTCCTCTTCTTTAAACCCCGTCATTGATTAGCAATAATCATTTCTATGCTTAATCTTGGGTATTGCGATTAAGTACCATGTGGCTCTGTATTTTACTCTGCTAAATCTTTAGATAAACATTTCAAAACTTCCTGACTCAGTGGTTATTTCAGGATTATGTACTATAATGAATGTCACTCATTTTAAACTTCCCAATTAGCAAAGGATTCATTGGTAAGTCATTACTCTTCAATCAGAAGGTAATTGGTAGCAGGGATTTTGATAGAGAGTAACAACTGATAAAACCCAGCGTAAGTATTAGCGTAGTATGAATGTATGGGCCCAAGTGAGTATCTAGTGTATGAATGCTGTTTGCTAATATCGCGCTGGATCAGTTTTCTGGTAATCAGAGGATGGTTACTTTTTGTTAATTGGGTAATGAGAATTTTATTTGTATTTTTATGAACTAACATCCGCTTAAATTTTGAGTTTTGTTTTATGTTGTCCAGAATACCCCGGGGTAAAAGGAATAGCGGATGGTAAGTGAGCCATACTGCAGTGAGGTTATCTGTCAGGCAGAATTAGTACTGAAAAGTTAAGCAGGACTTTCAGTACTCGTTAGGGATTCTATGCGTGTGAGTAATAGCAAAAGAGTACGCTGGTGAAAATTTGATGTTATATCACCTAGAAAGGGTAACATTGGAGAAGTAACAGGTACTTCTGGAGCTTGTGTGAAGAGTAGACGGAAGTGTTTTACTCGTAGTGTATGTTTAGTAAACGGAAAGGTTTTACTAAGTGTGAGAGAAAACTATCTTTTCTATTTTAGAGAAACTGGCACGATAGCAAATGTTTTATGTTGTTACTGAAATTTAATTAAGATTTTTGAGAAAATAAGTTTGCGTACATTTTTGTAAAGGGAGGGTCAGTTGCCGGAGAGGGAGCTGACGTCACAAAACGCCGCGCTGGGATTGGTTGAATCAGCGGGTGTGGAAAAACCCTTGTAAAGGAGGGGTCAGTAGTCAGGAGTAGTACTGACGTCACAGGTGCCGCGCTGGGATTGGTTAAACCAGCAAGGACAGAAAAGAGCAGATTGTAAAGGAGGGGTTGACAGATAAACGTCACCAAAAGGCCGCGCAAGGATTGGTTCAGAAATAAAAGTTAGCAGAGACTTGATTGGTTGATATTTTAGAAGCTAAAATCTTAGTGGATAAAGATTGCATGTTAAAACGCGATCCGACTTTAACAGGAACTCGTCCTGATAGGAGATTCCTAGGTTTTGCAGAATATAATTTTGTACACCGAAGATTAGATAGAATGTACGGAGAGAAGAGAAAAATGTCCTTTCTGCAAAAGATTAAGAACTATTTTAAAAAGGATAAACCACTCAAAACTAGAGAAGGAATTATTATTCCACCAGCTAAAACGCCCGCTTCATTCATGATGATGGAGAGAGGTTATCATACTTGTGTATGGATGGAGAATTGGATAGAATATACCAAAAATGATGGAATATTAGCATTTCCCGAGAATGGTACCTTCAATGGAAGGATTCTTCAAAATTTGAGATTGAGGATGAATGACTTAGAACCCAGACCTAGATTAACTCAGTACGAAGCTCTAGAAGAATGGGAAACCGAGGCATTTGAGCGGGACCGATCTAGAAGTAATAGGAGTTATCCAGGATTTTTTCACAGATATCTACGTGAGTCTAGGGACGGTCAGATGAAACAATGGAGAAGGGCAATGATTACAGAAGGATTATATCCATTGTTCTCAGCAGAGGAGAAATTAGGAAGTAAGTGCACAGAAAAGACAAAACATTTAATGAGAAATGAGGAGTCTGAAGACGAATTTATGGAGGAAATGTTAAGAAATCCCCCACCATATCAGGAAGGGACAAGTGGATGCACCCCAAGTGCACCACCAAAAACTCCATTAGTGCCACAGGTAATGCATGAATTCACCACTAGTAGAATACTTCATGACAAAGAAAAAGAAGCCCTAGAAAAGACCAGAACAGAATTAATACAGAAAATAACTCAGATAAAAGTACATACTGATTCGTTGACCATACCTGTAACAATTGGTCCAGTAGTTCCATTATATGGTAATCAGGGAAGCTGTCCTCCACCGATACTTACACCTACTGCTGTGAATAATCCCAAACCTGAAGATCCAGTTATAATTGAGGATCAATTTAGTGACTGTGAATCCACAATATCACTCATGGACTTGCCTATTCGAGGTTCTGTAAATAGCACTCCCAGAAAAGATGTACCTGGAGGTTCAAAAGATGTAAGTTTAATAACTTCATCGGGAGCAAAAAGTGCCACCATAGTAACACCTGAAGATCTAGAAAGATGGGTGCAAGGGTCAGTTAAACAGTGCACACCTCCGAAAATAATGGACATTCATAAATTGAAAGTCGAATTAGAAGAAATAATAGCAGGAAATGTAGGACTAGAACGCTTAAATACCTATGATGAAGAAGAATTATTGTTCCTGTGCAGGAGTATCACCAGAAATGTAAGGTTATTCCATGAAAAATTATCCAATTTAGCACTACAGATGGGAATAGAAATAGGGAGATCAAAGGTACTACAGAAACCCTATAGAGCAGAATTTTCAGACAAAGATTTAGAAAATATGAATGCCTCTGGAAGAAGATTACAAATAAGAGAATTAATGTTAGTTTTGCAAAAATGGGGAGACCTAGATAAATGGAAAACTAGGTGGGCCAAGAAAAAGGAAGAAGCACGAACAAGTAGAACAGCATCAGAATATGTGATGAAAGAAACAGGGAAAGCAGACCAGATGTATCCAATGCGAGAAGTTGCGGGAGGAGGATATGTACATGTCCCATGGAGCAGACAGGATATTTTGTCATTTACGAATGATTTTCCAAAATTGAGAGAAAAACCAATTGAATGGTACAAGCAGGTTGAAAGGTTTGTGAAGGTGTCAAAGGTATTGTTGAAGGACTTAGATGGTTTGTTTGACATAGTGGTACCTGCCGATTTGTGGACAGATTGTAAAATTACAGTCGATTGGCCTAGTGATGAATATCCTAGAGATCCGAAGACAGGTGCCCCGTCAAATGATGTGATGAAAAAGTATCAGCAGGTGATAACTTACCTGAAAGGGAAAATACCACCGAAAGAAACAGATTGGGTAAAAATAGATCGAACTACCCAAGAAGCTAATGAATCAGTACATTCTTACTATGAGCGTCTATTGCAGGTATTTAAACAGTATAGTGGATTTGAGGACATTGGAGACAAAAACATGAGTCAGTTTGTGTATCGATTTGTTTATGGTTTAAAGCCAGAAATTTGTCAGATGATTAAACAGCATATGCTGTGTTGGCAGGGAAAGCCCATAGATGAGATTCTGAAGTATGCAAAATATTGTGGAGACGATATTGAGGATAGACACAAGAAATTGCAGGAAAAAGTGATGTGGGCTCAGGTGAAAATGGCTGAGAAAGCAGGGAATTAATTTGGAAAATCCGAGTGAAAATCAAGGAAAAGATTCTGGAACGAATGGTGATACTGGGAATGGTGGAAAGTTTAGAGGACGAATGAGTAGAGAAGAAGCTAAAAAGAAATTTCCTTGTCATGGATGCGGAAAATTGGGGCATTGGAAGGATGAATGTAAAAAGATTCGGAATAATAATGGCCCAAATCAAAATTTAAATCCACAGACGCAGAATGACTCACAGCAGGGTGCAAATCCTCAGAGTCAGTTGCCACCTGCACCTATTCAGGGTAATGTAAGCAGAGCAAAGCATGGTACAGACATCGGATATCCAGGAGGAAGTGGTAAGAATGATTATATGACATCACAATTTCTTTTGCAGGACGATTTCTGTCAATACAGTCCATGACGGTGCCTAGGAGAGGGGAAGAAGGAGTGCATACTTGGCGCATCCTTACAGGTAGATCAGTCAGGTCCATATGTTGAAGGGAATGTGAAAGGTAATAATATTACTTTCCTTTTGGACACTGGTGCTACCCGGTCTACTGTGAGAACAGCAGACATTCCAGACCTTCCTCTCTCTGGTGAAAATATCCAAGTAGTGGGGGTAGCTAATCAGCGGATTAGAACACCTCTTACCGAACCCATGGAAGTTAAAATTGGAAACTTCAGAGAAATGCATCAATTTGTAGTATGTGATTCCAGTCCAGTAAACTTATTAGGTAGGGATTTGTTGTGCAAGATGAATTGTACCATTTTCTGCACACCCGATGGTGTGGCAGTTCAGACACCAGATGAAGACCATGTATATAAAATTATGATTGCAAAACAAGGTACAGAAGTGGATGAGATGTTTTCGTTAATAACAAAAGATGAGTTGCCAGAAGAATTAAAAGGTACAGTAAACCCCATAGTATGGGATTTCACCGGAAAGGAAGTAGGACTTATGGCTAAAATAGATCCAGTTAAAATTACTGTAAAGGAAGGTGCAATTTTCCCAAATACCAGACAGTACAAAATGAGTGCAGAAGTAAAAGCAGGAGTCATTGAAGAAATAAATCGAATGGTAGAACAAAACATACTAAAAGAAGTAATGAGTAGCCCATGTAATTCACCAATAATGGGATTAAAGAAACCTAGTGGAAAATATAGGATTGTTCAGGACCTGAGGAAAATAAATAAGATTGTAGAACCATGTTGTCCCATAGTACCAAATCCTGCAGTAATTTTATACCAGATTCCGTGGAGTGCAGGATGGTTCACAGTAATTGATTTGTGTCAAGCGTTCTTTTCAATACCATTACATCCAGACAGCCAGTATCTTTTCTCATTTAAATTTGAGAACAAAGTTTATGTGTGGAATCGTGTTCCTCAGGGGTACACAGAAAGTCCTTCTATTTTCAACCAGATACTGAAAAAGTGCCTTGAAAAACTAGTGATGCCAGGAAGCTCAGTTTTAGTCCAATATATCGACGACTTATTGGTGGCATCGAACACCAGAGAGGACTGTGTTGTTGATTCCATAGCATTATTAAATCTTTTGGCAGAAGAAGGGCATAAGGTCTCACCTGAAAAATTGCAATTCTGTACAACAGCTGTTAAGTATCTGGGACACCAAATTGAGAGAGGAAAAAGAAGAGTAACAGCTGAAAGAGTAGCTTTAATAAAGAAAATGCAAATGCCTGTAACACAAAGACAAGTGAGAATGTTCCTAGGAATAGTAGGTTACTGTCGACAATGGATACCAGGATTTTCCATGTTAGCTAAGCCCTTAATTAACATGACAAAGAAGAAAGCAAAGGACCCTGTGGAGTGGGAGGATGAAAGTGTAGAAGCTTTTGTAAAATTGAGAAATGCCCTATGTTCAGCACCTGCCTTAGGCATGCCTGATTATAAGAGAGAATTTGCATTGTTCTGTCATGAGAGAGAAAATTGTGCACTTTCTGTCCTAACTCAGAGACATGGACTAGAAAGACGTCCTATAGCATATTTTTCTGCTACATTGGACCCAGTAGCAGCCGCGTTGCCAGGATGCCTAAAAGCAGTGGCGGCTACTTGTTTGAGCATTGAACAAAGTGAGTCGATTGTGATGGGACACCCTGTAAAAGTGTATGTTCCACATGCAGTTGTCATTCTGTTGACAAGAACCCGAACTCAGCATCTTACTCCTAGTCGGCTGACTAAATATGAAAGAATAATAATGGGTGCTGAAAATGTGAACATGGTAAGGTGTACTATAATAAATCCAGCAACCTTACTACCAGACCCATGTCATGAGAGAATTAAAGATGATGAAGACGATGAACATGATTGTATACAAATTACAGAATTATGCACAAAACCACGCCCAGATATAGAGGAACAGCCTCTTAAAAAGCCAGACAGGGAGCTATTTGTTGATGGTTCATGTCAAAGACATGAAGATGGTAAACTAACTGCTGCCTATGCGGTATGTGAATTAACTGGAATAGTTGAAGCATCCTATTTACCAGGAGTCAAATCTGCACAAGTAGCTGAATTGATTGCGTTGATAAAAGCATGCAAAATTGGGAGGAATCAGAGAGTAACCATATTTACAGATAGCCAATATGGTTACGGGGTTGTGCACGATTTTGGCCAACTATGGATGCAGAGGGATTTCATGACTTCTTCAGGATCCCCCATTAAAAATGGACAATTTGTAAGGGAATTGCTAGAAGCAATACAATCACCAAAAGAATTGGCTGTGGTGAAATGTGCCGCACACCAGTCAGGAGATGACTGGGTGGTAGTCGGCAACAGATATGCAGATCTGGTGGCTCAACATTGTGCCAAAACCAGAATGTCAGTCAATAAGAGGGTGGAAAGAATGGGAATCAGCTGCCAACTTATGCTGTATATGCCACCTGAAACTTGGAATGAGGTGAAGAAATTGCAAGATGAGGTTGATGAAAGTGAGAAGAATTTGTGGATCAAAGTGGGTTGTTCCCAAAGAGGAGATGATGAAGTGTGGATCAGTGCTGATGGCAGACCAGTCATGCCAGACTGTTTACTCTCACAAATGGCTAGAATGCATCATGGAGACACACACATAGGGAGAGATGCAATGATTAGGCTGTTCAGACAAAATTGGTACAATCCCAAATTCAGGGCTGTTGCAGAGAGTCTTTGCCAGAGATGTCTAACTTGCCAGATGCATAATCCGGGGAGGAAGACAGTAATTGGATTTGGGAAAATTGGAAAGGCAGAGGGTCCATTTATGAGACTTCAGTTTGATTTCATACAGTTACCACCATGTAGAGGGCTGAAATATGTACTAGTCATAGTGTGCCTGTTTTCAAAGTGGGTGGAGGCTTACTCTACTAGGAGAAATGACAGCATTACAGTTGCAAAACTGTTGCTACGAGAGCTCATTCCTAGGTTTGGTTTTCCAGTAACTTTGGAATCAGATAGAGGAAAACATTTTAACAGCGAAGTGATTCAAATAATCTGTGAAGCATTTCAAATCAAACAGAAACTGCACTGTGCATATCGTCCAGAAGCTTCTGGAGTGGTTGAACAATTGAATGGCACTATAAAGTCAAGACTGGGAAAAATGTGTGCATCAACATCATTAGAGTGGCCAGATGCATTGCCACTCGTTTTAATGGGACTCAGAAGTATACCTGACAGAAACACAGGATTGAGCCCACATGAAATAATGATGGGAAGAGCAATGAGACAAACACATGTTCCCACAAACAAACTGGTGAATATATCTGATGATATGGTTCTGGACTATTGCAAAGGATTGGCTGACCTAGTGCGTTCTGTCTCTCATCAGGTTGGAGAAGACGCAGTTTCCAGGCAGCCCGAGCAAGAACATGATCTGAATCCTGGTGACTGGGTGGTAGTGAAGAATCACACCAGAGAAACGTGTCTATCACCTAGATGGGGCAGACCGTGTCAAGTCATACTGACAACGAATACAGCAGTGAAGTGTGCCGGATTTCCTAATTGGATTCATGTAAGTCACACCAAGAGAGTACCAGATCCCGAGGAAGAGAATCCTCAGACAACGCCAATCACTGAAGAGGCTGAAGGTTGCCCAGCTGTAGGATCTCAAGTTCGAGATTCCAGAGAAGCTGAAGAAGAACAACCGAGCACAAGTCAGGATTGGATACCAGTGGTAGAAGTTCCTGAAGTATACCACAGAACAAGAAGTCAAGTGAAATTGAAAGAAATTGAAGAAGATCAGATAGGTGAAGAAGAAGCAGTTCAGGAACAAGAAGAAAAGACATTAAGAAATCCTGAACAAGGTCAGATAGGGAAAGAAAACTGGACTCAAAACAGTGAAGACCTAATAGACTTTGATCAGGGACAGACAGGTCTAGAAGAATCCGGTCAGGCTGCAGAAGTTCACAGTGCAATAAGCCCTGATCAGAACAAGTTAGATCAAGAAGAGTACACAGAAGAAGAAAACCTTGAAAAACATGAACTTGAAGAAATAAACAAAGAACAAGGTCAGTTATTGGAAACTCACAGCGGAGCTGTTACAGAGAAACCAATCAGACCTGAAAAAGACAAAACAGAAGAAAAAGTAATCAAAGAAAACAAACCAGTACTAAGCAGTGAAATTAACGAGATCGCTGAAGACGAAAACAAAGAAACAGTGCCAACAAAGAAAACAAGAAAAGGAGATCATTGGCAGAGTGTCATTAAAAGAGTGAAGTACCACATAACAACCAGAAGTGAAGATCCAGATCAAGTACCTGAAGTATCAAGTCAAACCGAACAAGAAAATAAAACTGTGAAAAGAAGAAGCAAAAGACTGAAACTTGTGAATAACAAATTCAAGGGTCCTGACTGGACTTATATCATCCTTGAAGATTTTGAAAGCTCAGAATCAAGTGACAGTGGTGGCGAAGGAACAAGTGCAGAATTGACGTACGAAGAAGAAACAAGACCACCCTGACTAAGCAAAAGAATAAGCTAAAGAAAAGAAGAAAAGATAAGAAGAGCAATCTTCCTTGTCGAAAAATGCCTGACGATAGAGTTACTGGGAGACCAAAACAGAAATGTTGTAGAAGATGCTGTGCAATATGCATATGTAGTCTAGTAATGGTGCTTATAGTATGGTTAGTCCTGATTGTAGCAATTCCTTACCTGATGATAATAGATAAAAAGATTAATAATGAAACTAAGGGAAGGACAGCAAACATGAAGGGCAATAGAGTAGAACTAATGGCAGAAGATGAGGCAGAAATTAATCATGAAGTAGCTGACAACGACACTAGTATGAAGTTACCCGAATCAGTAGCAGAAGGATTAACATACCATCACTTACCACTGACATATGGCATATCATGTAGTGTTTTGTCTAGTTTATTTTATAGAACAGGGAAACTTCAGTATTATTATTCAAACTTAGATGTGATATTTTCTGAGGTTCCGATTCGCAAAAATATGAACCCAGTGCTTAGTAGTCAAGACGCACAGTTTATGGGAGAATTTTTCTTAACAATGAAATCAATAGACATAACACATGCACATAGACACAATCTAACATGTTCTTTACTTGAAGAAGAAAAGATATTTTTGAATTTAGTAGAAGATAGAAGACAAGATTTTCAAAAGAAAGCTTCTGAGCATAAGGCTCATTTGCCACCTTGGGCTGAGAAAGAAGGGAGTTACACACCTGGCAAGGCTCAAGCTGCTATGGCTCTGGATTTCGTAAAGACAGGGAAAATTGTCTTCATAGGTTAAAGACTGATTATAACAATGTTTTCATCGGTACCAGTGAATGTGAACACAATTTTTTAATTCTTGGAGGTTGGGGACTCAAAGGAGGAACAGATTCAGTTTTTCCTGGAATCTATTATGTGTGTGGGAATAAGGCTTACTTTAGGCTTCCTGCACGGTGGTATGGAAGTTGTTATTTTGGAATAGTATTTCCAAAGATATACCACGTAAAAAGAAACACTGGGAGCAATGAAAACAATAACGAATTAATACGTAGTAAAAGAGCTAGTTTTTCAGAAATTGTAGGTGATATATTTGGTGCATTGATACCTTCAGTGGGAATAATTCTGAACTCAAGGAAAATATGAAAATTGTCTACAGTAGTTGATCGTTTATCAACGGATACTGCTGGAGGATTTCTAATGATTAATGCGGAAATGGTTGCGATTAGATCTATGGTTATGCAAAATCGACTTGCTCTTGATATTATATTGGCAAAAGAGGGCGGAGTCTGTAAATTATTGAAGACAAAACATTGTTGCACTTATATTCCTGATAAGAGTGCAGAAATTGGAACGTGTATACAGAATATAACTAAACTTGAGAAAGAACTTAAACCACTGGAAGTTGATAGTGTATGGGAAAGATTGACAAATAGTATCTCGTCAATTGGAACCTGGTTTGCTAATGTAGGAAAAGGACTTATAGGTCAAATATTAGTACCCTTAGCAGGGATAGCAATAATAATTTTGGCAATAACAATATGGTGCAAATGCTGTAAAAAGAATGGAACGTATAAGGTGACAGGAAGAGGAAAGAAACGAAAGGTAGATGAAATCGAACTTGAAGAATGGAGAAGTGAATTATACAAGAAATTAAAAGGAGATTGTAAAAATAGAAAGAGTAAAGATGAGAATGAAGTAATTTGCTAGAAGTTGGCATCTGATTGAGGGTAATGTTTTTGATGGCTCAGAAACGCCATCAGAGAGGGGATTGATGGAGCAAGGTTTCATAAATGAAACTTGCTTGTATTCAATCCTCCTCACAGTATTAATTTATTAAACTTGTATTGTTAATACTAACCTTTGCATTCACGACACAAAAAGAAAGGGATGCTTGCCTATGTGTTTTACTAATGAATAACGCTTGTCTGTAATCCAAAATGGCCGCTATGCGCGGGAAAACTCAATGCGCATGTCGCAACCATATCACATGGTGTGACGTCTTTCTTTGCTTGGTGGGAAACTTCTGCTTCTGCGCAGTGTGCATTAAAATGGCTGCTTGATGTTTTCACATGCTTCTGCTTGCTCTCATGTCATTATTAAATTGTCGTTTCTTAACGCTACTAACGCGGGATAGTATATATATTCAATTGGGAATAGAATAGAAATAGTGGGTATACAGTGAAACATTTTATTTGTGATTCTAATATTTTCTTCTTGCACTTTTATTAGTTCGTAAACTTGGGCCTGGGTTGGTGACCTGAAACTCGAGAGGCAAATGGTTCTGCGCATGTGCCTTGTGTGCCTGCCAAATGAAGTCAACCTGGACGAAGTCCAAGGCCGTAACCTGATGGCCGAAGATGTTGTACTAGCACTTTCCTGTCACACATTGATACAATGTCTATGAAAATTGGCTTACATTTGTCATGAGACGGGTGGGAAATAAAGCGAATGTATTAATTTGAAGGGGTGGGAACGTAAAGACAATAGGCTTTACAATTTAGGCCAAATCAACATGGTGCGAGAATCCACCTCCTGTCCCTGTCCAATCAGAAGTAGTGGTCCCATATTTTAGCAACATTAAGGGGAGGTACATGGGCGTAGAAGGGTATAATAGATATAGAATTACCTAATTAGTTAGCACAGGAGCACAGGAGAGCTGACTCTCAGAACACACAGAAGATCCCCAGACTGCCAAGCTGATCGGTTGCTGACTGAATCCCTGTCCAGAAGAGGTCCTGAGGAGGGGGCGGCGGAGTCCATTAGAAGGAAGGCACAGGAGAATCGAGAAAAGTCGAGTATCAGAGAGGGGAACGACGCAGGCGTCGTTGTAGAGAGGTCACAGGTCCGGTCCTGATCCTGGAAGAAGTCTTTGCTCTTCATCCTTCCTGGGTCCTATTCTTTCAACTCCTTGGCTAAGGGGTTTGGTTCTCGCACTTAGGTAAATATAATGCAACCTTTAGTTGCGCTGCTGCCTCTATCTTCTCCTCTTCTTTAAACCCCGTCATTGATTAGCAATAATCATTTCTATGCTTAATCTTGGGTATTGCGATTAAGTACCACGTGGCTCTGTATTTTACTCTGCTAAATCTTTAGATAAACATTTCAAAACTTCCTGACTCAGTGGTTATTTCAGGATTATGTACTATAATGAATGTCACTCATTTTAAACTTCCCAATTAGCAAAGGATTCATTGGTAAGTCATTACTCTTCAATCAGAAGGTAATTGGTAGCAGGGATTTTGATAGAGAGTAACAACTGATAAAACCCAGCGTAAGTATTAGCGTAGTATAAATGTATGGGCCCAAGTGAGTATCTAGTGTATGAATGCTGTTTGCTAATATCGCGCTGGATCAAGTGCTTAAATCCAAAGAAAAAGAAGCCCCTAAAAAAATGAGCAGTGAAGGACACATGTAATGTGTCTATCTTCCAGGCAAGGGACAAACACACGAAGAGGATGGAAGCCTAAGGCAGCTGACCAATAAGAGGCAACCAAATGAGAGTCACAGTGAAGCCAACCAGTGGTACACAATGGGTGGTCTCTAAGCTCACTGATGGAAAACAAAAGGTCTTAAAGAGATGGTGCATGTGCTGTCTAGGCGAGGCCTAAAAATGACCACACACCATGGGAGAAAACTCTAAATCGGGCCCTATCTTTAGTTTTCCAGCCATTTGGATGTTCCTTCTTTCTTAAAATGTTCTACTGTTTTCCACTATTTTATAAATGTTCTTGTTTTGTGTGGTTTTCCTCTATCTGTTTTTGTTCTGTGCTAGGTTCTGTTTTGTTTGGGAAAAGGTGAAGGAACAGTCTTCTTTATGTATGGTGAAGAAATGTAGTATCCTTTTCTGTGTCTATGACAGGAAACCTCTTTGTTTGTTTGTGCATTCTAGAGTGCTTCTCCCTGAAGGATTTCAAATGTGACCGTTACTAGGCTATGGATGAGGTGAGAAGTAAACACCCTTCTGTCATCTTAGCTGTGCTTTCTGACTGTCTCTCAGAGACGTGCAGTCTTAACAAGCCTCCTTCCATAATAGAACCCTAAATCCCTGCAAGAATTATAAATTACCATTGAATTATTTTTTTCCTTCACTTACCAATCTTGTTGTGCATGACCTACTCTCCTTTTAATTTCTCTTATTTAAAAAGTGTGCCCCCGGTTTAAAGGTATCTCCAATGAATTGATCACATCTCATAGCTTATAATTATTCTATGTCTTAAACTGGATATTGCATGACTGTCTACTGTCTGTACTCCAAACTCCTCTAACTTATGTATCACTGGATCAATTATATTGCATGAATTAACAAATCTCTTTTTATTTCGTCTAGCTGTTATTAATAACACTACCAAAAATGGCTTGAATGCATGTAACCATTTCAGAACACAAAATTAAAACCAATAACCACTGAGCAGCAAACAGGTACTCTGGGACAAGGATTACCTGCACATCTATTTTTTCATTTCAAGCACTGGCACAGAAGTAACCCTTTTCTGCTAGAGACTATCATGTAGCCCAAATTAGGAGAGAGGCCACAAGCCTATAAAACAAAAGTGTAGAGAAATTATTTTCTTTAATTCAGCCGAACTGGCAGGGGAAGCTCCTCCGGAGAGGCGGAGGAGCGCCCCCAACTGCTCTCAAAACAGCGGAAAAGGGAAAAATAAAATGCTAATAACAATGTTATTATCTTTTTATTTTTCGTTGCTACTGGGCCAGGTTAGGGTGGGGCGGAGCTGGTGGCACAGGGAGGAGGAGTGGATCGTGTACTTAAGTGCGCATGACAGTTTGGCTGGCCGTCTTGGCCCGGCCAAATAGTCATGCGCACTTGGAATGTTCACCACCGGGCTGTAATACCAAGCCTGGGTGGAAAATATGCACAGGCTCCTTGTCCCCGTATGAGCGCCGAACCACGGCGCTCAGACCAATCACAACGCTGCATTGCAGCGTTGTAATTGGCTTAGGGAAGCCTGTGTGCTTCCTGCTTCTTCCGAACTCGGAGTCAGGAAGAGAAGCAGAAGGACGACGAGGAGAGACGGCAGAAGAGGTAAATGTTTAAAAAAATATATTTTCTAACCCCCCCGCCCCTGTTTCCTACCAACCGCCACTGCGAACTCGGAGTATCAACAGAAGAGGTGTAGTGCTCCAGTCAGAGCTTAGAAATAGAGCAGCCCAGAAGCCTAGGCAAGCATCAGAATTCAGAAGCACTAGCTAGAATTTGTAAACTTCTATCAGCGTGGAAGTATGCACCTCCATCTATACTCATACCTCCTTTACCAATCCAAGTGATGGCTCCACATAAGTGCTCCACAAGTATTCTAGAGGAATAGAGACCATTCATTGTGTAAGAGTATTTACAGTTTTCTTGTTCAAACTTTTAAAGTCATCCAATTGCTTTTGAAGTCTTAGACCAACATTTTGAGAAGTGAGCCAATAAGCTAAGAGAGAGAGAAACGTGCTGCAAAATGATTTCAGTGGAGAATGGATTTTTTTCTAATGTACCAACAAAACATATTTGCTGTGTTACATATTGCGGGAACAGTAACTCATTTTTCGTTAGATTTCCTTCAAAATTGCAATGTGCAAACCTGACTTTACATGGCCTTAGCAGCCATAGAAATGTCCTCTGGTGAGGGTGGGATGCATACATATGGTCCAAGATGGCACCTAACAGCCCTTCTCACATGCCTGTAGTGATAAACTGTGCATGTGTAGCTTGATGCGGAAGGATGACATCCGCAGCTTCTAATCTAAGCCCTGTCACTAACAAGGGAGCCCTTCATGCAATGACCACACACTCCACTCTTGTAATAGCAAAAAAGGCCACTTATTAAGACAGGTTTGTAGGATGGCTTCGTCAACTTACAGAATGCATTATAGACCAAACCTCGCTAATACATTGGAATTCTTGTCTTTCCCCCTCCCTAAAACTCACGATTTGTGAATATTGCATCAACAACAACCCCCATGCTCTTCCTCCTCTTTCCTTTCTTCCTCTATTCACCTCCTGTTTGTTGATTTCCCCAATCTCTCTCAATCACACCCACAGCAATCATCCCCAAGCAAGTTCCCCTAGAGTTGCTCTAAAGACCCAAACTTCCTAAAAATATCGAATCCAAATTCATCATGACAACAAATTTGTAAAACAAGTAACAACTGCTCAAGTTCAGCAAATGCCACTGGATCTCTTAAGGACATTTTTGAACCTTGCTCTCTTCTCCACCCTTTATTAACTCTTCTCACTAACTCACCTTCTGCTGGATCAGAACCCCACCACAGCTTCCCATAAAAGGATATGCACGTCAATTTGACAGCTATTGTGCTATGTGATCGACCTTTTGCAACCAATGACATCACTCTTTTTCAACTCTGTAATTGCAACCCGTAGGCTCTGTATTTCCATGTGAATGAAATTCGCGCCAAGACTGCAGATAATTTCTTCACATAGATGACGCCATTGACCTTTCTACTAACTCCGATACTCTCATTCCCCAAAGCCCAAATGTTCTGCGGCATTTCTGTCTTCCCATTGTCTGCACTAGCAGCCAATCTGTGAAACCTCTGCCACTGTGAATGAGATAATGCATCAGCTATATTATTGTTCACCCCATGGGCATGTTGTGCTTTGAAAACAATGTAAAGCTGCAAACACCTTAACATGAATGTGCGTAACAATCTCAACACTCTCACATCTTTGGCCTTCTGGTAAATAACTAGATCCACAACGGTCATATTATCAACATTGAACATAACAGTTCTCTTTGCCAGTTCAATTTCAAGGAAAGCAATGCTCCGGTCTTGTTTTAACCAATGTTGGTCCAATTTTCAGCACACCAACGACCTTCCCAGAAAATGTCAAAATCTCTTGCACCTGCCACATCAGGAAACATTTGCACTTGCCAAATGGTATCTTCCTCCAGGAAATATAATGAAACACCATTACAATTCTCCAAAAATCTAAAGTCAACCAGGTATATAAATCTGCTCTTACTGCTGCTGACAAACGAATCCTGTGATGTGGCAGAGAAACACCTGACATAGAAAAACCTAGACTTCTGCAAAAAGTTCTGCTTTGACGACTCTGGAAGGAAAATTTAGATAGCCCAGAAATCTTTGCGCTTTCCTTAATTCTAGCTTGTGATCTTCAACGGCTGTTTTAAAAAATTAATGAATTTCCTGCACTTTGCCTTCAGGTTATCTTGCTACCATCTCAATGGTATCCAACTCAATGCCTAGTAACATAAGAATAGAAGAAGGGCCCTCAGTTTTATCAGGAGCCAATGGTATGCTCAAGTCAAAAGCAATTTTGGGAAACATTGTAAAGCATGTAGGTGCTGGCCAGAATCCTGTCGACCCACAAAAAGAAAATCATTGAGGTAATGACATGCCAATTTATATCCACTCTGTTTCATGAATAGACATTGTAAGAAAGTGTGTTTTGAATAAAGCACAGGATATTGCATAACCCATTGGCAGTACTTTGTCCACATATACGGCTCCACCAAAATGCATCACCAACAAAACAAAATCAGTGGGTGTACAGGTAGCACCCTGAATGCCAATTGTATGTCACTTTTTACCAACTCTGTGTCATGCTTGCCGGCTCCGATCCTGGCGAACTACAAACATGGCCGGTCCTGCTACCGCGCATGTGTGGGAACTGGCAATAGAGCATAAAATCTCTCTGACCCCGAGCTGAGACGCTTCGCGTTTCAGCTTCGGGATTTAGAGCATTTCTTTTCCGGCTCCTTACCTTGCCTTACGAATCTCCAGTTCGCCGAATCCCTCGTCGGGTCTCCGGCGTCCTGCTTCCTTCGTCGTTGTCTCCTGCTCCGGCATCCTGCCTCCTCGAATATCTAGTCCGCAGAGTCCTCCTCATCTTCCTGGGTCTCTTGGCAGCTTCTCCTGCTCGCGACGCCCTGCTCTCCGTTTTGGCTCTCCTGGCTCCTGTGTGATTGCATATCTCTTGATACCCCTATAAAGAAATAAGAAAACAAGAAAGCTGCAGTAATTCTTTATGGTAACATCGCTTTTAGCGCTGAACATACTAATTATGTTTTATTTACATTAATACTTATCTGATGTGGAACCCATGTCCTTGGAGGTCTGTCTTTTTTCTGCCTTTTGATTATGCAAAGAATATTCCTGAAAGCAAAGGAATTTCTATTAGATATACCTGACGCTAAGGTGGATTTTATTTAGTCTTATTAGTTTTACATCTACCTTATGTTAACGTTACATTCAAATATTGTGTTTGGAGTTACAAACCCAGTCATCGTGGGCCCATAGGTGGGTTTCAGTTCTCTCTTCTTCTATTTCTTTTTCTTTTGTTTTCCGAATTCTTTATTTACGCTCTTTTCTTTTTCTTTGTTCTTTAGACCACAAGGGTGCCCCCCACTCGAACAATTTATCAGTATTAATGGAAGAAGGGAACTTTCCAGGTAGTTAGAATTCCGCACATGTTCCTGTATAGGCTTATAGGACTAGTATTTCCCTATATACCTACATTCTCTATCTTTTACTCAACAGATATTTTTCCTGGCTGCTTGGTTCTGTCCTAGAGTGGGGTACGTCATGGGACATAGCTTCTCTCCCTATTTTTTCCCTTCTTCCCCTGGTCTCTGTTGACACTTTGACATTGTTGGGTGCAATACGTGATCAGGAGAGGTTTGGACCTTTCATCTTTTGCATAGCGTTCCTGCGGAAATGTGAGTACAGATTCTGACACTCTGATCCTTTCCATCCAAACCTGACCAATCTCATTGTGTCGTATACAGATGCATAAGTGACACTAGTGTCTGCTGTGGAAATTAAATCATTTACTGACTGTCCTTCAGGCCAGGATAAGTGAAGTATTAAACTGTATTCTCCTACAGTTTTTTTTGGAACAACACCTAAAGGAGAAATCATCAAATCTTTTAAAGGCCAATGCCAATATGGGCCTGCAATTCTGCCTGCCTGTATTTCCTTGTCCAATTTAACCTGCACTATGTCTGGAAGTTGATTGGCAGGTTTGAGACTGTCAGCCCACCTTCGAAATATGGAACCCTGGTAACCCAAGCGTAAACCTGGTTTAAGACCCCACTTCAACTTCAGTGCTGCTTCATTATCCGGATAATACTGCAACCAATGATCTAAAATATCTACATTAATTGGGGTATGTCCCCTTTTGCATCGTGTGGAATTTCTGACCTCTTCCCGTGGTGCACAAAATTGATCCCCATAGTTACTTGCTGCAAAACATTGTGTAAGGGGTGTCTGCCTTCGCATTTGTAACACTCATGCTTGTATCGACAATTGTGTCATGGGCAGAATCCATTATTGCAACCCCAGCATGCTGCAGTTGCCAAAGCCTGTGCCCTACCATATTCCCCCTCCCCGTTGGATGGGGCAATGAAGAAAGAGCCGATAAATCTCTGGTAAGCCACTGGCTGCGTGTGTTATTGCTGGGGGATTCGTAGATGACGTCCACTATAACCACAACTCAGAATCATCATCCCCCATGGCTTTTCTGGGTTTAAACTTAACCTGGCTCTGAAATCCTCATCATAACTGAGCCATGCATAGCCACTAAAATGCCTTTGGACTTTCCTGCTAATATCTCTATATTTGAAAATTGCAACCTCTCTGTCGCCATGTTTTCTCAATAGGTGCAGGCATAAATTTAAATTGCTGGTGTCCAATTCTCTATATGTTTGGGAACTCTCTGCCTCTTAGCCAACTCCCATTCTTCCTCCTTAGACCCTTCCTTAGCTTGAATATCTCTATGAAGTAACGTAAAAATGTCTACAAATTCATGCTTCCAAGTTCTCTTCTTAGTTTTCTCTGACAGATGTGACCCTAAAGGCATGGACGTCAAATCACCAAAATGCCATGGGTAGCAGAAGTGACATCATATGTCATTTGAACCCAATGACATCACTGGAAGTGATGCCAAATTAACTTTTGACCCATATTCACCTTTCACATAACTGTCTGTTTCTCATATGTCAGTATTTATTATCTCACTCAAGTTGTTGTCTCTTTGTCACCCCTCCTGTCTCCTCCTCTATCTCTACTGCCTTTCTCAGTGTTCTCCCTATAACTCACATCTTCCCTTTTCTCACATGACTTTCTCACCTATTCTGCCCATTTTTCACCTCTCTTACACCTATCTCCTGCTTCTCTACTCCCTTGTCTATCTCTTTTTCACCTGTCTCTGTCTCGATATCACCTCCATATCTCCCTGCATCTCATTTTGTTTATCCTCTCTATTTTATCACCACTGTCTCTCTCTGCTTCCCTTTGCCTCTCAGCTGTCTTTCACCAGCTGTCTCTTTATCATTTTGTCACACCTGTCTCTCCTTCTTTTTCTATCAATCACGTCTCTCACACAGTCACCCCCTCCCACCGTTCTTGTCCTCGCTCTGCCTCTCGGCTGTCTCTTTCTCACCTGTCGATGTGCCAAACACCTATCACTCTCACTTGTCTCACACTCTTTCATACCTGCCACCTCTCTCTCATGACTCTTTCATCCCTAGGTCGGTCTCTTCCAAACACACACACACACACACTCACTCTCTCACATATATATATATTTGTCTTCCTGTTCTTCCTTTAGTTATTTTCATCTCCTAGCCTTTCCTCTCTACCAGCCTCCCACCCACCCTCCTTCTCTCTCATTCTCTTGATTGGCCAGGAAGGTTTATAATCCACATTATCAGCAGCATTGAGCCTGCCTGAGCTAGGAGCTCTTTCACCCAGGCCCCCTAGCACCACTAAGTTAGTTTCTTGGAACGCTGCTGGTTTAGCGCCCAAGCTCGAATATCCCAACTGGGTATGTTCATTGATTCATTTGATGTGTGTATGTTCCAGGAGGCATGGCAGTAGCCCCACAATTTTTTGCTGGGTTTAAAAAAGTTTTTGTGGCTGTTACTACTTCAGGGTTGGGAAGGCCATCAGGGGGATTATCAATTTGGGTAAAGACCACCATATGCTGCACGCTCATGGAAATCAATATGGGCAGTCCAGATCGCCAATGTATTTCCCTATCAATATTTGGTGCAGGGGTATACTATTTTTATAATGTGTATTGTAGACATGGGGGCAATAGTGCTGAGATGCAAACAATCGATATGATTAGCAGTCACTTGGGAGACCTAATTAAGGATTCCATCAAAATAGTGGCTGGGGATTCCGAATATATATATTCAAACCTCTGTCCGCCTCCAATGAGGATTTTAGTAGTGACGAGGACAGTGCCTGGGGTGTTCCTGCCATCACACTTTCTCCTGTGAAAAGGTGGTCTGCTGCTGTATTGCAGCTACACGCATTCACCCTCGACAATGGTCTTAGAGCATGCAATGGGAAAACTAAATCTGACAGGGAGGGGAGCCACACATATCATCTGCAAGGTACTAGCTTAATTGATTACATCCTCCTGGATATTAGGTTGTAGCCAGTTTTGGTTAATATGGCGGTAATTCCAAGGCAGGATAGTGATCACAATGCCTTGGGTCTAACGTTTGCAGCCCTGGGGGAGACACTTTAAAAAGCCCCAAATTAGGTTTTAGACCAAAGGCTGGCTCCCACTAACAATCGGCACAGGCTCAAGTAGAGCGTGGTGGTTGAGTCAAAAGAAACCTTGGGGAAAATGATAGAGGTTGTGACTGCTGGTCTGGATGCTGTGGCAGCTGAAAATGTGTCAAGTGAATGCCTAGACTCTCTGATGAATCTGTGTGTAATTCATAATTCCATGTTTGATTCCCTTGGGAATTTATTTACGAAAGAAACTAAAGGTACCTTGAAAAGAAAGAAGGTGGCCACATGGTACACCAAATCGTGCAGGGATGCTAGACAAGTCCTGTCAGGGTCCATTAGAGCATGCTCCAGAGATGTCATCCGGGTATCCAGGTTGCTTTATAAAGCCACCAGTTTGAAAGCAAAAAGGTATTGGGAGTGCACTAAATGGGCCACAGTGTTGGATGCCATTAAAGATAAAGAACATGGTACCTTCCGGAGAATAGTCGCCGGAGGCAACTCAGGAGTTCATGCTCCGCTTGATAGTAATATTGCTGCGGCTACATGGGTTGAGCACTTTTCCCAACTGTATTCTGGAGATGTATCCCGGGAACCGCCCAAGGTACACACGGTAGATGCAGCGCTGGATCCGACTCGGGCGCAGCTCGCTAATCAGGGAGTTCGGGTGGAGAATAGTAGCCACTCCCTTGTAACCTCTGTCGAAAACCCCGCTGAGGAACTATCTCAGGTTTAGTTTAGTGGTGAAAGAACTGTGTGGATGGGCAGTGTACTTTTTGTCATGGACTTCGGTGGATCCCATATCAACCCAGCACTACAACAGGCACCTCAGATATCTAGTCCAGAGGCTTCTATAGCCCTGAAATTGATTACACCCAACAAGGCACCAAAGCTGGATAAAGTGCCTAGAGACTTGTTTAAGTTGTTTAAGGATTTATGGAGCCACTACTTTGTCCTGTTTTTAATGCTTTTTTGGCTGGTGCGCCCAAGGGTTCACTGACAGAATATCAACCTCAAAAATATAGATGTTAAAAAATATCGAGGTAACAATATAGAATGCAAAAATATTGACTCCCTATACTTAAACAGGTAAGTACAAAAATATCGGAAAAAAATATCGATGTCAAAAATATAGCTGTACAAAATATTGATTTTTATATATATAAATTAAATAAAATAATAAATATTAAATATATAAAATAAAACGAATTTAAAAAAATAGATTTAATATACATTTTAACAAAAATAAATAAACTTCATTAAAAAAGTTAAAAAGTTAAACACACATACATAATAATTAATATATGTCTTTACTTTAAAACAATTAATAAACTGTTCATTTAAATTTATTTTATAATTTTAAAATTATATAAAACTTTGCAAATAAATGTATATATATATATATATATATAAAAGTCAAACTAAGCTTTATTCGATTTTCATCAGAAAGATCATAAAAGCACATCAATTAGATAAATCAGATTTCACTTCCAAAAAAAGATAATGTTCAATGCACCCCTGTTTACAAAAATTTCCTTGCTGTAAAGTTTAAATTATCACATTAAAAATTGATTTCCTACATTTAACAACACTTTTTAAAAACATCGATAAAATCCAAGTTACAAATTCATTTTCCAGTAATTGTAACGCTAAAAAAGCGGGGCGACATTGTCTTATACCTAACATTTTTAAGAGAGGTAAAATCCATTTTTTTCTCTGGACATTGTCAAATTTACAAAATAAAACCACATGGATTGTCGTTTGCTCTGAGCGATCATCACAGGGACACAATTGCATAACTTTTGTCCAATCATTCATATTAGGAAAACTGGTTATTCTATACAATGTCCCGAATCTAAATCTTGTCAGTAGAAATCTATAGTACAGACCACATACATATGAAAGGTACGGTTGCATACTGTATGTAATTAAAAACATTTGGTTATGCAGTACTGTCGGTTTCGTTATTTCTTTTGATAATCTGAGAGTTTCCAATAAGTTCATGGCTTTTGCTTTCAACATTTTTCTTGACCAACTGCTCAGTTTATTCGGCTCTGTAAAAAGCTCAGGATGGCCTAGGTCAAACATAAAATCTCGGACATACTTCAGCCACGGAATTTTAAAAACACCTTCCAATTTAAGAATGTCAGTAAGAATGTCCCGATTAACATTTGTTTCTGTCGATGTCCATATCCTGTGCCATAACAGGATAGGCTCCACCTTTATTAAATCTGTCAAATGTGGGACCCCCAGTTCAGAATGGCAAGCAAAAGAGGAATTACTGCCCGGGACTAGCAGTATGAATTTTAAAAACAAATTTTCAGTTATTTGCAGAGCTTTGGGACCAGACTCACCCCAAACTCCTGCTCTGTACATGGCCGTTGAAATGCACTTGGCCCTGTATATTTGTAATAGCTCATACGGAGGCCTCCTGCCCAATTTTTTTGAAAAGTTTACTAGTGCCGCAGTGGTTTTCATAAAAGTCAGTTTTCTAGATTGGACCGCACGAGTCCATGTGGCTTTATGGTCGAGTAAAATACCCAAGTAACTAAAATTGTTTGTAAAATCTATTTTTTGTTTATCAATGTACATATCTTTACACTTATGACTGCCAATTCCACATCGCATGACAAAGGTTTTTGTCGTATTTATCCTAAACCCTAAGTCATGCATAAATGCCGCAAAGCTATTTAGCATTCTTTGTAGGCCCACTTGGGTGCGGGACATTAAAACCGCATCATCCGCGTGCAGTAATGCTGGTATGGCCCGCCCTTTTATTTGGGGAAGGTCTTGACATGTATTTGACAGCACTTGGCCTAAGCCATTTATGTAAAGATTAAAAAGAAAAGGGGCCAACACACAACCTTGCCTTACTCCTTTGTTTATACGAAACGGTGCAGTGCATTCTCCATTAATACCGAATCGTACTCTAGCCTTTGCATCCCTATACAATTGTCTTAAAAAAAGGATAATAGTGGGATCTACTCCCAGATCCTGAAGGATCCTCCACAATTTGTCGTGCTTAACGCAGTCAAAGGCTGCGGTAAGATCGACAAAAGCTAAAAACAATCTACCTTTTTTAACAAGAGTGTACTTCCCTATAATAATATTTAGGTTTAGGCTTTGTTCCCTAGACCCTTACGAAAGCCGAACTGTAGTTCGGACATAATCTTATTGTCCTCAGCCCAGTCCTGCAGTCTTTCAAGTACGATACGCCCAACCACTTTCGCCAGTGAGTCCAGCAAGGATATCGGCCGGTAACTGACGGGATCTTGCCATTTCCTTTTTTAAATATCGGGACCAGGATCGACTCCGTCCATTTCGCTATTAAATGGGAGGAGCAGCTAGCTGCGATGACCTGAGTTAACAATGGACCCCATAGGGCCATGTTGCTTTTGTATAGATCTACAGGGATCCCATCGGGGCCAGGTGCCTTACCTCCCATACTTAACGTAATCGCACAATTTACTTCATCAAGAGTAACCTGAAGATCAATTATTGTTGTAATAGGTATTAGATCTTCGTTGTCAGGTCGGCTTTCTCCGATATCACTAGATGGGGCATTATCAAATATATTAACGAAATGCTCCACCCACTGATCCTCCGTTATTGCAATTTCAATGGACGGGGCATCCTCAGAGTCCAAGAAAGGGGTCTCTACAGCCCTCCAAAAGGCCGACCCATCCCTCGATGTTGCAGCCTCATGCAATGCCGTCCATGCCTCATCTCTCAGCTGTGATTTTCGTTCTTTCAAGGCATTTTTATAGGCCCGTCTTGCCTGCCCTATAGCGTGCCCATTTCTGGGAGATTTATGTGTCTCTAATTTTAATTTTGAATAAGCCTGGGTGCACTTTGTATCAAATCATCCTTTTGTATTCCTGTTTTGTTTTCTTTTTTGTACAAAAAGAGCCTCCTGGATGGCGTCAGTGATGTGTTGAAATGAAGTTAGGACTACTTCGTGTGTGGCATTCTCCTCTAGGCAGGCCGCAAAGGCAGACTTAGGGGTCGATTCCGATTCGGGCCGGAAAAAGCACCGACCGACTCGGATCCGGAAAAAATACCGACCGACACGTACCCGTGGCGCCCGACACGCCAAGTACGATGCAAGGCGCGAAAACTCCGACCGACACGTAACGAAACCAAGTCGACCGACCGAGCCGCACGGAAAACAGCAATCCGGCCGGAAAAACACGCGAATCCAACCGACCGACACGCACCCGGAACAAATCCGACCGAAATGTACACGCTAACTCCAAACCGCTAAGTACGATGCAAGGCGCGAAAACCACGAGCGAGTCGGACGGAGGACAAGCCGGACGACCGACACGCATACAAAACCGAGCCGAAGCAACACAATACACCGCGACCGACGCGTACGCAGCATAGAAAACTGCACAAACACAGCGTGAACGAAACGGAGAACACCGTACGAGACCAATGCAGGGTCCGACTCGGTCACAAGAACGTTTCCAACACACACAAACAGCACAAAGGAAAAATCACCCAAAAAAGGCCAAACAAGCAATTACCAAGCCAATAAATACTGGGGGGTGGGGACAGAGAACAAAGACACACCCACAACTCCACCTATATAAAGGACACAAATCACTACCACGAGCCTTTGCAAATGCCATTCCACTGCCAGCACCCAAGAGAAAGCAACCACACACCCACAGCTCATCCCTCACACAAGCCACACACCATCAGCACACCAACAAATACCTACCTCACATACACCCAGCAAAACACACACTCACACACCCTCACCTGCACACCAACACACACATCACTCACCATCACCACCCATCACCATGCCCCCCAAGAAGAATCACAAGTTCCTAGATTGTGAATTGGAAGTCCTGGTAGACGAGATCCTCAGGGTAGAGCCACAGCTGTTTGGCACATTGGTCCAACAGACCCCCATGTCGCAGAAAACCAAGATGTGGGAGAGGATCATCAACAGGGTGAACGCACAATCACCATGTCTGCGCACAAAGACCGACATCCAGAACAGGTGGTATGACGTGCGCAGGAGGGTCCGGGAGCTGCTCAAGAAAGACTACCTCATCAGCCAATACACCGGCAGTGGCCCTCCTGCCAAGCCAGTATACCTCAGGCCCTGGGAGGAGAAGGTGCGGGCCATCCTTCCGCCAGTGAGCGTATATGGACTAGAGAACATCCCAGAGCCTGGTGAGTACAGAACAAATGTACACAATTTTCTGACACAAAACACACACACATCACTGTCAAGGGAGAGTCAAACCATGCACTCATAGCAATTACACAGCAACCAGAACAGAATCATCCCAAAATGTGTATGTCAGTCAGATAAACACAACACATGCCATCAAAAAAGTTACATCCAACCGTGCCATCACATGTACAAACACAACTACAACTACAGCTAGGCAGTGGCACAAATAGAACTAACAAACACATCCAGACATGTAGCCACCACAACAACACCAACACACAGTGAAGACCACTCAAAGGAAGGAATTCTGTGTATGCTGGCCAAGTCTGTGTAGCCAATAGCATCATGGGAGTCGCAGTCACACATATTGCCCCCCCACAACTGTCCCATCAACACCACCATGAACCATGCGCACATCACAGGGAGTGGAGAAGGACTCACAAGATGGCTGACACTGGCTACTGCTGTGGGGAGCACAAGGCCCTGCTGGCAAATGTGCACCAACAAACAGCAGGACACCACTGACTGACATCCTGAGAGACAACTTCCACTCCCTGCAATGCAAGCACGTTCCATGGTGGGATATCTGGCTGGCTGGGTGGGAAGGGGGACTTGCAGCACTGACTATACTCACCAGCACCTCCCCTCACACCCCCCAACACAAACTCCACAGTACCCACCTGGTAGAATGCAATGCCCTCCATCCTAACACAAGATCCCACAAAGCACCACCACCCTGGGTTATGTTGTGTGAAGAACAGGGACACTCTTGGGACTCTTAGCCAAACAACTGCCAGGACAACACTCCCAGCCATCCTGTCAGCACAGCCAGCCCACCCCACAGGGAAGCAGAGTCAAAAGGAAGGAAGCATGGGCATGCTGGGAAGGGGGTGGAGGCAATAGCATGATGGGAGTCGTAGTCACAGACATTGCTCAGCCTCACAACTGGCCCATCAACACCACCCTGAACCATGCTCACATCACAGGCAGTGGAGAAGGACTCACAAGATGGCTGACACTGGCTACTGCTGTGGGGAGCACAAGGCCCTGCTGGCAACTGTGCACCAACAAACAGCAGGACACCACTGACTGACATCCTGAGAGACAACTTCCACTCCCTGCAATGCAAGCACGTTCCATGGTGGGATATCTGGCAGGCTGGGTGGGAAGGGGGACTTGCAGCACTGACTATACTCACCAGCACCTCCCCTCACACCCCCCAACACAAACTCCACAGTACCCACCTGGTAGAATGCAATGCCCTCCATCCTAACACAAGATCCCACAAAGCACCACCACCCTGGGTTATGTTGTGTGAAGAACAGGGACACTCTTGGGACTCTTAGCCAAACAACTGCCAGGACAACACTCCCAGCCATCCTGTCAGCACAGCCAGCCCACCCCACAGGGAAGCAGAGTCAAAAGGAAGGAAGCATGGGCATGCTGGGAAGGGGGTGGAGGCAATAGCATGATGGGAGTCGTAGTCACAGACATTGCTCAGCCTCACAACTGGCCCATCAACACCACCCTGAACCATGCTCACATCACAGGCAGTGGAGAAGGACTCACAAGATGGCTGACACTGGCTACTGCTGTGGGGAGCACAAGGCCCTGCTGGCAACTGTGCACCAACAAACAGCAGGACACCACTGACTGACATCCTGAGAGACAACTTCCACTCCCTGCAATGCAAGCACGTTCCATGGTGGGATATCTGGCTGGCTGGGTGGGAAGGGGGACTTGCAGCACTGACTATACTCACCAGCACCTCCCCTCACACCCCCCAACACAAACTCCACAGTACCCACCTGGTAGAATGCAATGCCCTCCATCCTAACACAAGATCCCACAAAGCACCACCACCCTGGGTTATGTTGTGTGAAGAACAGGGACACTCTTGGGACTCTTAGCCAAACAACTGCCAGGACAACACTCCCAGCCATCCTGTCAGCACAGCCAGCCCACCCCACAGGGAAGCAGAGTCAAAAGGAAGGAAGCATGGGCATGCTGGGAAGGGGGTGGAGGCAATAGCATGATGGGAGTCGTAGTCACAGACATTGCTCAGCCTCACAACTGGCCCATCAACACCACCCTGAACCATGCTCACATCACAGGCAGTGGAGAAGGACTCACAAGATGGCTGACACTGGCTACTGCTGTGGGGAGCACAAGGCCCTGCTGGCAACTGTGCACCAACAAACAGCAGGACACCACTGACTGACATCCTGAGAGACAACTTCCACTCCCTGCAATGCAAGCACGTTCCATGGTGGGATATCTGGCTGGCTGGGTGGGAAGGGGGACTTGCAGCACTGACTATACTCACCAGCACCTCCCCTCACACCCCCCAACACAAACTCCACAGTACCCACCTGGTAGAATGCAATGCCCTCCATCCTAACACAAGATCCCACAAAGCACCACCACCCTGGGTTATGTTGTGTGAAGAACAGGGACACTCTTGGGACTCTTAGCCAAACAACTGCCAGGACAACACTCCCAGCCATCCTGTCAGCACAGCCAGCCCACCCCACAGGGAAGCAGAGTCAAAAGGAAGGAAGCATGGGCATGCTGGGAAGGGGGTGGAGGCAATAGCATGATGGGAGTCGTAGTCACAGACATTGCTCAGCCTCACAACTGGCCCATCAACACCACCCTGAACCATGCTCACATCACAGGCAGTGGAGAAGGACTCACAAGATGGCTGACACTGGCTACTGCTGTGGGGAGCACAAGGCCCTGCTGGCAACTGTGCACCAACAAACAGCAGGACACCACTGACTGACATCCTGAGAGACAACTTCCACTCCCTGCAATGCAAGCACGTTCCATGGTGGGATATCTGGCTGGCTGGGTGGGAAGGGGGACTTGCAGCACTGACTATACTCACAGCACCTCCCCTCACACCCCTCCCAACACAAACTCCACAGTACCCACCTGGTAGAATGCAATGCCCTCCATCCTAACACAAGATCCCACAAAGCACCACCACCCTGGGTTATGTTGTGTGAAGAACAGGGACACTCTTGGGACTCTTAGCCAAACAACTGCCAGGACAACACTCCCAGCCATCCTGTCAGCACAGCCAGCCCACCCCACAGGGAAGCAGAGTCAAAAGTAAGGAAGCATGGGCATGCTGGGAAGGGGGGTGGAGGCAATAGCATGATGGGAGTCGTAGTCACAGACATTGCTCAGCCTCACAACTGGCCCATCAACACCACCCTGAACCATGCTCACATCACAGGCAGTGGAGAAGGACTCACAAGATGGCTGACACTGGCTACTGCTGTGGGGAGCACAAGGCCCTGCTGGCAACTGTGCACCAACAAACAGCAGGACACCACTGACTGACATCCTGAGAGACAACTTCCACTCCCTGCAATGCAAGCACGTTCCATGGTGGGATAACTGACTGGCTGTGTGGGTGGGAAGGAGGTCCGGCTGTCAACCAAACACAAGCAATGCAGACCATGTTCACACCCCAGAAAATACATAGAAATGCCCAAATAATGCAGGACAATGTGCCACACCAATATCAACCCCTGACTGTGACGACTTAGGACAATGCGATGTACAGGCCCGCACCCAGAGGCACAGTCACAACTGTCATGTGTGTCAACCATTGATGCCTGCAGAAACATGACATACATTGTTTGTGTCTCCCAAAAACAGGTGATGATGGGGACACAGCAGCAGACGCTGAGGAGTCCCAGTCCCAGGCTCAAGAGGATGCCGAGCTCACTGGCGTCGTACAGCCTCTGTCCTCCTCGGACGATGAAGAACAACCTGGCACATCCGGTGCAAGTCAACATGCAGCACCAGCAGGAACACCAGCTGCAGCACCAGCAGGACCACCAGCTGCACCCCTGCACCCACCCCTACAACGACTGTCACCACAAATACCATCCCTGCCGACATGGACAGAATAAGGAGCAACACCAGCACAGTGACCCTGGACCAACCTGGGGCCATGGACACCACCACCACCACCAACCGCCAAGGTGGACCAGGGTTATCTGTGCGTGCCACTGCACACACTGCACATGTCAGCAGGGGTGGTGGGAGAGTGGGAGACAGAGGTCGCTGCTTGCAGACGTTGCTGGTGTGCATGACGACCCACAACTGGTACGCATAGCTGATGCGTACCAGTCCAGCACCGGAGAGCTCAGCCAGGTAGTGGGGCTCCTCAGAGACATTAAACAGCAGCAGGCTGCCCATCATGCCCGCTTGGACTCCCACATGTCCCACGTGGAGTCACACATGTCCCGTGTGGACTCACACATGTCCCGCGTGGAGTCCAAGTGGGATGCACTGCATGAGATGACGGCGGTGCACAGGGACATTTTACAATGCCTCCGCCAGATGAACAGCAACCAGTCCACACCTCCCTGTGTGCCAACAACATCTGGTGCCGAACAAACTGCAACTGCCACAGGGAGGGAGGAGGACTCTGGCGGAGAGTCCCCTGCACCGCAGCAGCCTGCACTTGAGGGGCCCCCCAAGAAGAGGGGTCGTCCGAGGAGGGAAAAGTGAGAGGCCGATGGCCAAGCGCAACTCCCAGGAAGCCTGAACCTGTTCTGGATGTTCGCCTTTGTGCACAGACTGTTCACCCTGTTGACGGCAACACTACTCCCACACATTGCATGGGGAGTACAAGTTGGACCAATGTGTCAGACAACTGTGGCCCCGATACTGGGGATCCTGTCTACCCGGACTTTCAATTCACCTAGGAACTTGGGATTGCAAGATTCATGTACAGCACAACCCATCCTATGCACTATTAACACAAATGTATCACAATAAACACACAAATACACCATACTTGCCTCTGTCGTGATTCCAACGTGGGTGCTGTTATGGGGATGATGAACTGCAAAATTACACTGTGTATGCGAACTGCAACAGCAAGGACAACACAGGCATGTGAGTACAGGCAACGTGACACACATGAGGGAGACACACCACCAGGGCTACACGACACATAGACACCTAGGCCATCTGACTCATTGCCTACACTGATGTTGCCAGGGAAGACGGTGCAATGCACAGACGCCACACCCATTCCCAGTTGTAGTCAAGTAGCCCA